>JALJCO010000612.1:600000-857617 GCA_023101725.1 Atherinomorus stipes | reverse complement strand
ACCTTAAGTTCAGGAAGTAGAGGAGTCATGCATAGAGTCCATTAGCAGTCACAAGGTGTTGCAGGAGGAAAACTCTCAATACCTGCAGGATTCCAGCCCTCGAGCACCAGAGTTGCCCACCCCTGTCCTGTAGTGATACGTGTGGATTGGCTGTGTAGGTTCCTTCCTCTGTGTTTGAACTTGCTGTAGGACGATGCTTAATGGAGTTCCTCTAAGCACAAACTTCCACAACAAGCTTAAACACTGCAAAGAAACAAACCTACACAGTTAATCCACACGTATGACTATAGGAGGGTGCATCACCTAACTCTAAACCTACTCTACATAACCCGTTCCCACCCTATAGACTGACTGTGATTTAAAATCTCTAAATCACTAACATCTACTCCTGGACACTATTAACCACTGACTGAGCTTTTACATCCCTTATACTGCTCACTCTCACCTTACAGGTGCTTCCACTCAGGTAAACAGCCGACCTGCAGCTGCTCTGCTTGTCCCCTCTCAGTCTCTGTCTTTCACCCACCGAGACCAGCCTGAGGTTCACTCATCACAGTGGTAAAGAGGACCCGGTTCTACCGAACAAGTGCGCACTCATGCGTCGGGGATACAATTCTGATCAGGTTTAACTACCTTGACATGACACTTCAATGTGGGTGGTGCATGGATGACATGGCGGAACGTGGAAGAAGATGTTTTTGCAGCTTGAGGGGCCACGGGACGTTTCTAATTGCGGTCCATATGTGTGTAGAAGTGTCACTTTCAGGATGGTTCTTGGAAGAGCTGCAAGTCTGATGTAGCAGAAGCAGCACTGCGGTGGTCGGCAGGAGGTGGGCTCTACCTGAAAAAGATCAAACACAGTAAGTCACCACTCATTCATATCTGAATTGCCATTTCTATAAACCGAAAAGGTTAAAATTGAGAGTACGTAAAGCGAACAAAACACCTTCAAAACTTTCAAGCATACCAGGTCTTATTTCTTTATCTTTCCTGCAGTTTCAGCTTTTCCTCTTTGTTGTTCTGATGGGAGGTGTGTGACTAGGTGGGATGCAGGAGAGCTCCTTCCTGGCTTTTTTTTTTTTTTTTTTTTTTTTTTGATAGTCACAATAAATGTGGTCAGCTGAGCTTATTCCTATTCTTGTCTTCAGACACCTTTTATCTGTTATGGAAACAGGCAGAAACATCATCACTGACTTTAAAAACTTCTTCTTGTGTTTTTTGAATATCAAATTAAATATGAAAAAATAACTCACTGAAATTGGTGAATGGTCTGATGGTGCCATTAAGGCAAACTGGCTTGAATTTATAATGGAGTAGATTTATGTCGTGCTTTTCAAGGCACTCAAAGCTTTTCATAGTAGATCCATTATTCTTTCATTCCTCAGTCAGGGGTGGGGGGTTAAGTGTCTCTCCCAACGATACAATGACACATGGCTGGGGGATCAGGGATTTGAACTGCTGATCCTTCGATCATTGGCTGACCTGCTCTACCACCTGAGCCACAGCCGCCCCTACTACCTCAGTCATCCACATTAAGGAGCTGGAATGAGCTCTGTTGGTCTGAATGAGGAACACACACATGACAATCAGGTTAGACAGTAAACACAAGTATCAATTTAGGAACATGTCAACAATAAAGTCATGCAAAGAAGACGAGTGAAGCCCCCAGAAGTTCACATAAGAAATAAGAAACTGCTTTGTATAAAAACAAGGTTTGGTTTGTTTTATGAAATGCCGACAGAAAACGACAAAAGTTGCTGTGAAAATCCATCAGAATGACAAAACTGGAGTCTGAAAAAGCACATCATGAGCAGAGAGACAACATGAGTCTATGATCCAGTCAGAGGTGATTCTAGGGCCAGAGGTTTAGGGGTGCTGAGCACCCACAGAGCTGTCCGGCCACGCAAGATAAATCTCATTGTTTTGTACAGTTTAACACAATTTCATTCCCACGTTTGTGAAAGATAAGCAAAACACTATTTGGGAAAGTCTGTGACTAATTATCAAAAGAGAAGCTGTGAAAGAAGCTGATTTCCAGCTATTCTGTACCTTGTTCCAATGGTGAACCAGATCCACCAAAACCCACTTTTCCCTCCTTATTTAAAACGTTTCTGATCATTTTCAAGCCTTAGATTTTTTTTATCATCCAGTGTCCAGCAACACAGTTATTACTGCTGCTATTTGAGCTATTTGATATTTTTATTGTGAAAATATCACATTTGAATAAGGCAGGCTACAGGGTGGCTTTTTACTTATCAAGTTTGAAAAAAAAAGCACATAGAGTTAAAATTTCAGGTTTTTAATATATATTTTAGGTGTGCTAGCAAGATGTAGCAAGTTGAGAAAATCTGTCTCAAACCTGTGCAACTCAAACGTACTTTCATCAGTTTGAAATGAATCTAATGCCTCAACTAGGCTTCTGATTTTCAGGAAGTCAGCCTCATCTGGAGGGTCTTCATTAACAGGACCAGTGAGTCCATGTAGACCCATGATGGAAGCTGGACTACGAGTTTAGTCAAAAACTCTGTAAAAAGGTAAAAAAGTGAGAATACGGGAGCTCGGTAGAGTTAATACATATGAAATTAGTCGGTTTATATACATATATATATATATATATATATATATATATATATATATATATATATATATATATATATATATATAAACCGACTAATTTCATATATATATATATATATATATATATATATATATATATATATATCACTTATATATATATATATATATTCCGAACATAATCATAAAAAGATAAAGGATAAAAGATAAATTAAATAAAAAAAGTAAAGGTCAACAAATAAACAGACAAAGCATTTGAAATAAAAATAAAAAAGCAACACAAACAGCTTAAAAGCATCAACAAAGTAACAAGACAGAAAGATTTGTCTGCTTTTCCTCTCTCTTCTCCCATGTCCCTCATATGTCTCACCTATTTACCATTAACCATTTAGTCTGAAAATGAAGCAGGCAGAAGTAAAAACCTTTCGAGGCCAGCTCCCTATAACTAATTAATCTTTTCTAAACTGAAAAATATACAGTATTCACTGTACTACAGAATATGTAATATATTTTTATTTAGTGTCCATTAATCTAATCTTTCATAAATTGTAATAACACATGAAAACATTCATAAAATCTAAATTAACAGATCTGAACACAGAACAGACTTCGTGGTTAACTAAATCTTTGCAAGTTTAGCGTTATAGCTCACCTAGATGACATCGTTCTAGCAGTTGGAAAGTCGGTCGCTTTATGCAACACAAGCTGTGCTCTCTCCGAGAGAAACACGGTGAAATGATTTCCCTGACACTCTGCAGAGGTATTAACTCTAAGGAAGAACGCCTCCCTTAATGCGTCAGTTTGGAATCCGAGGACAAATTGATGGAACGAGACTAGAAAGAGTTTCATCATCAGATCAAAGCCAGAGAAAGCTAATTTAAGTGCTATTATGCTAACAATGGAACGGTTTTACTTTGTATTAGCACTTTTTTCCCTTTTAGCTAGCTTCTGAAAGTTGCAATTTAAGATCTTGTTGGGATGAATATTAAAACGTGTCAATAAACATGAATCCATCTGGACAAGACTTTATTGTCACGAGAACAAACACGTTTACAGTCTTACAGTGCACAAAACGAAATTTCAAATGAGTGGGCCATAGAACAGATACATGTGTAAAAACAAGAGCATCTAATAATTATAATAAATTATACGAAAAACTAAAGAATAAAATAGGAGTAATAATGATAATTTAAAAAAACAAACAGTAACTACGTGGTCATTTATTGGACATCCATAAGCAATTTTAGCCCATTTTTGCAGGTGCTGAAGCACCCATAAATTAAATCCCAGCACTTATCAAACTTGAGAGTTTTTAATATAAAGTTTAAGTGTAGCCTATGTGCTTTTTCTTTCTTTTTTTTAAACTCACAACAAAAATACAGCAACCCCCACCCTCATTAATGGTTTATCTTGCATACTTCAAAAAGCAGCAGTAATAGACTTGGTTTTTATGATTTTCGTTAAGTCAGCCTCATCTAGAGGGTCTTCATTAACAGGACCAGTGAGTCCATAATATGTAAACCTGTAAATGATGGAAGCTGGACTACGAGTTTAGTCAAAAACTCTGTAAAAAGGTAAAAAAGTGAGAATACGCGAGCTCGGTAGAGTTAATACATATGAAATTAGTCGGTTAATATATATATATATATATATATATATATATATATATATATATATATATATATATATATATATATATATATATATATATATATATATATATATATATATATATATATATATATATATATATATATATATATGAAATTAGTCACTTATATATATATATTCCGAACATAATCATAAAAAGATAAAGGATAAAAGATAAATTAAATCAAAAAAGTAAAGGTCAACAAATAAACAGACAAAGCATTTAAAATAAAAATAAAAAAGCAACACAAACAGCTTAAAAGCATCAACAAAGTAACAAGACAGAAAGATTTGTCTGTTTTTCCTCTCTCTTCTCCCATGTCCCTCATATGTCTCACCTATTTACCATTAACCATTTAGTCTGAAAATGAACCAGGCAGAAGTAAAAACCTTTCGAGGCCAGCTCCCTATAACTAATTAATCTTTTCTAAACTGAAAAATATACAGTACTATTCACTGTACTACAGAATATGTAATATATTTTTATTTAGTGTCCATTAATTTAATCTCTCATAAATTGTAATAACACATGAAAACATTCATAAAATCTAAATTAACAGATCTGAACACAGAACAGACTTCGTGGTTAACTAAATCTTTGCAAGTTTAGCGTTATAGCTCACCTAGATGACATCGTTCTAGCAGTTGGAAAGTCGGTCGCTTTATGCAACACAAGCTGTGCTCTCTCCGAGAGAAACACGGTGAAATGATTTCCCTGACACTCTGCAGAGGTATAAACTCTAAGGAAGAACGCCTCCCTTAATGCGTCAGTTTGGAATCCGAGGACAAATTGATGGAACGAGACTAGAAAGAGTTTCATCATCAGATCAAAGCCAGAGAAAGCTAATTTAAGTGCTATTATGCTAACAATGGAACGGTTTTACTTTGTATTAGCACCTTTTTCCCTTTTAGCTAGCTTCTGAAAGTTGCAATTTAAGATCTTGTTGGGAAGAATATTAAAACGTGTCAATAAACATGAATCCATCTGGACAAGACTTATATTGTCACGAGAACAAACACGTTTACAGTCTTACAGTGCACAAAACGAAATTTCAAATGAGTGGGCCATAGAACAGATACATGTGTAAAAACAAGAGCATCTAATGATTATAATAAATTATACGAAAAACTAAAGAATAAAATAGGAATAATAATAATAATAATAAAAAAAACAGTAACGTCATTTATTGGACATCCATAAGCAATTTTAGCCCATTTTTGCAGGTGCTGAAGCACCCATAAATTAAATCCCAGCACTTATCAAACGTGAGAGTTTTTAATATAAAGTTTAAGTGTAGCCTATGTGCTTTTTCTTTTTCTTTTTTTTTTTTAAACTCTCAACAAAAATACAGCAACCTCCCACCCTCATTAATGGTTTATCTTGCATACTTCAAAAAGCAGCAGTAATAGACTTGGTTTTTATGATTTGATCGTTAAGTCAGCCTCATCTAGAGGGTCTTCATTAACAGGACCAGTGAGTCCATAATATGTAAACCTGTAAATGATGGAAGCTGGACTACGAGTTTAGTAAAAAAAAAACTATAAAAAGGTAAGAAAGTGAGAATACTTGAGCTCCGTCGAGTTAATACATTTGAAATTTGTTGGTTTTTATATTTTAATTTAGTGTCCATTAATCTAATCTCTCATAAATTGTAATAACACATGAAAACATTCATAAAATCTAAATTAACAGATCTGAACACAGAACAGACTTCATGGTTAACTAAATCTTTGCAAGTTTAGCGTTATAGCTCACCTAGATGACATCGTTATAGCAGTTGGAAAGTCGGTCGCCTTATGCAACACAAGCTGTGCTCTCTCCAAGAGAAACACGGTGAAATGAGTTTAACCCTGACACTCTGCAGAGGTATAAACTCTAAGGAAGAACGTCTCCCTTAATGCGTCAGTTTGGAATCCGAGGACAAATTGATGGAATGTGACTAGAAAGAGTTTCATCATCAGATCAAAGCCAGAGAAAGCTAATTTAAGTGCTATTATTATGCTAACAATGGAACGGTTTTACTTTGTATTAGCACCCCCCCCCCCTTTAGCTAGCTTTTGAAAGTTGCAGTTTAAGATCTTGTTGGGATGAATATTAAAACGTGTCAACAAACATGAATCCATCTGGACAAGACTTTATTGTCATGAGAACAAATGCGTTTACAGTGATCTTGGTCATGTTCGTGACTGACTAATGAGGTTGAGAGGCTGCATGCCGGTTCGTAAAACATGCCCGCTAATGCACAGCTAACTAAAATTAAGTTAAGCCTTATTTGTGTTTTATATACACATTCCTTTGTATACATGTGTAGGAGTGCAGAATTATTAGGCAAATGAGTATTTTGACCACATCATCCTCTTTATGCATGTTCTCTTACTCCAAGCCTACTTCCAGTTAAGCATATCAGGTGATGTGCATCTCTGTAATGAGAAGGGGTGTGGTCTAATGACATCAACATCCTATATCAGCTGTATTAGGCAAACATAATTATTAGGCAACTTCCTTTCCTTTGGGAAAATGGGTCAGAAGAGGGACCTGACAGGCTTGAAAGTCAAAAATAGTGAGATATCTTGCAGAGGGATGCAGCACTAATTGCCAAGCTGAAAAAAGCTGAAAAACGACCACCACTGAACAAGACACACAAGCTGAAACGTCAAGACTGGGCCAAGAAATATCTCAAGACTGATTTTTCTAAGGTTTTATGGACTGATGAAATGAGAGTGAGTCTTGATGGGCCAGATGGATGGCCCGTGGCTGGATCGGTAAAGGGCAGAGCGATGCAGAAGCCAGCAAGGTGGAGGTGGGGTACTGGTATGGGCTGGTGTCAAAGATGAGTTGTGGGGCCTTTTCGGGTTGAGGCTGGAGTCAAGCTCAACTCCCAGCTCTACTGCCAGTTTCTGGAAGACACCTTCTTCAAGCAGTGGAACAGGAAGAAGTCCACATCCTTCAAGAAAAACATGATTTTCATGTAGGACAATGCTCCATCACACGCATCCAAGTACTCCACAGCATGGCTGGCAAGAAAGGGTCTAAAAGAAGAAAAACTAATGACATGGCCTCCTTGTTCACCTGATCTGAACCCCATAGAGAACCTGTGGTCCCTCATCAAATGTGAGATTTACAAGGAGGGAAAACAGTACACCTCTCTGAACAGTGTCTGGGAGGCTGTGGTTGCTGCGCTAGTATGAGATCATAGACTGTAAATGCACCTGGGAAAAAACCTGCCCGTTTCCCGTAGGTAAGTAACACCCCCGCCCGGGCTGGTAAGGAAACGATTCTTTTCTTTTTATCGTCTTGATTTTCTCAAGCCTTCTTGTGTCACTAGGTGAATGCATTCTGTTCTTCGTTTAGCTTCACACTTTATTTTAAAAAAACAAAACCAAAAAAACAA
Organism: Atherinomorus stipes; assembly: GCA_023101725.1. NCBI lineage: Eukaryota > Metazoa > Chordata > Actinopteri > Atheriniformes > Atherinidae > Atherinomorus > Atherinomorus stipes. The sequence goes on along the minus strand of JALJCO010000612.1, from coordinate 850,001 downwards.
CGTTTCCCCTAATTTTATTTCTGTAACTTCGCCTAAACATAATTTGAGTACGGTTCATGTTTATATTTTCTTTCTATATATTTTTTTTAACATGTTAGGATTGGAACATACAATCGTTATGCAGCGTTTTGTACGGTCGTTGGGAAGTTTATACGATTCATAAGTTACTGACGGGAGAAATGTTAGCAAAGGATATGACGGTGTAGCTACGTGTGGCAGCTTAGCTTTCTTCTCTTCATAGTACACACTCAGAAAACGATCTTTTTAAACTAAGAAAGCGTGCATGAACTAAGAAATACTTCCCGTCGCCATTTGTCTAATGTACTTTACAAATAACCTGGGTCAATGGCCAAAGCAACTGCACCAAAAAATGCGAGTCAGTTCAGGGTGTGTTGTCTAAATTGTGTATTTTGGAGCGCTATTGTTTATCAGTTGTCGTGGCCGAGTGGTTAAGGCGATGGACTAGAAATCCATTGGGGTCTCCCCGCGCAGGTTCGAATCCTGCCGACAACGAATTTATTCATTTTCATTTTAGAATAATCATATTTAATCATTACGTCTTGCAAATTCGCACCAACCATGCGATCACTGTAGTGTTCTACGTCTTTATGTCTATGTTTTTTTTTTTTTTACTGCAATGTTAACTAAATGTATTTTTTAAAAAAAGAAAAGTACTTCCTGTCTCATTTTCAGATTAAAACATGCAGGCTTGCACTGTGAGAAATAATTCAGTGGTTACTTTCGGACATTATTCACATTATTTTGAAATCTGTTTTTACGTCATTTCCGCACTGCTACTTAGCAACAGTGAACGCTCTGGACAGTAATGGAAGCTTGCTTGTGTGTTGGCTAGCTCCAGACCTAGCGAGACAAATACGAACAGTCTGTGATGGCCGATGATGATCTGGACGAACTGCTGGACGAAGTTGAGGAAAAGTTTTGTCGCAACGTTTCTGTGGCATGTTCAGCTCGCGCGGACTCGAGCGAAGCTAAAAAACGCAGCAAAGACAAAGATGAACGTAGAAAACACTGGTAAACAAAGCTTGTTTGGCTAGTAGGGGCATATTCCAAAAAGAAGGCTTAACAAATGCTGCAGCAAAGCCTGAGCTCTGACTTACTAAGTCCTCTGAAAACTTGTCCCGCTCTGTTGGTTCCACAATTCCAGCTATTTTGAAGCAGAAGATGTAGAAATCCTGAATATTGAAACGGCCTCATGGATCAAATTTGTAGCTATAAAAAATATGGATAAGTTGCTTTTCTCCAGCCCATTTTAAATTAAAATGTTTGTGAAATATATAATCACATACACTGATTTTCCCTCAAGTCATGATGCTGCATGTATGATCATCGGGTGCCAGCGCCACAGCAGTGGCACATTATTGAATAGTATATTGAACGCCGTCTCAGGACCCTCAGACCAGGCAAACACTGGAATCTCTCCTCCTTGCCAAATGTCATTTCATTCATGATGTGGGTTTTTCTGGAGGCCACGTTGTAACTCATTTGTGCCCCAGGATTAGGATCAGGGTAGGTCAAGGGTCTGCAACCTGTTTCTTCAGAGCCACAAGTGGCTCTTTGGACTTTCCATAATGGCTCTATTTGACCAAAAATAATGAAGAACCAACAAATGTTTTTTAATTATAAAATTTGTAGTTTTTTTTCATAAAAATTTTTGTTGAATTACCACAACACTAAAAGTAGTCATTAGGTTATAGGGCTTTTCCTCTCATAATTCCCCACATCTACATTTTTATTTATTAATCCAACCTTTTTTTAGACTATAAAGTTGAACTGAAGAAAATTTGATTGAAGAAAATGTAGCCTATCAATCTTCTTTTTGTACATTTTTTAAATAAAACAGTGATCCCTTTAACTGGTTGAGGTGAAAATGTCTCTTTGGCATGTCAAGGCTGCAGACCCCTGCTGGGATGAGGAGATGTGGGAGGATATCTTTATCTCCCTGGAGATGCCCATCACATTCACCTGTATTTGGGATTACGTGAGATAGAAAAGCGATTGTGCACGGAAACGATATCATTCCTGGATGTGACAGATGTCGAGACGCTGTCTAATAATATTATCAAGGTGAATGGCACGTGTAATTTATGCCTCTACATCTGCGGGACCTTTTTCAAATAGAAATGCCGCTTTCTGACTGCAGGGGAAGCCGCTGCTCTCTGAAACAAAGCCAGATTTGTTAACATAGCCTGGAACAAAACCTACTCCCGACCAGGTTATGTTCATAGCATAAGTTCCTGGATAAACTTAGCTAGATCAGCCATTTTGGAACAGAAAACCCAAGGTTACCGTTTAATCTTGGTTAACATAGCCAGCTAAGCCACTAAGCCTCCTTTTTGGAATATGCCCCAGATGTTCTTATAAAGCTTCCAAGCTTTTATAAGGTCTAATCAGCAATATGTTCTAACTTAGGTTACAAGTTAGCCAAAGCTGATTAATGTCAGCAAACTCAGCTTGAGCTCTGAAGGTCTGATCATAGATTATATCATTAATGAAGTTTATTGTAGGTTTAAGTTTGATCACTGCTGTTGATATATGTACTAATGACTTTTATTTATCAATTGATGACATTTCCTTGAGGTTGGATAAAGAAAGCATATTGCATCAACTGGATTATATAGTTCAATAGATATCAATTTATTAATGGTTACATATACCAAATCGTTAATGAGTTTCCAACGGGAAAAAAAACATGTTGATAAAACAGTAGGCAAGTACTCTCCAGGATTCAAATTACACAAACTACTGTTTCTCAGCTACACTGAAAAAGAAAATGTTTTTAATTTCTTTATTATATAGGTTCAGAGTTTAAAAGATACAGCAAACCAGTGTAAGACTCGAAGCATGGATTGCAAGCTACCTTGTAGCAATCTTTTTTGTTTGTTTGTTTCTGACTTAGTGCCACAAAACCCGAGCAGCCAATAAGCAGCATCTCTGAGGATATTGATGCCCTTCTGGAGGAATTACTTGAAGATGATTGCAGCAGTTCCCCTCAGTCAAAGATGAAGTCGCACAAGGTACATGCAGCCTGCATCAGTACAGCAAAGAGAATTAGTAATTACAAGAAGGAATTTAGCACAAACTAAGCAAAACTTTATAAAGGAATGGCATTCTTGGTTGGCCACGTCAGTTTAAAATAGCCATAGTCAGAATGACCATGTGCATCTTTATTTTGCAGGGCTGGTATATAAAAAAAGTACTAATGATACATCTTAAACAATGCAGCATCGTATTACTGTTACCTTATAAAGAACACCACAAACCAATATGAAGAACTGTCACTGGATTCTCTAAACTCTACAGAGCTTAATTTTATTCTCTTCTGTGCTTTCATGATTTGCTGTGTTCTTTGCAGCTGTTTTAAGAGAAAAACCTCAGTTAATCCACTTGAGTGCCACATTAGTTTCAAGAAAAAGTCTGACAAACTAGATGATCTGATATGTCGCTCAGGAATGAACTATTTGGTTTTAAAAAAAATCTGTTGAAGTTGGTATTTTTACAAGACCCCATTATATGAATTATTTTACAGATTATCTTTGTCCTTTACAGCAGTGCGGGTGTGTGGTCGAACTTTAACTCATAAAATTAATTGGTGACCAGGCATACACAATAAATACCAAGCAGATCAAGCTTAGGTGTTAGTTCTAAAATGAGGCCCTCATCTACAGTCTCATGGCCCTACCACAAAGTTGTTATTTACAAATTTCTTTGTTTTGTGAGCTCTGAGACAGAGACATTACCAAGCAGCCTAATTTGCTCCAAGTCTTAACCTGTCAGTGAATAACAATGAGAAATATACACGTGATAAAGATAATACACAGACACCATTCAGGCTTGTTTATTTGACCAAATTCCTTTGAGTCGTCTGTGTGGTAAAGTGCAAAACTAAAAAAACAACAGGTAAAAAATGAAATATTCAGGGGTTTTACTTTATATTTTAATTGGCTTAAACTGTTAAATAATTCATTTCAGACTGAAAAGTTTTCCAAAGAACCAGAAGTGGAGAAGAAGCTCTCAATTCACTCTGGAGGAAGAAAGTAAGAAATTTAATCTGTTTACAGTTTATGAAAAGAAAATGAATGTGTCTCTTAATTATAGGGTATAATCAGAAGGTAAGTCTTTAAATGATTATTAACCTTTTGTTGTAGCTTTGCCATTGTTAAGAAATGTTCAGCCAAGCACGTCTACTTATCTATTCCTTGATAATTGTAGCCAAATTTTTCTATTTACTTGTTGTTGCTGGACAGTTGATTAATACAAACACAAAGTTTGTGCCTTGATTTAATAAATACATCAAGTAGGAACTAGACTGTACCATTTTTTTTGTAATTTGCATTGCTTCTGTTGCTATGGGAACTCTGATTTTCTTGCACTTTTTTGAGCTTGAATATGATCTACACTCTCTGCTCTGCATCCAGGTGCTGTCCTGTTTTTGTTGGCGGAAGTTCAGTCACAAATGGCGTTGGAACAGCCACATCCAAGAGGTGAGAAAAAATAGCTTCATGCTGATAGCATCTGCTATGTTTTCTCTCATTTTATTTTAATTAGATGCAGAACGTCAGTGTTGACATTATTCTTGGTTAATTTGTTATTTGGATCATGCAAAGTTTGCTTATTAAGTATTAATGACTGATGAAGCATTGCTAAAGTACAAATAATTTTGATGACTGAAAAGTTTTTTTTTTTGTTTTTTTTTTAATAACTGACTGGCCATGTGTATCAATAGGTCATGTGACCAGCTGAGGTGTATATCTTGTGACTTTCGAGTGCTGATGTTTGATGATTACGAGTGGGATGCATCCTGTGATTACCTGTTCCTCAGGTGAGTTTGAATGGTTCCAGTAATATTGTTCTCACAAGAACAAAACACAAGCATTCACAACATGAAAGCAACACACATTCCATTTACTGTAGAAGGTTTCAAAGGCAGGGTGGATGATGTTTTCCGCAGCATTTTTTACTATATTACTTAAAGTCTTCTTCACACCCCAATTGTAGCCAATTAATTAGATGTTCTGACACAAAAAATAAAAAAATGAATCACCTGTGGAACGGACAGGACTGGTAAATGGCCCGTGCTTACGGTGCTTACACACTAAGAGCGATTTGGGCGTCAAGGGCGTCAGGTTAACATGCAAAGTCAATAGCCGACGCGTGTCGAGGAGGCGATGAAAACCCACCAAACGCGATTTTGATGCCAAAATCGCGTTTGGTGTGTACGCAGCCTTATTGATTGGATGATTATTATGTCCATCAAACTCGACGGCTGTTTGTTGCGCTCACAACTCGCCGTGAGCATCTCATAGTGCAGATGAACCGAGACGAACATGGCTGCTCACTGCTCTCAACTATCACGCTGTTTGCTCTTAAAAAGAAAAAAACGGATGTGGATCAAGTCATGGAGCTGTTGGTGTTTGCAGTGAGGATGTTTTACACCACAGAAAACGTTGGAGGTGAGATAATTCTCACTTTTAGGAAACGTGGTTCCTCTCCTGTTTACTGGGAAGCTAACAAGCTAGTCACTTCTCTTAATCGTGGTTACAGTCGCCAACAACCATCGGCGCACGCGTTGCTGCGCTCTGGAGGCATTGTTTCCGGGGTGTATATTTTTTCAAATGGAGCTTGCTCAAACTGTTTTTCTAGGATCCCCTACCCTGCCTTTTATTGCATTTGATTTTTGTTCTGTTGTCATTTTAAATTTTATTCTTTTGTTGTTAAAAGCCATTTAAAGGTAGAGTCCAAAGTTCTGCCCCATTTCTGTTTGTAAACACTATTCAAACTGAGTGGTCCTCCCCTCGGGCATGGCACACAGCGCCATACCCTTAGCTCTGTCATTGGCGATATAAACAAATCTCCTCCCAGAAATGTCCCGAATGCTCCATAACGAAGGGAAAAAAGTGAATTACAGATGGGGGGAGAAGGAGTTGCAAACAACGTCACCACCACACAAATGTAGATGCCCAAAGGCGTGGATTAAGACGGATTTCACTTACACAAGTCTAGCGTTTATTTTCTGGGGGTAAACTTTTGACTCTGCCTTTAAAGTTAGGGTTGGCAATGTTGGAAAAATGGTTTGAGTAAGCGACAGTTTTAAAAAAACACACCACCTGAAACCACGCCTTCAGAGCGCAGGTACGTATGCGCCGATGTTTTATGAACAAGTTAACGATAACAGCCGAGTGGATAGATCGTTAGCTTGATTGTAATCAGCTGACAAACCACGTTTTTAATAGCTTTAATCTACTCACCTCCAACTCCTTCTGCAGTGTAAAAAGTCCACATTGCAAACGTCAACACCTCTGAGATTTAATCCTTATCTGTTGTTTTGCTCTTCTTTCCACAAAGAAGCATTTTTCAGTCCTATTAAAATTGAATTCATATAACCCCCACTTTATAAAACTCCTTATTTGCCTGTTGTCACTCCTAAAAGCCTGGCATCACTGAAACACCCCGCTGCCATGAAATACCTGTCATTAAGCAGCTGTTTCTCCTTAGAAATTAAAGTAATGCAGTAATTTATTAAAAAAGGCATTACTTTTACATTTTACATTATATACTTTGGATGCAAAATCTGCTAGAAGAGATTGTTTCCGTTCTCTGGCTGTTAACCTCTTTTTAAACCACATTCAGTTTTGATTCAGTTCACCTCAAATCTTCACAATATCAGGAACCTGTGATTGAAAAAAAAAAAAAAAAAGTCTGGTCATCATCTTCCCTGTTGCTGTGGATGTCAGGTTTGGTTGCGATCTGCGGGGTGTTTGGTTGTGTTTTGACAGGAAACAGCAGTGTGTTAAGCTGAATGAGGTCACTGTTGATCCAGTGAGGACAGCAATATGGGCAAAAACTGGGCCTGTCTCTGCGGGATGATGCAGGCACATCTGCTAGGCACTTAAGTTTTGTTTCTGGTTTTTTGTTTGCTGTGTTTTTGTTTTTTTAAATACAAAATGTATGTCATTATTATTTATCTATCTGTTGATAGCTTAGTTGTCTCATCAGGTAGATGTTAGATTGCAGTTGAGTTTTTTCTGTACTTTTTTCTAAATCTAAATACCCACTTAATGCAGGGTGGATGATGCTTTCCAGGAGCATTTTTTACTATCTTGCTTAAAATCTCGCAACTCACTGTGAATGCTTGCTGCCATTAGGCTATCTGTGTAGCTGTTTGCTCTTAAAATGAACCAAAAAACCCCCAAAAAAAACAAACAAAACGGATGTGGATCAAGTCAGAGGTATTGACGTTTGCAGTGTGGATGTTTTAGATCGCAGAAGGAGTTGGAGGTGAGCAAATTAACACTTTAATTAGCAGGCTAACAATCTATCCACTCTGCTGCTATCGGTTATTTTCGCTTGTAAACCATGGGCGCACACGCTCCTGTGCTCTAGATGCATGGTTTCGGGGGGTGTATCTTTTAAAATGTAGCTTGCTTTAACTGTTTTTCCCCTCCCCTGCCTTTAAATCTGAGTGTGATCAAACAGCCTGTCAGCTTGAATCAGTCTTTTTAAGAAGACAGGGTTCTCTGTTGCTATTTACTGAGAAAATGTCAATATATCCAAACAGAAAACATCTTTTAAAAGCATTTTATGTTTTGTAAGATGTTGCTGTCTCAGTATCTCATTACAGATCTGCTCTGGTTTACATCACATCAAATGATGCACACTGACAGAAATGGTTCAGTAATGCAAAGCAGTATGTCTGGAAAAGTTTAGGTTGTTTTAGATTCTGTTTTTCATTTTAGCCAGAAGATGGCAGTATTTAACTGCAGAGCTGTTACCATCTGTATCTTTATAGTCCTCTCTTTTCCCAATAGTCACTCAACTACAGAATCTTAAACAAGTAAAGATGTATAAATCACAGTTTTTAGATGAGATAAATATGTTTGTAAATCACGCAAGAGCCTCATTAAGCCGCCCGCGTCCCAGTCAACAGCAGTAACATTTTCCTCCCAATGCTAACAATTCTGCATCTGCAGATCAGCGTGACTTGAATATGAATAAGCAGAATAATTGTTATTTTATACCATCCTGCATCTGTTTCCTCATAAAATCCAATTTAAGACTCTAAACTTGAGACACATCAGGTAGGTACTTTGATTTTCTTCCCCCATGAAATATAAATCTTTACATATTTTTCCTCCTCTTGGCTCCTTTCTGTTTATTGTTTCCTCACAATAATCGCCTTTGAGATCATATTAATTACTCAGTCCTTCCTTTCTTTTTTATACTAAACCAAAAATATAACACTTAGATCCAGTGATGTAAGCAGCTACTTGATAGTGAGATTCATCATGTTTCATAGAGAGAAAAAAAGACATGAAATCAAATATTTATTATTTTAAGATATTTTCTGTATGTTCTTTAACAAAAAGAAGTGAAATTCTAAGTCATTTAACATCCTGAACCTTCTCTGAGCTTGCAAAGATTGAGTTGGATAGTTTTGATTTATTTAACTCTAGAAGTTTAGTGATTAATAGCCTACCAGGTTATAAGTGTCAGTGTAAACACAGTTTACTACAAAACATCCTCTTTAAAACTAAGAGTGTAGTATTTTGATGCCAACTTGCAGCTTTTGATTTGATCAAAGATTGATCGTTTGAGCAGTTAAGTCAACCCTGAAAAAGTATTGATGTTCCCTGTCCAGCCTCACGTTCTCATCTATTTATGATAATGTGAGAAATTAGTTCTGCATAATTTGATTACTTGCGTAGCTTAAAATCATCCAGAGATCACTGCACAAAGTTATCACGATGACTCTCATTTCACGTTCCAATTACACTAATAATAGCGTCATTTAGTGCTCGTGTGCAGCAGCTGGAGGGAAAAGAAGCTGCGTCATTTGTTACCGTTACTGTGCCTGACGATCCACAGCAGAGCACAAACACCGATGATGAAGGTCTGTGCAGGTGCATCAAGACTTTGACTGAACACTCAGTCTGGGTTTTGTCATTTGTCTTCCTCTGAGAGGGTCATTCACTTTGCGCTTGTCCACACACCTGCTGATATGACATCACAAAGGACTCACACACAGCAGAGGTTTAGGAAACCTTTTATATCAGGGTTATTTATTTAGTTCAGAAGCACTGTAGTAAAACTTTTTAACACAGTTTATTCTAAAATAATTTAGATGAAAGTAGATTATTGATATGGAATGTTGTGTATGTATTTGATAAAGCAAGACTTTATTTACAGCTAAACATAGAAAACATGCCAAACATTAAAAATGAAAAATTTGACCTTCCATCCATTTTCTTGCTGCTTATCTGAGGTTGGTTCGTGGGATATCTGCCTAAGCAGTGAAGCCCAGACTTCCCTCTCCCCAGCCACATCTTCCAGCTTGTTCAGGGGGATCCCAAGGTGTTCCCAGGCCAGCCGCAAGATGTGTCCTGGGTCTTCCCTGGGGTCTCATCTTGGGAGGACATGTCTGGAATACCTCACCCGAGAGGCGTCCAGGAGTCATCCTGACCCGATGCCTGAGTCACATCATCTGGCTCCTCTCACTATGGAGGAGCAATGACTCTAGAGAGCCTCTTCCAGATGACTGAGCTTCTCATACTAGCTCTAAAGGCAACAATATACTTCTCCAACTGCATAATGCGTTATCCAACTGCGTAACCACGGAGACTCCTCGAGCCTTCATAGTTCTCCATCATGGTGCCGGATACACAGTGCAATTTTATGCCTGATCAGTAGGGGTCGCAATGCAAGACTGACCTAATCCCATGATGCCAATGGTCGGTAACCTCGGTGGTTATTTCGCTTCCGGTTACAGTGAGCAATAGTGTCTGAGAGAGAGAAGGAGACTGTTGTTGCTGAATAACATTGAAACAGAGATACTTTTGATGATAAATGGAGACGATGGAGAGATTTTGTTTTTTCCTCACTTCCTCGGCCAAATGTTCTTTGGTTGGAGTCATGTTTGCGTCTTCGTAGGCTAGCCTGTCTTCTAAAATGGCACTGCCGGTGTTTACATTGTGATAGTAGTCAAACCGGAAATGATGTTTTTACAGGATCAATCACAGCCCTTGCCGTCTCTGTTGTCCCTTGACGGAGTGATGGACACTTAAAGAATATTTCGTGCAGCCGAAGGTGATGGAGAGGTTCTCTGTAACCTATGTAGAGCACTTTATGGACAACTATAAAATAACCGTAAGAGAGAAATTTGACATTCGTGAGAAATATTTATTTGTCTTGAATTTGACAGCAGCAGTAGCTTTTAAGTTGAGATATGCAGAAAAAAGGCCTAAAAAGTTAGAGGAAAAAAAAAAACAACAAAAAACAGCTGGAGAAACATGTTAAGCTATCGGGTTCATTCTCAACAAGTCAGATATGATTGAATACAAGAAGAGCACCGTAAAGAGGCAAAGTCTCATCTGCAAAATCTCTCCTTAGTCTAAAATCGTGAAATTTTAAATAAGCCAATTGGAAAACTTTTCTGGGGTCTGAAAGTGTTTTTTTGGGGGAGAGACAGGAAGAGAGAGAGAGGGGGGGGGATCTTGGTGGCCTCATCCTTTGGACTGATGCTACAAGGATTCATTAAAGGGGAGGTTTGTTTTTTTTTTTAATCTGGACCTATTTTCTAGCATGAAATACGCTTATTTATTCACCCCAAAAACTGAAACTGACTGTTTAGCACTTTAGTCAACGTGAGTTGTTTTTAAATGTGCTTTATAAATAAATTTGACCTGACTTGACTTGACCCAGACAGTTTTGGTGTAACTTGAATTCCTTCAGGAGATATTTAGATCCACTTGAGATCAGTGTATATCCAATGCAATGTAATGTAAGTGATGCGGGCAACCTCGCGCCACAATTATCTGCCACAAACTCCTTCATTTCACCAATGTTTTGTTACGAAACATTAGTCTGACCCCCTGTGAGCTTGAGGCGGCATGAAGTGGCTTTTTTTGGTGGTGATTCGTCCTTATTTACAGACATTTTAACTGTGGCGGCTTTGATGACGTCACTGTTATGCGACACCATAGCAAGTAAATGTCTGTAAATAAAATAAATAAATAAATGTCCGTAAATAAGGACAAATCACCACAAAAAACCCTTTTCATGCTGCTTCGAGCTCACAGGGGGATCCGACTACTGTTTTGTAACAAAACATTGGTGAAATGAAGGAGTTTGTGGCAGATAATACCTTATTTAGAGGCTGCGCGAGGTTGCCCGCATCACTTACATGATGTTGGACATAAACTGATCTCGAGTGGATCAAAATATCTCCTGAAGGAATTCAAGTTACACCAAAACTGTCTCGGTGAGTAAATGAACGTATTTTCACCTAGAAAATAGGTCTAGGTTAAAAAAAAAAGAACTTCCCTGTTAATTCTTATGGAACTGAAGTCTTTCTTGTCTGGAAAGGCATCATCAGTGCTGACAGATTCAGGTTTTAGAGAAACATATGCTCCCATATTTTTCAAATAAAGCCTCATATTTCAGAGAGACAATGCTTAATCACATACTGGATCTATTACAGCAGCATTGCTGATGTAATGGAGTCCAGGTGCTGGACTGACTTGCCGCCCATAAGAGAAGGACAACATTCCTTTCAACTCTTCTCCTCAGTTTCCCAACAGCCTGTGTGCATCCCAGGCTGTAAGGATGCACACAGTGATAATAGACCTGTCTTAACATATTTTGAGTTGTGTTGCTACCATAAAAATTGAAAAGAGCTAATAGTATTTTAATTTTGATGAAATTAATTTTGAATTGAATTGTATCATCCATCCATCCATCCATCCATCCAATTTCTATAGATCCCTTCCGCTTGACATCATCACTGTGCGCATCGCCATTTTCTGGGTTAAGCGGTCACAACAACCTACACACACAACCTACATACACAATAGACATTGTGTTTCGTTGGTACTTCTGTTCCTACTGGTAAAACATTAACAATGGTTCATTGTTGTGTTGTCAGTGGATGTAAAAGCAGTTCTACTGACCCCATACGGTGAAGATTTTTGTCCGTTCCAGCCATACATTTGACCGAGGGCGCGTGGACGGAAGTTCTTTCGAGACTAAAGATGGACATTGTGACCAGCTTGGATCAACCACAAAAACTTCCAACCCTCAAACACTCCAAAGTGTGTTCTGATCACTTCTTCACAGGTATGACGATATGTAGATCTGATTATATGTGGATTTGAGCTTTTATAACAAGGGTTAGGGTAATGTGTATGTGTGGGTAATGTGGTCCCACCCTCACAGTTAATTTTATTTTCAATTAGGTGTACAACTATAATTTTGAACATATTAAAGGGACTAGAGGCAGGAATAAAAAAAAACCCCAAACATGTCCATTTTTTTAATGCTAATGGGTGATGAATCACTAAATACCCCCAAAAAACAAGCCCACCCACATCTCTCTCCGTTGCCTTGAACAGGCTGTGTGCTGCAAAATGCGCTGCAATTCGGTGGCCGAATTTCCCGCACTGCCCTGCGGATGTGACATCAAATGATGCTGCATCCGCATCCCCGACAGTTTTCATACAGGAAGAAGACGGTCGCGGTAAATTCAAACACTGTAAGCGATAGTTATGGATTCTTCTGCCGTCAGCAAATGATCCAGATCAACTGAAAGACACTAAAAAGTGTAACTACGAAGAAAAAGCGTAGTAAATAACATTATAGCTTCAGTTTGTGCACGCTCCCGTGACGGCTTGGCTCGTGGCTGCAGTTACCTGAAGCGCCAGTCGCAGCAGTCGCGAGTTTCATTTCTGAATCTTGCCTCAAGTCCCTTTAAGAGTAAGGAGAAACCTTGATTAGCAGACAAAGATAAGAGATGGTTTGGGCAAACAGTGTGGCTATAACTTAATCGTACGCAACAAATGACCAAATTTACCATCAACACGTCTGCTTGAGGAGACTGTGTTAGCATGTGACTGTGTTAGCACTGTGCAAAGTAGCATTGTGCTGACTGACCTTTGCAAGAAGAGTCTTCCCATTGATGTCAGCGTGACAAACGTCCATCACCCAACCACATCCAAAATAAAGCCGGTTTCTCACTGAAATTAGTGAGTTCACGCTGATTTTCAAAAGCGCATCGACCCGCTCATAATCAGCATTTTGATCCTTTCCCATTGACAATAAAAGGCCAGGTCTGATCACCTGCTGACAAGCTGCGTGGCCTCTGTCTCCACCGCTGCGTGTTGTGCATTGATGATGTCAGCTGTGTGACAGAAATCAGGAAAGTAAACAATGGAGAGCGAGTCAGGCAGTAGTCAACGTGCTTTCTTGTTGCACTTCTGTCCGTCCTCAAAATGAAGGAAAACCAGCAGTTGACTTTATTGTGCAGATGGAATGCAGGCAACGTGAATTTGTGGCCGGAGCAGAGTTGTTTTGGTACTTTATATGATATGGAAATGGCATGATGTCACAATGTAGCCACATACAGCCCAACGTCATCACGTAAATTCGCAGGTCAACCCGGGTCTGGTGTTCCACTGCATGCCGATCGAAGCCGAGCCGCTTGAAGGCAGTTTTAACCTGCGTCGCTTTTCCGAGTCGATTGACACGAGTCGACGCGGATCAATGAGCCTTTCCCACTGCCACTAAAAACTGATTGTTCACGAGTTTAAACGGGTTTTTGGCCAGTGGGAGAGGGGTATAATTGTACGTTTTGAGGGATTTGTAAGCTTTCAGCTCCTCCAGCATGTACGGGCTTTTACATGTTACCAAGTGATTGAAAATGTCCGCATAGGCAACTTCGGGAAAAGCGTTCTGGTCTCTCAGCCACTCACTTGGGGCAAAGCCGTCATCATACCGGCTTTGTCGGCCACTGCCACCGATAAGTCCAAGTTTTTGTTCATGCCTTTCCCGAGAGGCAGCATCCAAACTGTCCCTGTACTTTTTTTTTGTGTCTTTTCATAAATATATGATGTAAAGTCATGTTGCGGGCAAACTCTACATCAGTATTGTTTCACATTATGTTGTTGACTTCCTTTGACCCAAAAAATGGCGGACAGGCCCCGACATCCGGGTATTAGCCGACACAGTGAAAAGGGTCTATACCTGTTTATTCCAGCTCATGGTTGCAGTGGGGCTGGAGCCTGTCCCAGCTGCTATCAGGCAAGAGAGGGGTGGGGGGTTGGGGTTGTTACACTTTGTACAGGTTGCCAGTTGATCACAGGTCCAGTACACAGATGGACAAGCACCCATGCTCACCCTGAGTGTGAGTAAATTTAGAATCATCAATTAACATGCAAATTTTTATATTTTGAAGTGGGGAGGAAGTACCTGGAGATAATCGATTAATGCATGGAAAAAACCATCCAGACTCCTCACAGAAAGGCTCCAGCCGAGGGACCTGAAACCTTCTCGCTATGCGGCAATGGTGCTCGAATGTTATTGAGAAAATAGAAAAACATCCCACCTTCTCTTCTTCTCACAGTTATTTTTCTCCTCCAGCGTCAATCATCGGTAAAGGGAACATGATATTCTGTACTTTTATTAACAGAAGCGGGCACAGAACCAAAATAATTATTAAAAAAAACCTAAACAAACAAAAAAAAATCCACATATTAAACAACCAAAGCCTCTCACAGAGAGAAACTGACTGGGGGAACCACCTGCTGATACAAAGAGACATGATGGACCCATTATACCAGTCTGCACGGTGGCTGCCAACTCACTCTCAGTCCCGCTGAGTTTGGCTGGCTCTCACAGTCTAGTCAAAAATAATACGAATGAATCATCGAATGCCATCTTTCCCTGTTGTCCTTATCTGAAGGGTTTTCTTTATGAATGAGTGGTTACCACACTGCATTCTGGGGATGGGAACAGAGCCAGTCATTTGGTTTTATTTTCACCAACTCTGCAGCACCTAGCTTGGTTTTAGGAATATGTTTTAGCTCCTCCTGTCAGTCCAGCAGCAGGCAACTGTTGATGCTGGTTTTTTCACATTTTATTTTTGTTGGAGAAATTTAATCACTCAGATTGTACAATTAGGATAGACCAGTGAGATTGGTAGATGAGTTTACATTGGTAGAGGAGCTTGCATGTTGTACAGAGACAAGTTACAAACTGAAGAAACTAAGCTCTACACACCGTTAAAACCTGTTATCTCATAGCAAGGTCATCTCAGCATCATCAGAGCCAGGAAAGTTCTTACATCTATCTTTCATGGAGCAGAAACTTTTCTGCAAATTCAGTAATACAAGTGTGTCTTTGTATTAGCAAGAGAAGACATGCAGTAATTAAATTCCAGAAATGTCTGTATAAAACATGATCAGTCAGTAACATAATTAGTCAGTAATTGATAGATGATCATATCAGTAATAATACAGACTAGATGATCATAATGATACAGATAATAATGTGGCTTTATTTTCTTCTAACAATTTTTATTTTTGTTTTTTTGTAATTCAAGGTCAATGAAATGTTTTTTTTCTATTACTCAGACTGATCCTGGTTCCACTATCTGGTGCAGATTTTTACTTTACTTTAATATATAATTTATATGTTTGGTTGCAGCTTCACACGCTAGATTATTTAACCATCAAATGTGCAGGTCTGAACAGGCAAATGGGACCCAAACACTGTAGACTAAGTAACATTATTTCCACTGCAACACTTTTTTTGGGTCATTTTTTTCCTTGGGAGATGCATGATTTTTCTTATTCCTTTTCCCCCATAAGTTCAAATAATTAGCAATAAGATCAAATATTGTTGAATTAGTATTTCAATGAAGATCTGTAGCATTTTTTCCTCAATTATTCAGTTTTTCTAATGGTATTTCATCACATAATTAGGAACCTGCATTTAATAATCAGAGACAGATCAGCAGCCATGGTAGAGTAAAACTCCTGCATTCTCTGACTGTAGATTAATTAATTAAATTTGAGTGGGACCGCCATCACCCTGTGGACATAAAGAAATGGAATATTAGTTAGTCTGTAACAGGCCTGACACATTTGTAAGCTGTGTGAGTGTTCTAATTAAGTGGGTACTGTCCATTATAACTAGACGCAGATTGTTACAATAACAGTTTTATTCCCTGTGATGGATAATACGTCTCAATATATCAACACTGACTTTTTCCCTTTGCCACCACTTTATTGGTCCTGGTATTTTTTTGTAATGGTCTGTCAAGCTCATGAGATTATCATGATGCAATATCACAAGTGAACAAACTGCTACTTAGACTGAAAAATGGTGCAGTATCCAATGGAAGAGGGTCATCTTGTTTAAATTAAGGTTATCTGAAACAACTATATACACAATGCTCAGGGGTTTCACTTCAGCATGAGAACCAGAATAAGGTTAATTCACCCAGCAAGGAAATTTAGGTCTTACAGTTAATGACGGTTTTATTTTGTGTCTGCAGCAGAGTAGAAAATTTAGTGTGACTCAACAGAACATAGAGGACAAAGCAGAGACTGCACAGTGTTTAGCTTCTCCTCAAATTATTTTTTGCCTGAAAACTTGCAAATCATAAACAGACTACAACTGCATCAGTCAGTGGCTAATTAAACTCAAAAACAGTCCTTCCCTACCATTTCCATCCATTTCCATGCGTCAGATTGTGCTTTAACAAAATTCATTCTCAAAGCAAAAGGAGAAGCCAGGTATCACAGAGATGAGATTGATATGTTTTTTAAATATTAAGGAGAAAAGCCACTCAATACAGACAGCCTCTTTTGAATCGCCATTATATTGATGTATACTGTTTTTGCTTAAGAAATTACATCAAATGCTTTGCTCAGAACCTGTTTTTCAGCTCCTCACAACTGTCCAGTCACACCTCTGAGGGTTACATAACAGATCTGGAACCAGAATCCTGCCTGACATCCGAAAGTGGTTCAGAGAAAGCATAGTGCCACTTATTGTATTTTAGTGCAGCAACTCTCACATTAAATTTCCTTTTTTTTTTCTCTCCTGTTTCTGTGGCCAGACAACAAAAAACAAGTTTTAAATGGTGGTTTGATTGCCGCTCATGCCAGCCTACATTGCAATCAAATCATTGTCTGAGAAAAAAATGCCAGTTATTACTGTGCTGTGTGGATTATAGAGACACCCAAAGGGTTGTCTTCCAAAAGTGTGGACAAGACACATCTGCTATCATATATAAAAGAGATGGAAATGAGATGGAAATGTGTTTTCAATTTGCAAGAAATTTTTTTTTAACTTGCCTAGAAAACAGGCTAAACTTTAAAAAATGAGCTGCCGATGTTCTCAGATGTTTTCTGTAGATGCTCAACTTCCATTCCCACAAATTTTGAGATGTTGTGTAAAATATAGATAAAAACAGAATAGCGTAATTTGGCAAAATCTAAAAGCAATATACAAGAAATACTTAGTGTTGAGAGTCCAGCATTTTGTATGGTACCAAACCGTAGTTTTACTGTATTGCAACTCCCTCATTTTGTGATAACGGTCTGGACACATTTGGGAACTGAGGGTCTTTGTTTTGGGATGTGTGAATCACTGAAGAGGAGCAATAGCCCAAAGAACAGGGGTATCAATATTGATTTTCAGATATGCACAATCTTTTGTTGATATTATGGACTAGATGACAGAGTGTTCAGTCTTCACAGTTTACATTGAGGAACATCACTGTGAAATTGCATCACAGTTTTTAAGACACTTTCATTCCCGCCAGATTTCTGAAACTTCTCCAATCTTTACTTCAGGGAGGTTCTGCCTCTCTAAGGTGTTCTTTTTATATCAAGTCATGTTTCAGACCTGCTGTCATTTTCCTTGAATAGTTCAGTATGCTCCTCCAGCTACTACTTTCCTTTCCAGGACCACTTTTCCAGCCTTTTCTTGCCCTGTCCCACCTTTTCTAAGATGTATTGCTGCAAATTCAAACTGAACTTCGATTCTTCATGAAATAATAAGATGTCACATTCAATAATTAGTTTTCTGTGTTTATAAAATTAAATTTGTTTTCAGAAGTCCAGACAGATACTTAAAATGAGTGCCGAACTTTCTGAATCACCTGGCTGTGAATCAACCCTTTCCACAAGCTGAAATCATTTTTCCTCTGCAAGTGTGAAATTTACTGTTAGTGTCACTTTAAGTTCAGAGCACTTTGAAACACTCAGGAGCACTCAAGATGATGAGTTTGCCCTTCATGTTGCGTCAGTTACATCACCCAGAAAGCTCCTCTTCTTTGGCAGTAGAGCTCCCACCCTCCTCCAAATATTGAAACAAACAAACCAGCCAGACAGAAGATGTTTAAAATATGTGTTCTCTGGTGCAGCTTGTACTGTATGTCTAAACTGGAACAGAAATATAGTCCAAGATTGCACTCTTTCGTGCCTGGTTCCTCTATTTGAGGAAAATCTATGATTGAATCTCTTGATACAGATTTAGCTAAAGGTCAAGCTGCTGAGCTGTGATTAAATATCTCACAGGGTATTTTTTTTAGGTCTTAAATGGGCAATTCTCTCAAATCGTATTTTAATGTACATCTGTTCCCACCTACACCTTAGGCTTCCTTGACAACATATCTAGTAATAGATGGTTGGGTGTTGCCTCCTTTTTTAAAAAAAAAAACAAAGACAAAAAAACCATACATACATAAAAAGACAGGACAACACAAAAGACAAGCAGGGAATTACAACATAAAACCAAACGGTAATATAAGTCCTAAGTACAGTATAACAGGTACATTACTTAACATGGGGTGAGATACAGTGGAGGCTCAAAAGAGAGAGGAGTCCCTCCCCCTAAACAAATGCTCTTGTCATTATAGCAGAGATATTTACATTGACATGGTCCAAGAATGGTCTCCATATTTTGGTGAATGTATCAGTTTTTGAGTGTGAGAGGTAAGTCAGGAAGTCCAGAGGTAAGAATTCAATTATTGTCCTATGCCATCCTGTAACTGAGGGGACTTTATGCGAAATCCAGTGCTGAAGAATATTTTTCCTGGCACAAAAAGTCATAATATTACACAGTTTCTTCTGATGTCTATCAGTTATTCTGCTGCTAGGAAGGCCAAGAAGAAGGACAAGTGGGTTTAGATCAAGGTCTTTTTTTTTTTTTTTTTTTTAGGATTTTTTGCATTTCAAACAAAACATCATTCCAATATTTTTGTATTTTCAAACAAGACCAGAAACAGTGAGTCAGATCGCCAATTACCACCTTACATTTGAGACAAAATGGAGAGACATCGTTTCTATATTTAGAGAGACAGTTTGGGGCAGCATGTGCTGGATGCAGTATCTTGAGTTGCATTGCCCTTGTCCTGTTACAGACCGTGATTTTCCCTCCATTATCCCAGATGCTATCCCACATCTCCTCAGTTATCTCAACCCCAAGCTCCCTCTCCAATATCACGCCCAGTGCCTGGAAACTAATACTTGTCCAGTCCTTCAAGCCAGCATAGAATGCCCCAATAGATGCATTTCCTCGAGAAAGAAGTACTTGCTTCTCCATCTGTGTAACCTTTGTATTAGAAAGAAGTGAAGGTGTTGCCTCCTTGAAAAGCAAACATGATAGTGTTTACTCATTTTAAAAACGTTAAAAAGATAAATCTGTGTAAGAAAAGCTGTTTGTACACTTGTTATTGATGTGGCAAAAAAATGCACTCAAACAGCCGAAGGAAAAAAGTGCTTGAAGGACTCTTGAGTTTAATGTTTACTTTCTGACTTTCCTCCCAGCAGTGTGCATATTATTTATTAAAGAAGAAGGATTTTTCATTTTGTCCAACAGAAATGAAGGATTATAAGAGAGTTACACACATTTGTGCATACATGTTGATGAAGTTACTGAAGCAAACAGTACTGAAAAACTGAGATCAATTTGTTAATATGTTTTTTGTTTTCGACATATAGTTACGACTGATATTCTCTGCATGGCCTGGCATGTTTCATTTATACAGGGTTACTCAATTCGGTCCTACAAGGGCTGCAATCCAGCAGGTTTTCCATCTCTCCCTGCTCCAACACACCTGACTCAAATTAAATAGATCCAATAGCTAATCAAGCTCTGCACAATGACTTGTGTTGGAGCATGGAGACATGGAAAACCTGCTGGATTGTGGCCCTTGTGGGACCGAATCGAGTAACCCTGCATTCAAGATTTATTATGTGTGAATTTTGCTATATGCTCACTTTTTAATGTAATATCTTCATAAACTGTGACTTCAGTGGGGATGCATGGATCCACGACTTTAAGAGCTAATGCCTCTTTAATCTCAGCTTTGGAACAGCAAATTGCCAGTTTTGTACCACTGCTTCCTGAACACTATAGAAGATCTATCATGCAAACCAAGATGGTTGACAGCTGTAAACATGTTTGGAAAACAGCTGGGAAGTGAATGGCGGCGGTTTCAACTTGTTGATCATCCCTGAAGTGTTAGATGAGCAGTTCAGGTGCTGGTAAATTGGAAGGTCGTGCAGCCTGATGTATATTTAAATCTGTATATGTCTGATTTCATTTCAGCTTTTTAACAGTTGTAAGAACTGTATTAGCTCATAGCATGTGCTTGATTTACAACTCATACAGTAATTTGGCAAACTAGAAGTGGTTTACTGTGTTTTTGGGACTCTATGATGAAAGCCGAATTAAGTATCTTAGGAAGCAGAAGCCTACCTCTGATGAATATGAAGAACGCTTGTGCACCTGCTCATAGATGCAGTTATCTAATCAACCAATCATGTTGCTGCAGGGCAATGCATACAATTCTGCAGATAAAGGTCAAGAGCTTCAACATATGTTTGACACTGGGCCTTGGATTTTGTTTTTTTTTTCTTCAGAGGCTGCAAGTGTTGAGCTGAGAATATAATATTATCAGAATTAATCTAATGAAAATAAAAATGATAAATAATAAAATACTGCCTCATAAAAAACAATGTCTTTACTCCACAAAATACTGTGATTAATGAAGACTAAAATGTGTTGCAAAAACTAAACAAAATGCAAAAAGACAAGTAGCTCAGGAAAGATGCTTTGTCCCTTTAGTTGTTTGTAGATTCAGTGGAATATTTAAAGATGAAATGTCTTATTGACTTGTTAAAAGTTCACTTTAATATGGGATCCAGATGAAAAGAGAGGTTTCCATTGTCATCACTTCCTGGTTTAAATGGTTGGCATTTGATTATCTTATCAAGTTTACTAGGATGTTAACTTTAATCCGTATTTTATGACATTCATAACCAAAACCAAGAGAAATTTGTAGTTTAATTGATAATCTAAATGGTCTGATTCAGCTCTGTAAGGTTCCTTAAACGCTTTGTTTCTGATTGATGCAACTAAATGTGAATGAGCTGTTTTTTCCAGAATTGAATATTTCTATTCATGATGAAGGTTATCACAGGACAAGAGTCCATTTCTTTTTTCTCCACAGCTCAGAAACCTCTCCTTTCAGCAGAATTTTAATTATCAGCTGGCACAGACTATTAAATCTCTTATTGAATTCGAAATGAAAGAATTAATTTGGTGTCTCTCAGTAAGGAGCTGTCTCTGGGAGCTGAAAATGCTAAGGTCATGTCCTCAGTAATGATCAGTTATTTCCCCTCATCCCCTCTCTTCATGTCTGTTGGCAGAAACAACATGCCAGACCGGCAGAAGCTCAGGAGCAAGCTGAAGAAGAGGAGAGGTTTGCGGGCGTACGCCTGCCAGTGCAGCTGGTTGTCCTCGTCAGAGCCGACTGACCTCAGGGATCAACCTCAGCTCAGATGGGTCTGCGGCAAACACCAGGACTGATATTCACTCCTCACAACTACCAACACTCATCACTTATGGCCCAAAACAACCATGTTGTGACAGTTAAAGTATGAAAATAATAAATTGTGTTTCTATGTCCAATTTTTGGATCAACATGATGTATTGTAGACGGTGCAACCTCCTCGATCAACGAAGCACACAGCAAGTTCATCTTTTGGAAAAGCGGTGTCCCATTTATCTACTAAAGTATCATAGACTTGTAGCACTGATTATATGGTTGAAGCTTTTCCAGTCGCTTCATCAGGTCACTTCTTAGAAGAAGTAAATATAACGGATGACATCATCCGCTAGTTTGTGAACCTGAAGTGATCATGTTTGGACACCAGGATGAGCTGGGGTGTGACATCAGACCTGAGTGGAAAAAGCTGTTTGTGAGAGCGACTTGATGACTGACAATAAGCTGAGATGCCTTTTTTTAAACCTTTTCTTAGAGCTTGTTGTGATATATGTATGTTTGATTGATATCAGATCCGTGTAATAACATTGCAACCATATCTCATGTCATGATAGCTCTGCAGTTTTATAGCTGAAGTCAAAGTTTTGACTCCAGAGTTTAATAAGTGTTGAATTTAAGTGTCAACAGCCTAAATAGGCTGGGCTCAGAGACGGGAAGAGTTCAGGAGGAAAATGTCCGCAGACTGACAGAGAATGAGGATTCTGATGTGATATCTTTGTCAACATTTTATCATAATTGCTATCTTCCTCTCGCTGAACAAGGGGATCAAAGGGAAACTCATTTCAATCCAATTTACAACTCTGTGTCTGTTGGAATTGCTAACAGAGTCACAAACCTCTTTCACATATTGGTTGGTAGAAAAAAGATGTCCCCATTTACTTGCCTCTGTTTTTCCTTGTAATTCTTCCTCTTTTCTGCCAAACAGAGACGGCTCAGTCCATCACTGTCCTGACACAAATCAAGCTGAGTGGCAGCAGCACTGTTGGTCAGAGCGACGAGCTCTGCGATGGCAGCTTGATGTGTGTCAGCACACACACGGTGAGCCTCATATTCCTCTGTTACATCTTTAAGCCAGCAAAAGAGAGCGTCAGTGGTGGATCGACTCTGACTCCCCGCTCTGCCTCAGTCCTTTAACACACGGCGCAGATATGCATTGCAGACACATCAGTCCTGGCTTAACAAGACATACAAGCCAACAGTATTTTCTCTGTTTGTTTCAGTTCCTGTATGTTTGTTTGTTTTTATCACTTTAATCACTTTTGATGTTTTGCATATCATATAAAACATTTCTATGCCTCAGATTCCCAAACTTGACGCCACTTTAAGCCCTTTGGAGCTCCAAAGCTCACATGCAGTTAGTTTAGTCCCAGAAATCAAACTTTGTGTTTACTCTTCTTGTTTCTAACAGCTCCTAGCAGAGTAGTGGAGCTTTTCTGTTGCTAAATGCTCCAGCCTGTTCACCATCTTTTCATTTCCTGCATCCGTCTGGTGCCTGATGATGAGGCAGGCACTCTGCTGTTTGTCTACAACAGCTGCATCTAGATGCTTAAAACAACACTGTTGCAGCAGTAAGTGTGAAGTAAAAACACTAAATAAACAGACAGTCAAACAATCAGCTGCACACCATAAAAAGCTGCATAAAAGCCGAGCAGCAGATACAGCTGTTGACACTCAGCAACTCAATTTTCATTCAACATCGTACAATATTGATGGTGGCTGAATTCAAATCTGTTTAGTAAACAAAAGAATGTATGTTTTGTATATGTTTATGTTTGTATGATTGTACATTTAGTCAATCAATTATGCATAAATTAAACAATACCTACAGAGTCTAGAATTAAAGTTTTATTATTAGCTATTGAGCTATCTGACTGAAGGAATAAAATTACCATGGAAACTATAAAGTCTGCTATATTCCTCACTTTCTCATGTAATATCTTCAAACAACTGAGTGGAGATTTATGGATCCACGACTTTCAGAATAGTTAATATAACAAATATGAGTTTTGGAGTCAGCCAACTCGCCCTGTTAGTGATCATCAAGAGTTAATGGAAGCTACTGTTTCTCTGTTTTGATCCTGTGACATGTCAGAACTTCAGTGTCCTGCCCTCCATATCTTCAGTGCCGGTTTTTGAAGTGCCTGATGAAACTTTATTTAATGTTTTAAAGTCGTCACAGTTTGACGAGATTAAATTTACTGATAAGCTGCAAGTACAAACAAGAATCCCCATGGAGTGATAGCGGCTGTGAAATGATTCAATGATGGTGTAAGCTGGTGAGAGCCGAGTTATCCGTGATCATGTTTCCAGGTGAAATGAAGAAGAACAAATGTTGTAACTCAGCGAGGCTTTTTAATTAGAGCGCCGTCCTTGTTCCTGTATTCAAGCACAGAAGGGAAGTTAATTCATTTACCAAAGTATGTCGGATTCTGCTTTGATAAGTGGTGAGATGCTCTCTTGCAGTTTGTAAGTGCAGGTTGACCTATGATGTAACAAACAAAAACAATTGGCAGTTCATCTGGTGATTAGTTACCATGCTGATCAGTGAATTAAAAAAGCTTCTAGTCGGGAACTTTCCTTTTATAAACATCACTAAGATATTTCAACTGTGTAGGTCACATAGCAGTACTACTAAACTTTGGCAGAAATTTGCACTTTGTAGTCCCCTAATGAAGGCTAATTCAGCATCAGTCTTACATCCTGTCTTTTCTCTGATCTCTCTCTTGCCAGTAAATCAGTCTGACTTGTCTTATTTCTTGCTCTCGCACTTCCTCTATTTTTTTCCCCTTTGCCTCCTCCAAAATTGTTTTTGGTGAATCAGCCATGTTGCAGGTGTTTGACACCATGCGTTGACACAAAACACAGCTGTCACACGATACTTTAGGCTGGAACGCAAAATTATTAGATGCGGTTTCTCAGCCTTGAAATTATAACACGGCAACAACAGGCCCAGAAATCTGCATCATGAATGTCATTGCGCCATCAAAAAGAGTCAGATTCACAGAGTTTTAATGGTGGAAATTTGCATGTTGCCTATCATCACTTCATGGTGTTTCTTAAGTTTTACTTAAAGTTGCAACTGCAGTATTACTAAATATGACTTAACCCTTATTGGATAATGTTATAAACCCACAGGTCTGTCTTGGAAAAAAAGTGGACACAACTCCATGTTAACAGCAACCTTAATACAAATTTAATCTGGCACGTCGCATTATTTTCTTTTAATTGGCAATGTGTTATTCTTTTTTCTGTGGCCCTTTATTTTCCCGTAAAGGCTTAAGAATGTGTTTTACATATTTGCAAAGCAGATATGAAAGCAAGGCTCTGAAAAAAATTGTTTAACAGGTCTCTCTTGTAAATAAGACTGCCTCTATAAATAAAGTTAAATAATACTAAATAGATTGTACTAGGGCTGCACAACTCTGGGAAAAATGTGAATCATGTTGTTGTTTTTTTTTTTTTTTTTTTTGCTTAAAATTGAAATCCCGATTCTCTGGCACGATTTCTCTTTTTCCCCAAAATTTTATTGCCCAAATAAACTTTAACAAAACAAACAAAAAAACCTTTTCAAAAGGCAGTTCAGAATAAAGCATGTGTTTGTACAAGAGCTGTGTTCGAGCACTTCTTTAGCAGATGCATAGTTGTAGTTCTTTATCATTGGTGATGGGGCGGGGAGGTAACTGCAGTGCTGCATTCGAGGGCGCTTGGAAAAAATCCGTGAAGAATGGAAACTTTATTTGTGATGCAGCTCGTGATTAGTTCATGATTAACTTGTGATTAAAAATGCAGAATCGTGGGTAGAAATGAGCTCACATGTATGTGTGAATTGAGATCGTGATTTTTTTAATGATTAATTGTGCAGCCCTAGATTGTACTAATATCGTGCTTTTCTTACTTTTTGACCACTGAATTCGCCTTCACATTCACCAATTCCTAGAGCACTTCCTGGGGATTATCTTTGACATGTAGTCTTGGGAGTTGGGTTCAAACTACCAACATTACTGGACAGTTGACAAACGGCAGCTTTGGCTCAGACACATTTGGTGTCATATTTGGATTTATTGAGGCCAAAACATATTTTTGAGCCCTAAACTTTACAAAAAGCTTATTACTTTATGAACAGAAATCAAGCATGTTTACATACTTCCCCCAGTGTACTAGCAGGATTTATAAATATGTTCAACAAAAGCTACGCATATTAGAACACTCAGTCTACGTTATGGAGCCCTTGTGCTGCACATGAAGCGTCAGAGGAGAGTACATTCTTGTTTTCTGCAAAACAAATCATACATCATTTACAGACATTAGAGACCTTTACCGAGAGTTTGTCTTTTACAGAAAACAACAAAGTGCATCACAGCCAGCATGCGTCTGTACTGCTGAGCACATAACCGTGTTTTAAAAAAAAACAAACCCACTGCTGAGTACTTATTCATTCGGTTTTTACTTGTTTTCTTCCAGAGAGAAATAAAGATTTAATCAAAAGTGGTGCCTGAGTTGTGAAAAGAGACAAACAGTGGTGCTAAATTATCTACATCCCACCTGTTGTATGAGTGCTCACACGCATTAGTGTGCGGATGTGCATCATCTCATTAGGAGAGTCCCTATCTGCCAACATTAGCATTCATCAGTGTATTCAGTAGCTGATGTCTGATTTTGCATTTACTTATTTTTTATGCATAGCACGATGCTATCAGTGTGGCGCACATGTGGTGGCTGCTGTGACATACTTATCATCCCATCAGACCAAATGAGTCAGAAAATTGTCCAAAATTTGTTATTAGAATGACCTCATTTTGACTAAACTTTTTCAACAGAGTTTTCAGATTTATTCATCAAAAAACATATGAAGCTCTACTCTGTAGCGCGAACAAGCTTTATTTTCAGTACGGGGGCAACATATGAGAGAAAAATATGAGCTTAATGAAATATTTTTTAATCAAGCAAAAGTCTTAACATGAAAGTTGTCTTTTTGCCTTTTCATAATAAAAACAAACAAAAAGAAAAAAAAACAAATTAAAAAATGAACTGCTCTGAAACACTAAACTAAAATGCAGTGTTGGTCTCCAGATTGTGTTGCTCCAAGGTCCAGTGGCTTTTAATCTAATTTTCAGGAGATTTTACTCATGTCAGGTCAACATCCAATCAGAATTAAGCAAAATATGAATCATTAGTCACTGGTCAAGTATTCTCTGTACTGTAACACAAAAACAATATTTGCCACAACACAAGCAGTTATGGAAGACTCCTTGTTTAAAATGAACCTTTCTCCAGCATTAGATGTAAACAGATACAGTCAGTCTGTTGAAGCGATTGTTTTCAGTCATTCAGATATTGTTCACATTTATCCTGAAGTAACACTATGCATATTTCTGTTCTTAAAAATATGTGCTTCTGACTTTGTTTGTTGGCGCAGTGACTCTTTTTATGAACATCCTGAAGGAGTTGTTGTGCAGTGCAGCAACATCCTGAGGCTGATGAACAGCACTTCAGCCTTCTACTTCTGCTGCACCGTCTCAAGCATCAGCAGCTGGATATCAACACACTGGCTGTTACAGTTTGGCTGATTCAGCAGCAAATGCAAGAGGACGTTACTGGAGGAAGAAAGGAAAAAAAAGAAAGAAAGGGACAAAGCAGGAGATAAGACAAGAGTTAAAATAACAGTCTTTTTCTGACTGGAGAGAGCTCACAGTACAGGTAGGATGCAAGATGGATGGGGAGTTATCCGTCATCAGGCAGGCGCATCATTGTCATTCTGCCAAAATTCAGAAGCGCTTCTTTAATATCCCTCATGGATTTACTCAGATGTGCCTTCAAAGGTTATAGAGCCAAACTGCACACATATTTGCGATAAATAAATAATTCATGAAATGGAATGTAACCTCAAAGTCACAATAATATCAAGTTTATCATGAGATGTCAAATCTTCACAAGAACTTATATCAACATGCAAAGTTTGCCGTAGCTGTGTGAAGTATAGTGATTGAAGTAGCTAGAAGCTACTTCCATCCACATGATCAGTCATGTTACATTTAAAGAAAAGAAATGATCTTTGGATTCATCTTCTCCACCATCAGTGCTATTTGTGTCATTTGAAGTTGCAGCACCGCTCAGAACGACATTTTTATAAACAGTTGAACTGTTGTCATATCAGACTCGCAAGCACTCTGTTGTATCAAACAGTGATGATGAGAGTTGATGAAAATACTAGAATCCAATCAGACAAGGAGCAGAAGCTTCAGATGCATCAAATGGTTTTAAGAGGATTTTTGCCTCAAGCACAATGCGCTTTAAAGAGAGGAGGTAAAGTGTTTCAGATAGTTAAAGGGATATTGTGTAAGTTCTCCTGTGTTTTATTCACAAAAACTGATTATTTGGTTCAAAAGTGTTTTTTCATTAATCAGTAATCACTCCCATCAACAAACTGAAGTGCTCCTCTAAGTTCTAAATTTGCCGTTCGTATCATTCATTTATACATCGAGCGGGGCGGCTCGGTGAAGGCTGCCATGTCGTATCGCCATGTTTTTGCGTTCGGGAGAAGCGTGACGGTAGGAAAACACAGAAACTCACCGGACACACCGGAGTTTTCAGCTCAGTTCGAGGTAATGCCTTTGAAAAGTCACCGCGCTGCAGTGGGGAGAAACCAGCGTCTTACTGATGCTGCGTTCACGTGCAGTCGGGCAGACGGCCGTTGGTAACAAACCAGATGTCATTTTAATCAATGAAACCGAGCAAAAGACGGTAAAACATGGGTCAGGGAAAACAATACGACATCGCCATGACAACAAATCAGATGTGGACTGATGTCACTGTAACTGACGGACCACATCTTCACATAGAGGCCGGTGATAACTTTACATGCATCGGATGTCGTCGGTCTGCCCGGTTTCACGCAAATGCAGCATGAAAAGTACGAGGGAGCTGCTCCCGATTACACAGTGTCCCTTTAAAGACAAGAGATGTGACTACAAGAGAAGAATGATGTGCTTTTTGATCATCAAAACATGTAAAATCTGTTTTAAGAGATAAAAAAATAGCATATTATGGGGTCTTTAACCTGGCATTATGCTTTCCAGCCATTTAATACTTAACATTTAGTTTATATCAGTTTTGAAGCCATCATATCTCCAAATAGGTTGTTATTGTTTCAGAATGAGGGAAAGCTGTGTCCTTTGTTTGTGGACGAATGGGTGAAGATGACTCGCGAGCATGCACAACTGGTCCGGAAAGCTCCTAAACTTCTTAAACACAGGAAACTTTGGACAAAAGCTGTGTTTTTGAGCATGACAGCAGCCCAACCCCTGGTGTTTCATTGATAATCCAACATTCATCATCTCTGAGGAGGACAAAAGGCTTTCCCGCTGCGAGTGTGAAACAGCAGCGGTGGGAGGGAATCTGACGAATCTCTGTGATGTGATAAACTCAACAGTGATGGCTGATGAGAAGGCGTATTTCTTTGTTGTGTTGGACTGGTTCTATTAGAGATATGCAGCGGGTATAACTTGCTTAAAGCATAACATGTAAAATATGTTAATTGATTTGTGGCTGTTTCACTAAATAGTGTGGGGATTAACAGACTTGTCATTTACATTCACAGGTGTAAAACTGCATGTATGTGCAGGGTGGAAAGCTCTGATATTTACTACATTCATATACAGTAATGTATTATCTGCTGGTGATCCAGAGACTGGCTTGTGATGAGGGTCATAAGCCACTGGTTTGATCACAAGAACATTTCATATTTCTCATGTACAAGCAGCTATAGATACATGTAGCATAAAGTTTTAAGATTATTACACAGAACAGATCATCTTCATGCTTGGGTTAATTTAATTTGCCTTTTTCTTCTAAACGTTTTTAATCTCATGGGAGCGCTTCCTCAGCCACGGCTGATCCACTCTACAGAGGTGGAACCAAGCGTGCCAGATTCATTTCAGAAACAAGGAGTCAAAGTGTGTGCGTGTGTAATCACAACTAGCAATGGTGGAGCAACCCCTCCAAATATTCTTCAAAAAGCTGATATGAAGCAGATTCATTCCTAAAAATGATTTCCAAATGAGTCCAGAAGCAGGAATCACTCATTGAAAATCTCAGGTAACTCGTTTGTGTCCATGTCAACAGCAGCGATGACGTCTGTTTCTGAGCCTTAGATTATTTTAGTTGAGTGACACGTCTTTGGTGTGTTACTTGAAGCAAAACTAATAAGCGTGAAGGATGTGATGGAGTTTCTAAGGGATAAGTTACAAGATGCAGTAATTTCATGCATCAAATGAGCAGTGTGTAAGAATTATGGGCAACTTATTTACATTAACCGGACAATTTATGATTTTATTTGTTTTGAATTTTAGCTTAATTTTCTCTGCATTTAAAACAGTTATTAAACTGTTTTTTTCATTTATCTTATTATTGTGAAGAACTTTGTGATATTTGTTCTGGAAAAATTACTATGTGAATAAAATTTACTTGCTTACATCTAGTGGTAAAGATAAACACAGGAACTACGTAAGTGCTGCATGGATGGTGGTCAAAATTCTTTCAGACATAAACATGCTTCCACTTATGAGTGGATCCAGTGGCCTCAGGTGCAGTGATGAATACAGGTAACTACTTAAACATTGCGTACTTGTGTACTGTCTTCTTCTTTGTGCTTTTAAAGCTATTATTCATCCCAAGCAGGGCTCTAGCAACTGTCAAACAAACCTACTACTGCAGTTTTAAAGCTCAGTGGATTCTCACTTTACACAGAGTTGTTTGTCTATTCAAAGACACCGTAGTAAAACAGTTACATCCCTGGCAAATAGAGAATAAAAACATAACAGTTATTGTAGCAAAGCTACTAATAGAAACAGTTTTTAAGGATACAATACATTTTTCTGGTCATTGATTTCGTTACACGATGGGCCTCTAAGTCTGGATCTTACATTAAATTGGTACTTTGCACAAACAAGAATACACTTTGTTTTTATTGTTTATAATGATGTGCACATTTATAAATATGATAAAGCAGAATTATGTATTGATGCAGCATCTTACAGTAAATTAAGTTATTTAAGTTCTGCACCTCCAGCAGGTCTACTGTGACACATGCAAAATCAAGTATTATAAAAAAAGGTACATCTTTTCTTTTTAAATGTGTTGCAGTGAATGCAGATAAATGTGGGCTTCTTCTCTAATTGTCAACTACAAGATTAATTTCACCCCATTTTTAAATGATAAATGTCGTTATGAAGTTTTATGTAATTCAACCAGGTGGAGAAGAGAATAGCTTCTGAAATCATTGTCTATTTCTACACTGTTGCCCTCCAGCAAACTTTCTAATTAGAAGGATGATCTATTTACATCTATATTTCTCTTTAGTCAGATAATTTTCTGTTTTTTCAGCGTGCAGTTAGATTTCTCTCTGCCAGTCTCTACCAAGCCTTGATGCAGCTGAAACTCAGTTGTGGTGCCGTACTGGTGGTCTCAGAGCTGCCGCTTTGGGATTTCTGGCGACGTTTTTGTTTGAAGGTGGGATGACCAAACTTCAATAGATTTATTCACATCAGGGTTCCAACATCTGTGACACTGATGTCAGTTTGTTTTCATCCACAGCAGCATGTCCTCTTTGGGTTTGATTCATGGATTGAATTGTAAATATTCTGCCTGTTTTTATGCTTTAATGTTCTTTGGAACTCTCCTCCTTTGGACTTGAGGTCAGTGGACTGTGTGGTCGCTTTCAAAAGCCAGTTAAAAATGTATCTTTTAAATCTGCTTTTAACTTTTCATGTTTTTATACATTGTTGGCTTTTCTGAAGCACACTGATTTCAGATCTTGAAAGGTGCTATAAAAATAAAGTTTTACTTACTAACTTACTAATATCTTAAAGTGGGCAGGAAGTATTGAGGCAGGAACCTGGAGATCTGAATTTAGACCGGAATGTGGGCACAGGTGGTCCAGTGGTCACTTGGCCCTTTTTTGTGGAACTGTTTGGCTTTTGACTCTCATCACATAAAGCTTTGAACTGTTTTCATAACATCCACAGCTTGAGTTCAGTCTAATTCAGCTTTGACTTTGTCACTCCTTTGTCCCTGTAACCCTTCAATTGAGAAATCAAGTACTGAACCAAGATGAAAAATGTAAACGCCCATTTCTAGCTTATAAATTCTGGATTTTATCAGAGTAGAGAAACACTGAGACAGTGTAGTGTATCTAGCTACTAAATAAGTAGTGTAAGTTGTGTATGAGCATGTTAATGTACACCTACAAACAGATGCAGACTACTGTATCCTTTGTGGTTCTTCTTTGTTGTCACCAGCTTCCTCTTGGGTGGGTGAGAGCTATAAAGCTTGTGCAGACCACCTGGGCCACTTAGTCTTGTTGGCATGCACATTTTCTAGGTGCTAGTCTAGCATTAAATATGTGCAATTTTTTTATGAATTTGGTCAAGCTAATGCATGTATATCACAAGTCGTTTTAGTTGGACTAACACAATGAAATCTTTTTGCAGAGCTTATTCCTCTTATTCCTTAGAGCTCTTATCTAGTATTTTTTCTTATTTATTTTTATTTGCAAAGCTTTTTCCGTCCATCCTAATGGATCTGTCAGACAGAAAATAATCACTATGCAGCAAATAGTTGATGTATTCAAAATTAGGATGTCAATTTGATGTTGTCAGGCAAGGAGCTCTTGGGTTTGTATGCGGTGTATATGTTGTTCAGAAGAAAAATGCATTTCTCCTGTGCTATAAATAAATTTATTAATGAATAAATAAATAAATGAATGAATGAAAATTTATTTCGAACAATGATCAAATGAAAAAAAGAAAATTATATATCAAGACAAAAGAAAACAATTTAAAAAACCCTCAAGAAACATAATAATACTGATTCATAATCAAATCAAGTTTAAAAAAGGAGTGGGAAGAAGCATAAACTTTTTAGGAATTCCCACCCCTTCCTACATGTCACATTTTATACTGTATATTAATCTATAACATAATCTCATTACATAATTCTAGAAAAAAAATAAATATACATACATACATACAGACTCACATGCATATACACATACATATAAATACATATATAAATACACACATGCATACACACACATATACATACAGTACACAGACACTTTGTTATTCATGTCACGAAAACTATATACTACATCTACTTACCTAAGTTAAACATGTAATGTATCAATGAATACTACCTTCATATAGATGCATATACCTATATCTAGACTATCTGAGTTTCCCATATAAAGTTGTATACATAGCTCTATTTATTCCTCCTCTTCCATATACCCTTCAATAAGTAATAAGCTACAGTTAGCAATAGCCCTGCTAGTGAGAAAAGGAATGTTTGTGCTGATCTCTTTGCAGTCACGTGGAAACAAGAAAGTTCACTGTAAACTTGTGTTACACAAGAATTCATGCTCACATTATCCTCCATCTTCCACTCTGACTTCTGTGCCCGGACGCGTTCATCGCATCTATTAGCTGTTGTTGAGCATTTTTCAAGCCACATGTGCAAAACAGCAAGAAACTGTGCAACACAAGAGCAGGAGGCCCTGATCAAATCAGACCAGCAATCATTCAGTCAGTTAAATTGGCCAGAGACCCCGCTGTCACTTGAAAAGTTGAAAACTCCTAACTTTCCTCTGCAAGCTGCATAATGGACTCAGAATTCGATTCAGTCATGGCGGCTGCATGCTGTGAATAAGGAGCAAGACCAGTGGCACTTTCATTTAAACCTGAATGCTACTCCTTAGAGCGCAGCAGTGCTGTTTGCTGCCTTTTTCAAAGACTGCCAAAATCAAATGTAAAATCTTTTCCCCTCCTAAATTCATGTTTTTCTAATTTTGTCTGTTCCATCTACATTTAAGCAGAGCTTCAAAATGTGCATTAAAGTTGTGATGAAAATACATGAATCGGTTCATATGTGGTTTGGGGAGTTTTTCCAATTTTTGGTTTATCATTATTGTACTTCGAGTTTGCAAAGCTCCCGCATCGCTTCTAATATGTTTTAACTGCTGCTTCTTTTTGCATGCTTCCTTTGCTGATCCCAGGTAGTTTTGCTGCCTGTCCTTGAGTCACAGCGGGCCCTGGTTTGCAGATTGAGTCACACCTGCATTCTGTTCATGTGTATAAAACTGCCCAGGTTCTTTTATGCTTTGCTAGATCATTGTTTCGCCACCTGTTCATTCCAGTCCTGTTCTTGTCCTGTCAGTTTGATTTATTTGTTTATTTATTTTTTTTCCCATTTTGGTTTTTATGTAAGATGTATGCTCTTCTGGAGTCCTTGCCCTGCAGCTCCTTTTGTCTTGTGCCATCACTAAATTTCTTATTAAAACTCTTTGTTCAGCGGTTTTCCTGCTTGTGGGTTCTCACCATTACAGTAAATGACTAAAGGCCTTGAAAATGAGTGCAATCATTAGCACGTTTATTCTGTCAAACATGTCTGTTTGCTGTGATGAACATTACATAATCTGCATGCTCAAACCTTCAGTAAATAACAGCAATTAACTGTACACCCATAACACAGATGAAGACGTGGGTGTGTCACCACACAGACCACTACTAACACTCTACTGTAACACCACTTTGCTCAAGCTATACAATGACAATAACTCTGTAAAGCCTAAAACACTTTATTTCTTGGTAACAAACACAAGATACAACCATCCATGGAGCGCTTTCACTCATTATACATAAATGCTCACAGTGTGGCAGGACGAAGGAGGTGAGAGGTATGCGTGCTAACCAGTCAGCCAAAGGGACATCCCCTTGGCCAAGTGGCCAGGGCACGTGATCACTCGGAGGCATGGTGACAGGACCGTCAACTGCCACAACAGCATAACACCTTTTCGTTACAACAGCATAAATTACCCTCCCTGCTATACTGTTTGTCATCTGTTTTCACATCAACCATCCACAAGGGATTAAGCAAGATCACACTTACTGCCTCCAATCTCATTAGAACGACTACATCTTGTGCACGGATGTGTTTGCAGCTGCTCCTCAATGTGCAGACTTGCAGCAGCGTTGCATTAAAGGCCAGATGAGTCATGTGTGTCACATTAACTGTAAGCCTCTAGATTGTAAATCTGTTGTGGCAGCAGCACACACTACAGACTGCTGTTTATTTATGGAAATATTTGTCAGGTTTAATTCATTGTGCCAAACCAAAATACAATGATGTACACTTAAAAGTCTTATGGGTCTGTGGCTGCACATTTCAGTGCTTAGAATCAGGAGACTTTATGATATTCACTTTTTGGACACTTAAAATTATTCACAATCATTCATGGAAAGGTGATCTACATCTTATGTTTGTATAACTCATGAACAAAGGATTTAAGTATCTTTAAGTTTTAAGCTTCCAGATTTAGTTCTGTTAGTTTTGCTTCATTTGGAAAAGAAAGTGTCTTCCTAACAGGAGCAAGTCAGACGACTCAGACATGGGAGCCTGGTGTGTTTAAAATCTCTGTCTTTTAAGGTGATGTAATGCACCACAGCAGCACTGTATACATTCATGCACATTTTCACGTTGTCATCCTGACAGAGCAGGATTCTGTTTCTGAAGGAAGATGGAGTGACATAAATCTGACTCAGATTCTCGCCTGTCCGACAGCAGGAAGAACAGAATGACAGGGCTGCTGAAGAGGAGGACGAGAAGGAAAACAACAGCCGCACTGATGGAGCGCTGCACGGCGTGGGCAGGATATTGTCACCAATCTGTCCGGAAAAGGACCCAGGGCCAAGAAGAGCTGCTTTGATCAAATAAATCATGGAGGTGAGGCTGATGCAAAATGATTTTAAATTAGTCTCAGACTCATTTAATTATGCAAAAAAATGTAAATTTTCTTTGACAAAAGGATGTTGAGCATACACTCATACCTAATGAATATTTGCATGATATTAGGGCAGTTATTTGAGGTCATTAAACCGGCATGGTTTTGTTTCTGGATGCTAACACATGGAAAGTAAGAGAAAAACACACCATGACACACTGACCACTGTGTTTCTAACGCCACCTAAGGCAATGTGTGCAAAACAGCCCTCGCTGTGAGTGGCTTATCTGAACTTGGTCTAACTTCTTCTGTGGTTTTGTGGCTGCAAACACAGATGATATTTTTATCCAATTAAACAGCAACAAGTGGATCTGTTCCTCCTCTGTGAGTTCGTTAAGCCTCTGCAGCAGCAGGACATACGTACGTTGTACGACATGTTGATAACTGCAAGGCGCTGTAGCCTCAACACAGATTGTTTTTAGCTTCATTAAATCTTGTCCAAGTGATGCCATCATAACCACACACCTCTACACAAATCAGACTGTTCAGTTAGGATGCCTAACTGTCTGTTGCTGTGGCGATAATGAATAACTGGTGCTTGTTATCACCACAGGTCGAGACCTGCTCCCCAACTTTCTGTGCATTTTTTTTTTTTAGCATTTTTATTTATGCTTTAAATGCATGACAGTGCAAACACTAGAAAATACCCTGAAAAGCTGCAGACGGATTGAGTTTTAAAAGCTTGAGCAAACATTTTATCCTGTCATTAGTCCATTTATCTGTTCTGCGATTAGCCTTCTGCTCCAGCTAATATTGTCAGTACAACAGATGACTGATTTTTTGTAGGTTTTTGTAGGTGCCTGACATTGCTTGTGTCCTTTTCAGCAGTTTTTGTGATTCCAGAACTGAAAAACACACATGCCATAACTTGTGGTAAAATGGATGTTTTGAGACAAAATATTCTTTTGAATGAGTTTCTACATCTATTAAAGTGGGGAAAAACCAGGCAGGGTGCAGTGTTATGATGAATGAGGTTTAACAAAACAGATTCATGTAAACGTATGCATGGCTGTTTCAGCCCAGGGAACAGAATCCATTTATAGGTAATTCTCTATATCTTTACATTTGGTGCACACATATGAATTTATGTTCACATAAATGAAGCCATGAAGCCAAGAGAGTCATCTATTGCATAGAGTTGCATTGTGTAGCCCCTTCTTAGTCAGTGTTGCCTGTCAAACCTGCTTCTTCAATAAGATCAAATGATTCTTGCTGCCAATGTAAAAGATGATGTAAAACCTGATTCATTTTTCATTTTATAAATATTGCACAGGGATGTTATCATTTGTTTCAAAACATCTGTAGATATTACTTCCTGTTGAGGACTTAGATGAGATAAAAGAAAGAAAAAGAAAATGACTCATGTGTTTTTGTTAAAATTTTTGTCTCTGAAAATTTGATTTTACTTTCTCCAGGTTGTCTTCTGAGGTTTGGAAATGTTAAACCAGCTGAGCTAATTTATCTAAAGACGGGAAAAAAAAAAAAAAAAAAAAATCAAATTTCAGACATTTTATTTCCTTATAAATAGGATTTGCCTAACTTTTGATAAAATAACATTTAGTTACAAATGATTATATTGTATTTATATTTAAGCAACAATATTCATGAGGGTGCTCTTGTTTTCTTTATACAATCAATTAATAGATAAACTTTGCAGTTTGGGACTGTTGACTGCAATTAGCATCTTGCTAATGCCAGCATATTTCCAGCAGTATATTGTGCATTTAGTCATATGCACTGTCCTATTTAAATAAACCAATAAACTGAAAAAATGTGGTTGAATCCAAGTTAGATGAAACAGGAGACACAATTTCCCTTCACAAATATTTCATTCAACCTACAGATAAAGCAGGCTATTTGCGAAAAATAGTGGATGCTGGAATATCTGCCAAATTTGATAGTTTCTTCTTTCTTTTCTAGTAGAAATAATCTTGGTCTATATTTTGAAAATGATTAAGTAATGAATATAATGATATAAAATATAATGATAGAATATGATATTAAATATAATGAATTATAAATAGATATTTCAGAGAAATCCTACGGTAGATTTACAAAATTTCTCACATTCATACATTTCATCACAGTCCTGTATGATTTTCAACAGTATAACCATTCAGTAATTGATGCTAATCAGTAATGGTCGTTTGATCTCTTCAAACTAAAATTCAAACCTGACCGACGCTGAACATGACAGCGGGACCAGTTGAACATCCGCACCAGCAGGTGGCGCTGTCGCCTAATAACAGTGTTAACGAGCACAAGCAGCCGGTCAAAGCTAAGGAAGCGGTGCAGCTACATCATGCATGCAGTGAGTGGATGTGATGGGAGAGATGGAGGACACAGAGTTTGATGATATTTTAGATGACTGGTTTATCGAGTCCCTGAAAACGTGAGGAAACTTTCTTCTCTCGGTCAAATCGTAATGTTAATCAAGCTAATAGCTATAAATTCTCGCTAGCTGTTTAACTCATTATTTTAAGTTTAGTCATTTTAACTATCAACAAATTTCGATTTCACTTTAAATACTTAAACAAAACAAACAAAAAACATTTCACATGTTCTGTGGATCTTATAAACTGCTTCGGCGTTTACATCTTGCAACTTTAGCTGCTCCGTCTAAAACTACGGTTCGTTTTTAAAGTTTCCTGATTCAAAGCAGCGTGTTTAAGCAGAATCAGATATGATCAAATAATGAAGTGAATGAGTTTGTTTATCATGCATTGTTTCGTGAGCAGGAAAAACGGTCCGATTTCCACCGTTATTAGTATTCTGATGGGCGAAAACTGAAAGTCTTATGAGCAAGATGGAAAGATGGGACTTTACTGTAGTTTATTTTTTTAAAAAGGGACAATGTATATTAATGAACATAAATGCAAATTTGCAGAATTATAGCAGAGCTAATTTCCACCCTTAGTCCCTTGACAAACCAGCACAATAAAATAAAAATAATGAGAACAACAAAATAAACATAAGAACAATAATAAAAATAATGAGAACAACAAAATAAACATAAGAACAATAGTAAAATTTAAAATAACAATAGAAGGAGATAGATCTTAAAGATTGAGCTAAAATATAATAAATAGTGATTCTATAATGTGAAAGAGGGAATAGCAGTAATGGTTCATGTACACAGTAGAATTTGTGGATGGTAACTCAACAATAAA
Source organism: Atherinomorus stipes (assembly GCA_023101725.1). Lineage (NCBI taxonomy): Eukaryota > Metazoa > Chordata > Actinopteri > Atheriniformes > Atherinidae > Atherinomorus > Atherinomorus stipes. The sequence continues at coordinate 811,345 of JALJCO010000612.1, read as the reverse complement.
TTGGTAGATAGTTTAATAATCCAGAGGTAGTTAGATGTGGTCTGCTGCTCAGTTACATTCATCACATCACATACCCCCCCCCCCCCCACACACACACACACACACACAGAAAAATCAAAATCACTTATTGAAAAATGGTGCAAAGGAAAAGTTGTACATACAGCCTTGTAGACTATCTTCCAGTTACAGCCCCCTCTCCCCCCAATGGTGGATGGTGGCATTGTTCCTGATCCTCTGTGGAGCAGCTGTGTGAAGGAAGTGTTAGGATGGCTGGTATGATCCAGGGTAACTGGTCATGGTCCTCTGCTCCATCACTTCCTCCACAGAATCCACTCAGTCCAACTGGAGAGCCTGCCCTCCGGATAAGCCTGTTCAGCCTCTGCATGTCGTCTTCTCTCTTTTTTTTTTTTATGCTCGTCTCTCTGACACACCACACCACAGAACAAAATGCTGGCAACAACAGACAGATGAAACATTTACTGAAGCTTGGATCAGGTTTTAAGGGAGACCAGCATCCAGAATGTGGATCTAAACATAAAAAGCTCGTATCCAGTACCAAACATCAATAAGGAATATTTTACCAGGCAAATTTAACTCTATACTCTCTGAGTTAAATCAATGTTTTTCAATCCAGGTCCTCAGGATCCACTGCTCTGCATGTCTTAGATGTGTTCCTACTCCAACACACTTGATTCAGATTAATGAACCTCCATGTCAGGTTCTATGCAAACCTGTTAAGCCGTTTATTTAATTCAGGCGCTAAAGTAGGGTCACCTCTCTAAAACATGCAGGGCAGTGGGTCCCGATGGGCAGTATTGAGAAACAGTTAGTTAAATTGAGCTCAATGATCAATCTTAGTCATAAGTTTTCTGTTTTCCAGGGTAAATCTGCTTTTACAGATTCAGTTCTAAATACACTAATGACCAAAAATGTGTGTCACTAGTAATCTTTTCTAGTAGTAATTTTTAGTAATTCCTGCAGGTACAAAGATCTTCATGTGTATCAGCTGGAACATCCCACCCAGGTCATCGAGTGGACATCAGAGAAGAGTGAGTGACACCAGCCTCAGACCAAGTGGTTTTATTCATTATTTGATGATAACATCAAGTTCTTTGTGTTTTCTCAACATTTGTTTGTATAGAAAAAAAAAAAAAAAATCTTTGAATCACTGATCTACATAAAGACACACTCTACAGGAAACCAAACCTGGAGAAAAAGTAAGGAAATTTGTGTTTGGTCAGTTATTTCACCCATTTAATGACACTTTGTAGTTGTACTATACATTGTTAGAAAGCCTAAAAAGGCACTGCATTGTTGTATAACTACTTGTAAGGATGGTGTGTCTGTGGAATAACACAGCTATTGTAGTATTTGGTATTATTAAAGAGGAGAAATAATCAGCCAGACACAAATTTCTTTACTTTTTGTGCAACAGCAAATTTATTCATTATGTTACACAATATTACAGGAGAGGAAACATCCTCACACAGAATGAGGTGGTAAACGTGTATCAGATTGTCTATATTCATGTTTGCTGTGTTTGCAGCGGTCTGTGTTGCAGGTCACACTTCCTCTAAAAATGAAATTTTGGAGCTTCGTTTGCCGCTGAAGCTTTTTGCTGATGAAAATAAGGTAAAAGCCGCCACACCGGAGCAGCCACTTTGTTAAAATGAATCAGATGATCCAGATGTGGCTGTGCTTTTCCTGTGTTTGTGGATGAGTTCAGGGTCTCTGTGCGGAACGGGATTTCAAAGTTATCCACGGTGGTTTTACAGGAAGCCCCGTTTGCTGCCTCAGACACATCCCAGGGACCAGGTGAGCTCAGACACACGACTTAGATTTCATCATCTTCTTTCTGATATCTGAACTATGGTGCATTTCAAGCAGAAAACATTTTAAATTTTAAAAACATTAAAAAGTTTTTTAATGAGTGATTATAAGTAATGAATTAAAAATTCGTGTACAACAATGCAAGTTAAAAAGTACTGACATTTTTTTATTTATTTATTCAGTAACTCAACCCTTGTGCAAAAATAAATACGATGCACAGTTGCCTGTTCCTATCAGATTAAATGTTTAGTGGACACATTAAATGCTTCTTTTTGAAAAAGGTTTTAAAATCTTGCACCATTTGCACATATGAACTCTGGAGATTTAGTGCTGACACTTTAGTCCAGATCTTTTCTGGTCAAACGTGTATCATGATTGCAGACTTTATACTGGACATGCGCTTAAACTGTGAGGGAGGGTGTGCAGAGAACCGCTGTGCATACACTGCAGACAGCTGGATGTGTTGCAGAAATACACAGTCTCACCTGCTAACGTTCCAGCGATGTTTTAAAGGGACTAAGTGGAAACTGCACTAGAATTTGCAAATGCCGTTCACCAGAATATCTTAAACACTCCAGGATTTCAGTGCATGTGTGAAAAAACCTCCCCTGAGATGACAATTAGACAAAGAACGCCACAGCTACTCAAACTTTATGGATAGTTTTGTTAAATTCTGAATGCCTTCAGGATCTTTGATTTTATCTGTTCCTATGCAGGCTTATCAAGCGAGTTATGATCACCACATATTGCAGGTTTCCATGTCCACACTCCTTCTGGCCATCATTTTGGCTGCATTAGTGCATTTTATATAGTTTTTTATTCAATAAAATATCTCAACAAATTCTAAAATTGAATTCTTTTTTTAAGATATAAATAAATAAATGGGAAAAAGGTTTATACTTTAAGTCATAAAAAAACTGTTATAAATTCTGCTCCAAGAGCAAAGATCCCAAAATAGCCCTAACTCAGCCAGAGGAGTTCATTTTGGACATCTGTCTGCCATATGTCAGATACTAGCGGGTATTAGCCAACATGTGGCTGATTTATAATGTTTCTTACAACTTTTTAACTTAACCAACAACTCAAAACCAGACATATTATGAGCAGCTTCAAAATAAGTCAGTCTGTAGCAGCAGCAGCTGCACCGTAGTCACATGACTCTAAAAGGAATGCTGGGATATGAAGTTCCTCCAAGATAACAGGGACTTTTCTACATGGTGGACCACTGCTAATGGAACAAGATCTTATTAGATTTTGTAATGGAACAATGAGATATATGAGATTTCGTTGGGAAAATATCGTCCCAAATAAAACTGTACCAGTATTTTCCGATATCACATTTTATTGCCTGTATCAGCTAATAACATCAGACATCCTTAGATTTTTAACCCAATTTGTTGTAGTTGAGCATATTCTTGTTTTTAGTGACAACTTTAAGTAGAAGTCCTACTTGCTGTCAGCAGTGTTTTAATTTATTTCAGTCTTTGTCTTTATCCATATTAGAGCCCAAATAGTTAATAACGCAGACTAACACTGAAGCTACAGGAACACAGTCAGCTTTGTTAGTGACCCCCTCCCAGGAGCCAAAATGCCAAAGATCCCCTGGTCTGTTTCTGAAATGCCATCGCTGTTTTCTGACTTTTCATAGACCAATAGATTGATCGGCAAAACGATGACGCTGATGTGACTATCAGTGGCAGCTCTCATGTCAAATGGGACCGTTTGTTTCTGCAGCTGTGGTTCATCCAGTTGTTTTTCTGTCAGGTGTGTCGTCACCAATGATGGACAGAGCTCTGACCTGCAGGTGTGGGACCTGGGAGGAGATGACACCGGTGAGTTTTATTTCCCTGAATATCCATGTGATGTGATTTGGATTAATGCCCAAAAACATTTAAAAATCTTTAATTGTTGCAGTAATTTTTAAAAAGAAAAGTATAAATTTATCACAATTTATACTTTTGGCTCTGGTAAATCATTTTAAAGTCCATAAAAGGAGTAAATGAGTTCACTACTTTTTAAAAGTGCTTTATTCAACTAAACCTGCAAATGACAGAAATACAGCAGTTTTGTTCAAGACAAGGATAATATTTTAAATTTCTCATTGTGATGCTTGTTAATTGAGTAAAATTTGTTTTAAAGATTTTTCCAGAATGATAACATCTTTCTGTTGCTGGATTTATACCTGCAGTTCAGAGAGGGATCTCTAAGTGCCGTCTGATGCACCCAACAGTGACTACTTTTTTTTATCTGCTGTGTCCCGTTTGCCCACGGCAGACGTGATCAGGAGAACGGGAAGTATTGAAGGGAGAACTCCAGACGCCGGCAGCAGGATTGCAGCACGACTCTCGTCAGCACCTCAAGTCCTTCATGGAGCTCACAGCGGCGACATCCAGCTGACTCAGCTGTCTTCAGGACAGACTCTGTATAAACTAGGTATCAGCTGTCTGAGCTTCCTAAAATTTTATATTTTAGAAGAAAAAAACAGGGTTGAAAGCAACTTAACTTTGTGGACCTTTTGTTCCAACAGAGACTGACTCAGCAGATCCTCTGAGCTCCTTACAGTTTGTGGGCGACACCGTTTTCCTCGCTGGCTGCTGTAACGGGAGCGTTTACATGGCAGACACTCGGACAGCTGCTGCTCCTCAGCTTTCACCTCCACCAGCATCTTCAGGTGAATCAGTCTTCTGGTGGACGGACGCCTCTGCAGGTCCACAGCTGTCCAGCTGCAGGGTTGTCAGACTGTCTTCCTGTGGACAGGCGGTGATTTCAGATGTGAGGAATCTGGGAAGAGCTGCGTGTCAGGCTCAGCTGGATATCCAAACGCGTTGCTGTAAACTGTATGACGTCAGAGTGTCATGGGCTCCAGCGCTGGAGGACTGCATCTCAGTGTCAGGTCAGTCTATGAAGACAAACACAAGATGTTTATTTAGAAATTAAACATGAGACAGCACACCCTCCCTCTTCATGTTCAATGCTGGATCAGTGTTGACTACAGTGAGCAAGACATGTATGCTCATCAAGTTATGAATAATTGAAAGGAAGTTTGTCGTGGTGACAGAGTGGGACCCAACTGAGAAATGTGAACACATGGTGCACTAACAGTTAAATTAGTATTGCATCATCAGAACAAGGTGAGCAGGACAAAGAAAAGCTAGCTCCCATTAAAGGGACCCTTTAAGATTCAGATTCAGTTTAAGATTTGATATTTCCTCAAACTGGTTTCCCAAACAGTTTGTCGTAAATGCCCGTTGAAGTTTTTACACTTACAAAGTCTTTATGAGTCAAGATACCCAGACCCCATCAAGTCAAGTTCACACGGAAAGATTAGTGCCATCAGATTAGATGACTGTAAAGAACTAGAGATGCACCAATCCACTTTTTTTCCCCCGATCCAATCCAATAGCGATACCTGGGCTGAGCGTATCAGCTGATACCGATCCGATACTACTGTTGAATGAATGAACCGTATACCTTCCCATGTGAGTGAAGACATCAGGCTTGACATAAACATTTAGCCTTGTTAAAAAAAACAACTTAACTCAGTTATAAATGTTCTTAAAATGATTTATAAGCAAATAACAGTGTACATTTATTATGATATTGATTAAAACAGAAATGACTGTATCGGCCACATTCATCCAATACCCAATCCAGCTAATTTGTCAGTATCGGACCCAATATCCGATCCAGGTATCGGATCGGTGCATCTCTATAAAAAACATCAGCTAAACAATGTGATTTTCTTTCGTTTGTGAGTTTTTTAAGTCCTTTAAGGTGTTTAGATCTGGAGCTAATTTGTCCCAGGTAATTCGATAACAAGTAGACAGTAACACGTACATCCACACGGAGACTGAACTCATGCAGTTTATAAACTTTCTGTAAAAGTGAAACGGCTCCAAGAAAACCACTGAAAATGTGCTGGTGTATACACACACCAGACCTGCATGTGGTGCAGTAACGCTGACACAGAATAACCCCCAGATTCCACATACTCCGCTTTGTTCCTTTTCGCTCCGCACAGCGTAGCAAACACGTTGCTATGTTATTCAATGAGCTGCAGTCCACCTGCTCCGTGCGGCTCCGTTGATGTGCGGCCTCTCTGTTGCGCTGCACCCAAATCGCAGAGCCAGTCCAATTTTCTGCTCCGTCGGCGCAGGCCGGATCAATCCCCGCAGCTCAGATCGGACGAAACAGGAACATGAACATGGACTTCATCTGGATTGTCAAAGTAAACACATTGTGAATCCAAACGTAAAAATACATGAAAAAGCACAATTTGATTAAAAATCACCTCCAAAATTGGAGTTTTCTGTACCGTATGCGTTCTACATGGGCTTACATACATTATAGGCTACAGATCAGGGGTCTCATTTATAAACGTTGCGTATGCACAAAAGGGGGCATGAAACTGGCGTATGCCAGTTTTCACACAAAAGTTGTGATTTATAAAACTCAAACTTGACGGGAAACTGTGCGGTCTCTCACTTTAACTCTGACCCATGCGTACGCAGGTTTTGGAGACTGGGGAAACTGGCGACACAGATGGTGAGGTGGGGAACTGAAACCACACGCCATCATGATTCCCCTTCTGGCAGCGCGGGGTCCTGTCACTTGTATCTAGTGCCCTGGCTATGTGTCTGCAAACTTATCCTTCGGCAGAGTGGTTAGTGCACATGACTTTTACACAAGAGACTTGAGATCGAACCCCATCCAATCTCTCCTTTTTTTCTATCACACCCCAACGTTTATTTCCCCCCTTCATATCAAATTTCAATCGTATTGGCTTTAAAGGATTCAAACCAGCAGCGTTATTTATGCTGCAGGTGAGCTGAAACTATAAGAACCTTTCAAATAAATAAAAAGGTCCGTAAGCAAACTTACATGTTAAATCAACTTTTCATCAAAGTTCCCTCACCATCATCTTCATCTAACAATGATCATCATGGTAATATATTTACCATATTGATACATATTCTGATAAGGTGCGAGGCAGTCAGACTGATTGATGTATAAACACATTAATACCTGAGGGACACTAATGGTGCACATCGGTGCTGCTGGAGGACCTACAGATGGGCCTCACCAAAGACCGGCGGAGGTGTTTGCAGGCGAGGGGAGGGCACAGGAGGGGGAATCACGCTGCACCACACCAAACAGGTGTTCTGTGTTCTGCACAGTCGCTCTGACAGCGTTTCCTCCACAGCGACTTCTGGAACAGACCTCCGTTACATCATCACCGCCACAACAACCTGCTGTCACTCAGCAGACTTGCGTTTATCTGTGTTTCCTGTGACGCCCAAATAAAATGATTTTATGAGGCTCCACTTCACCAACAAGCACTTCCACTTCAGTCTCCGTGAAATTGCGTTTTATTGTCTTTTCGGTCGCCACGATTCAGTTTTAAATGCCTCAGATCAGCTGGCTCATTTATATGCAGAAACATCCATGAGGTGCTTTGCATTGACCATTTATAGTAGAAAGTGGGTGTGTAGGAGGCGGGATATGAGCCAAATTCACCAGCCAAAGATCCTACGCACAGTTTTATAAATGAGACCCCTTGATATTGATATGAACAAAAATGGAAAACATGAAATTCCCCAAGGTAAAACACTTGTTTCTAATGATCGAGACTAAAAAAAACAGGCTGAACTCTGTATTGTGCGTGCTTTCTGCGGTTCGTGTGTGCTAAGGTTTGCTATTCACCAAATTGTACACATGTTGATCATTGTGAAAGGCCATTTGATTCATGCTGTCACAACATGCCTCGTGCACGCTCCAAGACCTGGCAGAGAGCAGCTGGACAGAGATGGGTGCATGTAGTGGGCGTTGCACTTCCCAACGTGTTTGCGGCGCCGCGTGCAGCGGAACGGAACGATGCGGACCGGAGGATGTGGAATCTGGGTGTCAGACATGGGGCAGGGACATGAACAGCACACATGCTGTTCCATCATGTCCACGGACCGTTTGTAGTTGTGCAGGAGCAGAAGATGTTGCTGTAAAATCTGACAAAAGGTAAATAGCTGCTGCAGCACAAGCACAGGTTAAAGACACACTCCAGAACGTTTACAGATTTACAGACTCAATGATGTGCCCACAAATCTGCGGCTAATTCCACATCCATCTTACATTGCCTTTACTGTGAGCTCTACGTAAAACAGTTTTTTTACTCTTGTCTGATCACTTGTTCTCTCCCTCTTTCCCCTCTTCCTTCAATAATGTGGTCTTGTGTCAAAACAGGACTCCAAAACATAAGACAAACCTGTGTGTGTCCAAGACACTCTGAATAACCTACTTTCTTACAGCATTTCATTTCTAACAGTTTTACTTAATTGCACAAAAACATAAGCTTATATAAGCAAAAAATGGGCCCAGCTATGAAAAAACAATCTGACATTCAACTTCAAAGTTGAAACAGTTTATTGGATGAAATGCTCGTTTTAAAGCTCTCGCCCTCCTCTCAGCAGGTTTCAGTGGAGTTGTGGAGATCTACAACACGTCCGTCTGGAGGACGGAGCTGCAGGATGCTCGGCCGCTCTTTCAGCATCGCGGCCATGTCGTTTCATCACAGCAGACCGAGGGTTCTGTCCCCGTCTCTGTCACCTCTCACGTCTGGCATCCCGAGCGGCCGAGGACGCTGCTGTCTGCAGCCTCAGATGGCTCAATTCACGTCTGGGACTGGGTCAATCCAGATGGATCAGCTGCTGTCAGAGCAACACCGGACACAAAGTGAGAATCTGTTTTCGTCAGGGAAGATTTTTTATGGAATAAACTTGTTATATTTGAGAATAGATAACTGGATCAGTTTCTGATGAACATGCTGCATTTTCAGATGTGATGACACAAGAATACATTTATTAAAAGAGGGGACTCACTGAGAAACTAACTTTGTAAATTACAATCAAATCTCTATTAGACTAAACTCAGCTGTTCTTGGTAATTGCTCATTTAAAAACCAATTAAAGTACCACAGTGCATATTTAAGCTGCAGTTAAGATACTGATTAAATGCTATGGAGGTGTTTTTTTTTCTCCAAAATCTGTTTATTGTTTTTTTGATTTAAACAAGATACAGAGACAGGCAACTCACATATGTGTGCAAAACACCGGGCAAAAACAATAGTAGGGCGCACACACACACACACACACACACACAAACAAAACAAACAAACAAAAAAACATGAACTGTCAAGGCAGCAACCTTAACTGTAAATTGCATTGAGACAGTGTATTTCAAGTTTATTATATCAGAGCTGTGTGTTGAGTTTTAGTCTAAGAGTTCTGAGCATAGTCCACAAGAGAGGTGTCAGATGATGTATTGCATTAATAATCTGTCCTGGGGGTTAAAGCAGCCACACATGAGTGGTTGAATTTGAATTTAACACTTTTCATACATTCAATAAAAAAAACAAAACAGAATTAGCCCGTATACATTCATTTATTTCATTTGTCATTACAAATACTTCCACGTTTCAGAAATAGTAAGAACTTTCCCCACATTTTTTTAAACAGAGTATTTACCCTTAATCATTAAGGTAAGTTTCTCCAGGGCAAGAGAGCTAGATAGCATGGACAACCAGGGTTTCAGCTGAGGTAGCAGTAGATTTCCAGGATCTGGCTATACTGTATTTTCCCTGTACCAAACGGTAAATTGTAGTTTGTTTGTTTTTTTTTTTTACTAACCTTGTTTAATTGATTTTCAGTGGAAAAAGTCCCTAAGATACATAGTGTAAATGCACTTACATAAATGGCAAAGTTTAAAGAGCCTCTAGATCAGCAGTTCTCACATCAGCCTCTCCAGTTACCAATTTTATGACTGACATTTAGGCTTTCCACCGATCAGATCGGTTTGATCGGATCGGCCGATATTTCACATTTTTTTCATCTTTTCTGATCGGTCCTTAACTTTTCATTCACTGATCCGATCAATGACGTCATTGTCATTTTGAATCTGCTCCGGTAAAACTCTGATTTACACCAATTGAACTTAGAAAATAAACAAACAAACAAAGCAGAATAGACACGTACTCACTAGTATGTGTTTTATGTCTTCGTGGCGTTTTTGTCGTGAGTTCTGTCACTATGTGCTGGACAATAAAGTTTTTACAATCCCAAATACGCCACAAGTAAAGGATGGCGACGCCGGTTGCAAACATGTCAGCTCTTAGACTGAAAGGACTCAGTTCATTTCCTGCATTTCCGCAAACAACAGTTTACCTTAAACTGTTGCAGCACAAGTGTTCGTCTCCATGTCTCCATCAGAGACTGTAAATAACAGGACTCCAGGAGACCCAGTGTCGAGCGCTTCGGCCACCGCGTGCTCCTCGCGTGCGGCAGCAGGTATGTACACAAACGCTCCTGACGCTGACGCATGCGTCCACAGCAAATATATTCCAGCCCTACTGTAGCGATACCGGACTACATGAGCTGCAGCGGGTTGTTTGTTCTCACGTCGAGGTTCCTCTGAGGAAACATGTCACTCGATTAGTTTGATCACCGTTATGACATCATCAGATGTGAGCCCCAACTTCTGAAGCAGCATTACTGCATTGGGCTGTTAATTGTGCCACTGGCTCAAATTATTTTGGTTTGTCCTGATTAAACCTGAATGCCCGTTTGAGGTTATTGATGTTTAACCTTTTCATCTCAGTCAGTTCAGGACAAAAAATGGAAACAAAAATCCTTTTTATGATACTCAGTAAACTGTATAAATAAATACAGGTAAACAAGCTATTTAAATAGATACATTTGCTTCCTCACATGATCAGATCGGTGATCGGTTTTTTAAAACTCTGATCGGTAATCGGTCCCAAAATTCCTGATCATGTAAAGCCTACTGACATTACATTCATTTACTCACCCAGACAGTTTTGGTGCAACTTGAATTCCTTCGGGAGATATTTAGATCCACTCCAGATCAGTGTGCGTCCAATATAATGGAAGTAATGGGGCAACCGCACGCAGCCTCTAAATGAGGCATTATCTGCCACAAACTCCTTCATTTCACCAATGTTGTGTTGCGAAACATTAGTCGGACCCCCCCCCGCCCCGTGAGCTCGGAGCGGCTTTTTTGTGGTGATTTGTCCTTATTAACAGACATTTTTACTGTGGTGGCTTTGATGACGTCACTATTATGTGACACCATAACAAGTAATTGTCTTCAGACATACGGTGATCTCGAGTGGATCTAAATATCTCCTGAAGGAATTCAGGTTACACCAAAACTGTCTGGGTGAGTAAATAAACACATTTCATGCTAGAAAATAGGTCCAGGTCGAAAAAAACGAACTTCCCCTTTAAGATATAGTAGAAAAGAGCTACACTTTCAGGCAGACGTTGGTTTAGAAGTGCATATTGAGAAAACTTATGATATGCAATAACACTGAGACTTGTGATGACCAGATACATTTGCGATTAATAAAATACTTGGATATGCAGCTTTTGTTTCTGTGCAAACATAGACACCAGGTGGTCTCTAACAGGAAACAGATTATTTCCATTACAACATATTTTATACTAGAAAAGTCAATGTCATTCCTTATAATATGCAAACATAGATGCTATTAGATATTGCAGTTTAGGCCATCTTTGCAATATTTATATTGCACAGACTAAAAATTGCGATGAAGGTAAATTTTCGACACATTGCACAGCCCTACCTCGGGTGAAGGCAGGATTGTTCCAAGAGAGAATATTATTTGTCGAGCGAGGGCTTCATTACCAGAACTGACATTTAAACTTTGTCACACAACTCAAGGGTAATCGTTCAGCAAAGTCCTGATGATCCCGAGGAGACTGAGACTACTTTGGTTGTATAAAAACTCTTGATTTCCATTTAGATACCAAATGAATAAAGAAATATTTACCACAGCCAAGTTTGGTGCCCCCAGGATGATGGGTGCCCAAGCCCATCATCCTGTTAGCTTCACTGAAAAGTACGGATCAAAAATTCTTCCCAGTTTTTGTTTGATGTTGATAGGCCATAGAAAACTGAAATACCCTTTACTTACTCCTGTTCATCCTAAAATCCACCGACCAGCTCCCTGCACTTGGCTTCCTGTCCATCACTGATACACCCCACAACTGCTGAGTCATCAGAGTATTTCTGGAGACGACAGGATTCCTGAGGTGTAGAGTGAAGAAAAATGGTGAAAGTTCAGTCCCAGGTGGTGCTTTTCTACTGCTGGCCACCTTCTCTCACACAATCTTTCAGTCGCACAAACTGTCCTAAAATCCAGACAGTCATGGATGAATAGTCAATTTTACAAACGTATGGACTTTTGGCAGAATTTGCCTCCAGCTGATATATAAATTTTTCAATTTCCTAGGTCAAATCTAGAGATGCCAGTCTGCCTAACTGGTTTTAGTGTTAGAACACTAGTTTCTTTAAAATCAAAAAAGTTTTTCCATTATGCTAAAGAATCCTGCAGATATTCATCATTTACATTTCACCAAAACAGAGTGATCTTGTTCAGTAATCAGAGAATCCTGTTATTTACCTTCTGTTCAAAGCTAAATTGATTTTTCTCAGATGCATTATTTCACATTTTCCTGTTGCCCAACTTGCAGACAATTTCCTCTTTGGAAAGAGTCTGTGCTAAAGTTCCCACCGAGTTAGGTAATGTATTAACTCTCAGAAGAGCACAGAAAACATTGTGTGGCCTAAAAATACATTAGGTGTAAAACATATTTATGGGACAATATCTCAGCAATAATGGTTTGCAAGGTAAGAAATCACTGAGACCGAGAAAGAAAATTTGTTTTGGAAAGAGATGAGACGTCCCTGCACACACAAAGGCAGTGGAAGCTCGATTTGTGTGAGTGAAATGTAAAGTGAAAGTGAAGCAGTTTTTATGGGCAAGCCAGATGAGCAATTACTTTGTTATATTTCATAGAAATGATAGGTGGGCGTATCAAATCCAATGTAGCATCAGATTCCACATATTGGACTGATGCCAAAGATCTGTGTCCCAATTCACTAATGGATCCAAACTCCACGGTGTGTTGGCGATCATAAAGAGGCCCGTTATAATGGAAATTTACACTTACAGCTAAGGTCACAGAATCAGTTACTTATTAGTTATCTATCAGCTTAATAATCACCCCAACAGTCCCATTTATGCATTTGTGGCCTCTGACTTAATTAAATGCATTTCTCAAAAGTTCAAACATGTAAGGTGGAGTTTGATTTTGTAGTTTTTTCCCTTTTTTTAAAAATTTGAAATAAAAATTAACGACTGTGTCAAATTATTAATTTGTTGCTCCAGAGGGCAATGCCTCCTGACAGGAGTGACTTTTTGTTCCTGACTGTCTTGCAGCAGATTTTCAGAAGCCTCTGTTTGAACATGTTGTAATGTTGTGTAGCAGATGTAAAGAGCTGTCTATTATTAGCAGCTTGTGCAGCATTTGTCTCTGAACATCTGCAGGGACTCAGAGTTCCCAGCACAAAACCAGCCTTCTTGATTTGTTTGTCCAGTTTCTTAAAGGCTGATGCAGCTGCAGCAGCACATGGCTGCTAAAGCTGATTGCACTTTGCACAACAGACTTGTGGAAGATATGAAGCATCTTGGTGCAGACACAAGGAGCTTAAGCTACTTTCAGAAGTAGAGTTTGCTCTGTCTTTTCTGTTGTCCAACCCAGTTATTCTTAAACATTTTTGGAAAAACATTGTCTTTACTTCTGGATACTGAAGCAGTACAATATGCTTTCTATAAACAATAACTTCTGTATTTTAAGGGTGTGGATAACTAATTGGAAGGAATGAGCCGATCACACATCTTCTGCCTTATGCTCCTTTTTTAATTTATAAAAATGTTTGCAACATCATGTGAAGAGGCTTTTTTGTAACTTTTATTATTGGCCCTCAAAGTTCATGAATGCTTCATAATAACGCTTTTGCAGAGCCTTGTTTAGGAAGGATGTTACAGTTGCAGGAATTTGGCGCCCAACCATGATTACATGGTTTTTCTCCCTTCCATATATCTCTTGTGATTCTGATGCCACCACACACCTGTAATGTGTCATATCAACATGCTGACCAGCTGTTGTTCATAGACATGAAAACCTAGCAAAGAATTTTGAATTGCCTTTGTTACATTTCCTGCGACTGCACAAATCCCCAGGACTTCATGTTGATGTAACAACAGACACAACCTCACATGGTGAAAATAAAAGCAGCCATGCTGTCACAGCTGTTAAAAATAGCATCAACATTCCCTTCAACAGGCAGTAAGTAGCAAGACATATGCGTCTTCGCTCCTATGGAGACTGCTCAAGTAAGTGGAATTCAAGCAAGAAAAATGTAATTTCATACTTTACTGATTCCTTTCTCACCCCCTAAATGTGTCATTAGACTCACCTCTAACACTAATGTCACCAAATAATGACAAACTGCTGCTGTGCCTCAGAGTGAACTCCGATTTCCCCCTGCACCTCGATGTTCTCCATCCATGCATTATTCACCTCTGTCACAGCTTAAATATCTTTATTTATAAACAATACAAGCACAAAACACTGCTGATAGCACAAATGAACATGACAGTGTGGGGTCCTGTCACTGTGCCTCCAAGTGATCATGCGTCCTGGCTACTTGGCCACAGGGATGTCCTTTTGGTTGAATGGTTGGCATGTGTGACTCTCACCTCTGCCACAAATCCAACCTACTAACATACTAAAGACCAGTGGGGATTTCTAGACACCTCACAATTTAATTACAATTTAGAGGTCTACACACCCATACTTATAGTGAATTGACACAGAAATCTGCATATTTTGAATCCAGGTCAATTCCAACCAACGTCCTCCCTCCTGTTGTGTGTGATGAGCAATATGATTACTAACTGTTACTCTTGTGTGGAGGGCAAGCATCCATCTGTAACTCTGCTAACTAATCCAGAGGGTGTCAGCCACATTTCTCAGCCAGATAGTGCATGTTGGGATGCTTCACTTCCACTTTTATAGTCGTTACACTCCACGTGGGGTGTACGACGATCATCCTATTGCTTTAACTTCTGTGCTGATAAAGTCATTACATCTGCCCAGTCAGATCAGAGCAAACTCTACCTTTATCAGTGTCTGCACCTTCAATCTCTGCAACACTGAAGATGCAGTTAGAACTCTTATCCACCTTGTTTCTAAACATCCTTCCTTCCCCATCAACAGACAGCAGCTGGTAAGGGTCAGCAGCACATGCTCCCTTCTGGTTACCACCAGCAGAGGAATCCCACATGTGCAAGCTCACATTTGCTATTCACCAGTTACACCAATGGCCTATCAATGTACATGATCATCATCTGATCAAATCTTTTGATAAAATTGACATTTTTCTTGACAAGCAGAGTACTTTTTCTAATCTTTTTCTTTTTCATGTTAAGTGTGTGTTATATTTGTCAGTTTCTTCCTGCCTGCCACAGATGCAAATTAGCTAAGATGATATAATCTGGTACAATGCATCTTTACCCTGTGAGAAATTACTTTGTTTATGGTCCCTGAAAAATAAACTGAATAAATGAATAAAATAAACAAACTTGTCCTGCCCAGCATCATGAGTGAAGAATGAAATAAGGCTCCTCTTGATACTTAAGAACTTTTTTGTTATTTGAATTTGTTTTTTTGCTGAATTTACATATTAATATTGGACCTGACAGGGAGGACAAAAGAAAGGAGAGCAAACAGAAGAGAAAATGAAAAAACCTTTAAGATATATTTGTAAAAATGACAACAGACAACATTCTGCAAACAGAACAGCGACCGTCTTCTTTTACTTGTAACAAACAAAGAACTTATGAATACAACACAACCCAACGTACAAAAAAAAAAAAAGACCTGAAATATTCCTTTAACCCTCCTGGCACGTTTGGGTCAAATCTATCCAATTTACAACTCGAACATTCATTAAAAATTGTTTTACATCTGATTGCCTCAAGGCCTTATGACATCCTCCACACTGCACTTGAACATATAAAAGCAGGCCTAATGGCCACCATTTCACTGAACTTTGAGCATTTTATTCAACCTCAGCACACCTACGTACAGTGTTCCTGGTCACAATTGGCCACCATCGGAAATGAATGGGTATCCATTCATCCATCAGATGACAAAACATCCGAATACACACCACCCAAACACACACATACACATAATGTTGAAGAGTTTGGTCCCAGGCTTTTAATCTCTCTTTTACATTACATGCTCATTTTGGGGGGGGAAATAACCATAACACCCTCTCCAAACATCTAAATTTCCTATGTATATTTATGTTTATATATTTCATTTTTCTTTTTTTTTCCCTCATTTTATTTTTCAGGCCTTTTTTCCTTTCCTCCTTCTCTTTTTTTTTTTTTTAATTTTTTTTTATTTTTATTTTAATTCTTTCATTTCTATTTTTTTTTTTTTTTTTAATTTTTCCCTCGTGAAGTCCTTCCTTCCCCCGCTCCTCTTCCCTTCTCCCTTCTTTTTTTTGATGTATTGTTTTTTTTTTTTTTTTTATCTTCCTCCCTTCTTTATAAGACATTCTTTTTGTTTTTCTTTCCTTTTATTCTTCCTCCACTCCCCTTTCCCTTACACTTTCCTCATCCCTTCATTTCCATACCTCGCTTTCTAACGATTATACCTTTAATTGATGTATTTTTTATTTTTTTTTTTCTTTACTATAATAAATTTAATTTAAATTATCTTACTATGATCACTCTTGGTTCCCTTCCCCATCCTGATTCCTTATTATTGTTTTTGGGTTCTTCACCCGGCCACCTAACTTCCTCCTCCCCTCCTTTCCACATATCCCCCCCCTCTCCCTTTTCTCTTTTTTTTTTTTCACCCCTATGTTATAATTTCGAAATTTTATATTTTTTTCTTTTATTTTTTTTTTATAATTTTTCTTTTTTTTTTCCTCTTTTTCTTTTCTTTTCTTTCTCCCTCCCTTTCTTTTCCTTCTTCTCCTCCTCCTCCCCTTCCTCTTTTCTCTTTTTATTTTTTTATATTTTTTCATACTATATCACTTCTTTTATCTTTTTTACCACCCTCACCATTCCTCTTTTTATTTTTTTTTTTTTTTTTTTTTATTTTTTTTTTATTTTTTTAATTTTTATAATTTTTAAAATTTTAAAATTTCCTATTTTTTTGTTTTTATTTTTTATGTTTTTTTTATTTTTTATTTTTCTTTTTTTTTTTTCTTTCTCTGCCAATTCCTCCCCCCCCCCCATCCCCTATTAAAAAACTATCTTATCCTATCCCATTTCCCCCTCCCCCCCCACCAAATCCCAAAAAAATCCATATATATAATTTTTCTTTATGAAATAAAAATATTTTAAAAAAGAGGAAAAAAAATTCATATATAGATACTGTGGAGAGAGAGAGATTTTTATAAAAACATGATGAAGAGATGCCACAACATTTTTTTTTTTTTTTTTTTTTTTTTTTTTTTTTAGACCCATATGCATTGATCTCTGTGGGTATTTTTAGTGATTTTTTTTCAGGGAGTTTTTCCCCCCTTCTTTTATTATATATTAAAGCCTTTTTTCTTTTTTTTTTCTCATTTTTGACGGAGGTCTCTTTTTTTTTTTTTTTTTTATAAAAAAAAAAAAAAATATTTTTTTTTTTTTTTTTTTTTTTTATAACCCACCAAAAAAATATAGATGTTTTTTGATTGTTAAAAAAACACGCCTCCTTTTTTTTTAAAAAAAGAGAAAAAAAATAATTTCACACAACAATCCCCTTTTTTTTTTTTTTTAAAAATTTTTTTTTTTTTAAAAGAGTAGAGACCCCCACCACCCCTGTTATATATAGTGGTCTTATCAGAAGATGTGTGATGATTTTTTTTTTTTTTTTTTTTTTTTTTTCCCTTAAAAAAATTCTTCTTTGTGGATATTTGCCCCCCTCTTCCCCCCCTATTTAAATTATATTTCTTTTTCCTTCTCTTTCCTTCTTTTTTTTTTTATTTTTTTTTTTTTTTCCCCCAAAGTAAATTTTCCCCCCCTGTTGTCTTTATTTTTTTTGTGTTTTTTTCTTTTTTCTCTCCCCCATTTATATAAACAAATAAATCAACCCATTAACTGACTAGATCTGATGTGAAATGTGTGAGATAACTTTTGTGTGATGATGATCTCTTATTTTATGCTCTATAAAGTTACAATAAAAAAAAAATTAATGAACACATTGCATTAAAAATAAAATGTTTTTTGTTGAAGCTGCACATGTAAGGTGTACAGGGTTAATACTGAAGCATATTTTTGAATTCATGTAGAAAAACATGGAAACATTTCAATCTGAGATGCTCTCTGAAGGCTAAATGAAAACTCAGATCTTTGAAATGTGCTGCAGCTCTAACATTAACAATTCTTCTTGTTAAATCTCAGGAAAATAAGCTTTTTGTTCCTTTCTTGATGCTGAACGTCTTTTTCTCTTGGTCCAAGCTGTTGTTTCCTACTTAACAGCGCACACCCAGTAATTACCTCAAATAATATGTTCACTGTAGCTTTAATTAAAATGAAAAGCCTGTTGTTTTGCCAAGCATAAAGTGGATGACTGACACCTCTCTCAAGTCTGCTTGCTTAATTGAAAATTAATAAAATCTTTTTACTGAAGTTTTTAATGTTTGCATCTCTCTTGGCACATTGACTCTCCGGGGTGCAGTGCTCCAACAATTTTGTGTGTGTAATTAATAGTGAGAGCTTGAATTTGAGCTGTTGACATGCTGATTAAATTAGCCATGTCTGGGGATAAAGGTGGCATCTTTGATGAAAACAGTAGTTCTGTCATAGTTGACTTATTGATCAATTGAACTGAGCCTTTCATGCAAACAGGCCGATGTTCAATGAATTCATCATAAGCCTAATAACTGAAATAGTATTTAACATTCAACCCTGCACGCACACTCACACCCACACACGCACACTGACACACACAGCCACCCACACACACACACATACACACACACACACTGACACACACAGCCACCCACACACACACACATACACACACACACACACACCGAGGTACTATACCCAAAAAATTAGAATATCCAGAAAAAGTTAATTTATTTCTGTAATTCAACTTGAAAGGTGCAATATACATATTGTATAGATAAATAATATGGAAATCAATATATTTTTATTTGTGTGGATGTTGCCAATTAGGACTTGCAGCTAAAGAAAAGAAAGAAAACCTCAAATCGTAAAACTCAAAAAAATAGAATATTGCATGAAATCAATTATACAATCAACATACATACATGCATGCATGTATGTATATACAAAGATACACACACATATATGTGAATCAATTAAATAAAACAGTCAGTCTTGCACCTTACAATAACAGGCATTGTTCATTTAAAAAGTTTTCTTCTTTCCTCTTCAAAACTCCTACTTCAGCAAGGCAAAGAAACTGCATAAAAATGAACTTTTTTCTTTTGAATAAGCAAAATCTGTGTTTGTGCATGCATTATACATTCAAACTTATTCATTTACATTTAACCCCATATTTTAGTCGACTGAATCAACTCTATTTTAGTCGACTATAATATTATGATATTTTCGTCAACTAAAACTAGACTAAAACTAATTGATTTAAGATGACTAAATTATGACTAAAACTAAACATTTTAGTCAAAGGACTATGACAAAAACTAAATCAAAATTTGCTGTCAAAATTAACTCTGCTGTGGACCCCCGAGCAAGGTCCCCAACCCCCACAAACTGCTCCCCTGGCGCCCCAAGCAGCAGCCCACTGCTCTCTGGTACTACTGTACAGAGATGGATAAAGTGCAGTGCCCTGATTTCCCATCAGGGATCTAAAAAAAAAAAAAAAAAAAAAAAAAAAAACTACAGAGAAGAAAAATACACAAGATTTTCTAACTGCAGCAGTTCAACTATAACAGTTGTAATTCTTGTCCATTCAGAAAATGAGGAGGAAAGGGAAATTTTCTCTTTTTTTTAATGAAAAATAAATCTACCCACCAAAAGAATGAGACAAGAACAAAAACAAAACATAAAAGGCTGCTTTTTTTCATACACCAGGAAAAAAAAAAAGACATTCAGTTTAAAAGTAGCCATGGAAAATTACTGTACCTTTGGAACAAAACATTCTTTTTTCTGTAAAAAAAATCAACTTAATTTTTGTTGTGGAAGAAAATTCTCTAGTTTCCAGTTTATATAGGCCCTATCTATTGCAAAGGCAGCACAATAACCAAGCAAAGTATGTCCTAAAACTTATGAAAAAACTTTTAACTGTGTGCATCTTGGAGATGAGGCTTTCTAAGTGACACAAGAGATTATAATTACAATGACTGACAGAGAAGTGAGCTGCAACACTGAGCTCTTTTGTGGCCTGGTAGCGCAGCACGCATTATGACAGATTTTCACTAAGCAATCATAATGAGTCACACCTATTCTCTGATCTGAGAGGCCTCCAGAAGCAAACACACATCCCATCATTAGTTTGGAAAAACAAGTTTGAATGGAAATCTACTCCTTTTCACACAGGTAGCTCCCCAAGGAAGTTGATAACAGTTTATTGAAAATTTTCCTGTGACAGAGCATAAATCTCTTCCTTTTTAAACCAAGTCAGTGTTACTCCACTCAGCCAATGAGACCCAGCCCCTCCCTGGAAGACTAATTTGTTTAAATTATAATATTTATTCCCCATTTTCTGCCCTCTCCTCTATAACAGGTTTATACTTTGTGCTTTTATTTAAAAACCAACTGGGTTTTTGAACAAATGGATTAGAAAACCTCTGTAGCAACACTGAGGGAGGTGACAGCAACAATGTCATTACCGTATTTTCTGGACTGTAAGTCACACTTTTTTTCATAGTTTGGCAGCTTGTGCGACTTATAGTCCAGTGCGACTTATATATAAAATTTATATATATAATTTAACATATTTTTAAGTTTCAATTCATATTGACTGACATGAGCCAAGGAGTAAATATTACCGTCTAATGTCAAAAGAGGGCACTCTAGGCTTCTGACAACTAGATTCTGCTCCAAGGGCAAAAATCCCAAAATAGCCTCATCTCAGTGAGAGGAGTTTATTTTGGACAACTGCCAGTGCAGTGGAACAAATCCTCCAAAAACATGTTTATCCTTCTTAGTTATGATGTTTATGATCATTTACAGGCATTAACTTTGGAATTAGCAATAACAAGTAGGATATGAAAAATCACCCCGTTTTAAATAAATAAATACAACTTATGGTCTGGTGCGACTTATGTTTTTTTCCTGTTCACAACGCATTTTTTGCCAGATGCGACTTATAATCCGGAAAATACAGTATCTGTAATATTTATTTTCTAAATGCTGTCTTGTCTGATAAACTTGTTTGAAGTGCCCATGAGGCTTACAGATGTCCTTTAGCAAACCCCAAATGCAGTGAATGCAGCTTGACCTACTTTCTCTTAAATTTTAAAAAAGCATAAAGAAACAAACAGAATAAGACAAACAAACAAAATAAAATAAAGAAAAAAAAGAAGAAAATACGACACCAGCTCACATCTAAATAACATTCCGGGTTACAGTAAAAATGTACGGTAATAATTGCATTATTTAACGCCATGATTAATCAATTGTAAAGATTCCCTCAATAAAGTTACTTTCCATAAAAGACTGAAACATGTCAGCAACGTCTGCATGGAACAAAAACAAAGTTATGCAACAGCTGTGTGTTGCAGCTTGTGTTGCTTTGTTTTTCATTCCCTGCAGGTGTCAGAAGTGGTGTCTTAGACAAGGAAAATATAGCGGAGAAAGAGTAAGTAATCCTTGTTGGATTTGTTCGGATATAAAAAGAAAAAAAAAAGACCAAGGTGATAGTGGCGGACAGCTCACCGCCCTGTAAAGCATAAAATAAATAAGTTGAAATAAAAGAAAGAAATGCATCAAATAGGCAATGACTCGCTGCAAAATAACACCCAGCTTTTTATGCCAAAGTACAGTAAATGGTAAATGCTCTGTAGTTTGGTTAAGTTATGCTAGTTTTTCTAGCATTAAAATGTTATTGTGTCAGTTACAGCTTTGTTATTATGTACAACTGATTAACAGTGCAGCATGACAAGTTAATTCACCGAAACTTACACAGATGAGGATAGTTTCGCTGCTCAAACAAAGCCGACTCAGCGTGAAGCCGATGTCTCTTTTAGTCATTAGTGTGCAATGGTCTGAAGAAGAAACCGTAACGAATTTCAGACATAGGTCTAGTTTCTTTTTAACACTATTCCAATATTTATTTCTCAAACTGCAGCTATTCTGGTGAAAGGCAGTCTACAGCTAGCTAGATATTAACACAACAGGTCCCAAAGACTCATCAAAATGCCATCACCAAAAACACCACAGGGTTTATATGCAAGATTATTTGCCAATCGTGATCATTTGAAGGAGAGTGGGTTTCAGGATGGAAGTAGAGCCACAACATAACAACAGCCTTTACCATTGAGTAGAGTTGTCAAAGGAAAAGGGATACTTGGATACTTGTCAGTACAATGTACTTAAAAATACATCTAGATAGACGTTAACTTGCTGTATTATGGATGTTTATCATTCCATCTTAATCTCATCCAGCTGACACACACTGAACTGAAGGTTAACAGCTTTTAAAATGCAGCAACCAACCAATAAGTTGGCAGAAGAGACTGAAATAAAATCCAGCAGATCTAACCCTGTTAAGAGGAAGGGCTGTTCTTTAGTCATTATATCATACTTATGCTATTCAGTTGGCAATTATGTACATGATATCCATGACATTTGTACTAAAAACTTATGTATTCATGATCTGTAATGTGTGCTGCAGAAAACCTATCAACAAAGGCAAATAAGTGTAATCATGAGTTCTTGGGTTGGCCATGTTCCTTTAAGGTGCAGATGTTTCATCACAGTGAAAACTGCTTATGTTTCCCTCATATTTGTTGTATTTCCATAAGTACGGCAGTTTACCAAGTAACACAATGTGCTTTTTATCCAGCTCATATTTTTACTTTTAATTACAAAATCCAAATATTTTATCTTAAAAAACTATTTTTTTAAAAATGACATGTATCTCTATATTTTTCCACTACTTTACCCATCACAGAAATATTAGAGCACTGGAGCTACTTTGCCTTTATCTCTACATTTTCTCTGGTGCAGCTGCAATTTTGTTGCCTCACTCTGGCTGTTAAAGACAATCATGCCATTAATTTGTGTACACAGCACACTCTCCATGTTCTGTTCCTGCACCAATGCTGAGATGTTCATATAAATCGAGGCAGAGGGCAGACCTCTATTATCCAGACCAGCACCGTGCAGGGAAAGCTATGACGCAGAACCCTCAGGCTAGGAGGCCTCTGGTAGAGGACCAAAGTTTGTAATGCATTAGCTGAGACTTTTTAAAATAAAACACTCCCCCCCCCCCACCATTTAGCCTGTCAAGGACGCACAAAAAGTGACTAATCCTGCAAATACACGGTGGGTTTGTCAGAATATGTCCAGCCTAGCTCTGAATGAGCTTCTGATTAGACCCATTCTGCAGAGTATGAAGTGGAGAATTATACTATGTGGGTAATAATAACTTCAGTTCAGTCAGCTAAGGCACAAAGAGTAAATTCCACTTTGCATCTTAATATAAAAATGTTATCTCGTCAATTCACAGAGTTCAATGAAGAAGATGAAGACACATTGTTCACCCACAGTCATCCTCCAGCCACAGAAATTTAGAGTTGCATTTAAAATGGTGCTTGCAGGTATTCTGTGGATGTGGGTTTTCCTAATCACGCCTTTTGTGAGGGTTGCATGTGGCGTGGCGGTTAGCACAGTCACACTGAGGAGGTTGGAGGCTCGGCTGATGCTCCTCTGTATAGAGTTTACATCAGGGCTGCACGATGCACGATATTGAAAAAAACCTGACATTGCGTTTTTTTTCTAACCATGCGATATACAGTATATTGTAATGTGAAAAAATACAGGAATTTTCAGCTGATAACTTGGCATAACTTAAAGTGCTGTTCATCTTATTACCAACCTACTGTATTCTAACATCTTTGAGAATGTTGCAAGTATGGTTTTTGTCTTTGTTTGAGTTATCTTTTACTGCTTGCTTTTATTTTGCTAGGACTTGAGTACATGTTTTGTTTTTATTTATGCACAAATGTGAATAGCATTTTACTACAAAAGATTTGTTCTTTGCCAAACTGATTAAGAACGATGGTGATCGGTGGAGCACTGTGCGCAGTGTGTGTCAGGTACCCTTGAAATTGGATGAAAACACATTAAGTTAATTAGCCTCCTACACTACACGACCAGTGTGATGTGATGTGATGTGACTATTGCGCACATGTACATTGAGACTGTGATGCTCAAATGATATATGGTTTACATCTTCTCCCAGGGCATGCATGGGCTCTCTTCCCTCTGGCTTCCTCCCACAGTACAGAAAGACTATAAGGTTAATCAGAGTTTGTAAATTCACTGTAGGACAGCATGTGAGAGGCTGCGATGAACTGGTGACCTGTCAAGTGACCCTGCCTCTCACCCAGTCGCTGTTGGTGTAACCTTCAGCCAGACACCCCTTCCTGCATTTGAATATCTAAGTATTGGCAAGTGGCAGATCTTTCGTGTGTGCAGTTTTTTTTTTCCCCCTGAAAACTAAAGATATTTTAGTTTTGTTTCTCAGATTTGCACAGGTAGCTACAGGCAAACAAAATGATTAGAAGCAGCTGCAAGGCCGTTCCTGGGGACTAGATTGAAATAAAAGAGTTTGGGTCCAGGCAGAAGCATGTTTCTGTCTGCCTGTAAAGTCTTCAGCAGGTCTTACAATGGCGTCCAAATTAGCCAAATTTGTGTTAATTTCCCCCCATCCGAGTCTCCAACTGCTCCAGGTGGTACCCAACATCCTTTATCCTGTCAGACATCGTCCCCAGTTTGCCCCACAAGGCGTCCGACATGCGAGTCAACTCGCACAAAGTTTGAGTCTGAGTGTTGATGGCTTGAAGTAACGGCTCGAACAGCAGCCTGCCAACAGCTGCCGTCAGCTTCCAAATTTGCAATAAACCAGGTACCCGACAGCTCCAATCAGGAGGAGCCCCGTTATCATAAATTCAAATGTTTACAGGTCTTCAGTATGACCTGCTGGGACCGTACCGTCCGGACCAGATGCCACCCCTGCACCTTGTCTCTGGGTAAACAGATCTTATCCGTTGCATTGAGAGACCAGCCGATCACATCCATGGTTGAAGTTTTAGGGTTTAGGAGGAAAATGCAGAGAGAGGCTCCGAGAGGCGACGGGACAAAGATGCAGGCGGGCAAGAAGGAGGCAGGGGGGGAGAAGAAAGAAGCACGTCTGCACTCGCCGAGAGCTGGAAGGAAAAAAAGAAAAAAAAACCCACGGGGACAATGGCCAGACACACCCGGATTAATCAGTTTATCCAGTAGGGGAGGGGAGGAAAGAAGGTATATTATTTTTGGGGAGCCCCTCTTTTTCTTCTCTCGGTACGGACAGGCAACAACACACGTTAATGTTATCACCCCCCCCTAGTGAGTCTTCAATTACAATATCCCTCCTTTTTTTTTTTCATGATTTTTATTTTTTCCCCCCTTTTTTTCTTCTTTTCTCGGTTTCATTGATTAAATTACATCTGTTTATTACCAACCCCTTTCCAACTGACCACCCAGGTGAGACAAATTTCCCCTCCCCCGGCTTTTTAAGATTTTAACCCATCAGGCGAAACCCCTAGTCGTGGTTTTTTTTTTTTCTTCCCTCCTCTCTCCCTCACAAATCATATACACCTGCAACATCCCCCCCCCACCCACCTTTGTTATTGAATATTGATAATAACGACGATAAATAAATAATTTGGGAGCCTTCAGTTTGTTGATGGGGTGATTACTGATTAATGAAAAAACACTTTTTAACCAAATAATCAGTTTTTGTGAATAAAACACAGGAGAACTTAAACAATATCCCTTAAGTTCAGGAAGTCGTGGAGTTGGGTATTAAGCCCAGATGTCCAAACTGAGGCAAAACGGCTAACTAATCAGAGTTGGCTTTTGCAGAGATAATGTTAAAATTGTACAATGATTTGATAGAGATGTGATATCATTCCAATCCACATTAATCCTGGAAGCGTTTTTCCATTTGTGCTTTGTGTCAACTTCCTGATTTTCTCTACCAGTTAATACTGATATTCACACATCTTACCAAATCTCCCTTTACTATGACCCCCAAAGTATTCAAACAGACCTTGTGGTTGCAGAGACATAGCAGAGGCCTTAAAAATAGGCACAGGGCTCAAAGGGTTAAATCAATTGCAATAAGTTACATAGGCAGCGATGAATAAAAACTACAACTGAGTTTCATGGACCACAATACATTTTTCAAAATGTCAAGGTTTACAACACAACACTATATCACACAAGTTTAACATCAAATCTTCAAAAACTAAATTTTGCCAAAGATATCGTTTGTATTTTTCTTCCCAATTTCAAACTGATATGTGAGAACTGTGATAGAAACCTGAATTAATCTGCAAACCAAGGGATGTGTTTTTTTGTTTGTGAGAATGCTAAATTGCCTGGTTCCACTTATGCAAATGTTAATATTTCCAATTTTAGTGAGTTCACTGAGAGGGGAAAATGACTATAAACATTTTGCCTGTGATGGGTTTTTTTGGGGGAAAAAAATACTAGAAACTAAAAAATGACTTTAGATATCTGTAAACTCAGCAACTGCTGGTTACAGCAGTGGAAAAATGGCTAACTAAATCAGAGTTGGCTTTTTCAACTCTGATTCAGTTGAAAAAGAAAAGAAAATGATCTCTTCATTACTCTGAAGAGATCAAACTTGTAATAAAACTCAACAGAACATGTCTTCCCTTTTTCTCTTTTGTTCTCTTTGCGAGGATAACTCAAAGAAGCAGCATAGGTCCTTTCAAAGAAGGAAATATGGCTGTTTATTCTCATGTTTATTCACAGATAAATTACAGGATGAAGCCTGCTGTATTTGCAGCAAGAACATTTTCCCTCACTGTTTGCAGAAAACAAATTGCAACAGCTTATTCCTATTTTTCCATAAAGCTGCAGCTCTGGTTTTCAATTTCAAAAACTGTCACAATTTTCAGTGAAATAATTTGCTTCTGAAGTTAATGAAAATGAAAGCTGGATTGCAGACTGTTGTGCAACTCAGGTATCATTCTGAAACATGGTCCTCCGTGGTTTTTGTTTATGTAGCAATTACCTGTAATCCTAACACAACTGAATGGTGGTAACACTCTTCAGAAAATGTTTAAAATAATGAGATTTAACAGTTTTCAACATTGATGAGGAGCACTTGTATGCACAATGAAACTTTAAAATCTAAAAATCAGGGCAGAAGCATTTACAAGGGGAGCTCTACCTGAAGTCTCTTGTTTTCAAAATGACTTACAGTCAGCTTTTCAGTTTGGGTTTCTCATGGTTAAGAACTGGACTATGTCTCAGGGGATTTCTGTGAGAGGTACTTAAGAGAAATCAGTATCTTACCTGCAGTCGACAGCAGTCACAAAGCCCCAAGTTTTAAGAATCAGACATGAATCCTGACAGCTGAGCGAAGGGGAAAGTGAGGCCAGGGACAAGAGAACATTGATTTAATCTATTTATCAAACCTATAAAATTTCATAGCACTTCAAGCCAAATGTTCAGCGAATGACAATAATATCAGAGTGAATTCTCTATATCACCAAAGTATGTTTCCACATACAAGGAACTTACTGTGTTGTGTCACAGCAATAAAAACAAGCAAACATGCTTGATGAGATGTAATAAATCTAAATCATGGCTCACCAACTTTGGTCCTAGACGGCTACCATCCTGCAGGTTTAGTGTTTATCTGCTGCAACACACTTGACTCAAATCAATGGCTTACGAACAGGCTGGTGAAGCAGTTGAAACAAGCTTTTGGAAAACCATTTCACTTGAGTCAGGTGTGTTGTAACAGAGAAACACTGAAACCTGCAGGATTGTAGCCCCCGAGGACCAGAGTTGGTGAGCCCCTGATCTTGATAAAGTTCATATCCAACAAATGAAACAAGAGAAAATGTAGTGAGAAAATAGTGAAATCGAGGCTATGTAGCTTCACACAATGTTTAGATTTGCATTCCAACAAAGTGAAACATTCTCACGACCCCCAGCTTTTAGCTGAGTTAACCTGTAAGGAAACCCTGTGATTTGCAGAACGAAGATTGCTTTGACCGTCTATCAGACACGACTCATAAGTACTTCACACAACTCAGCTTGAAGGAAAAAAAAATCTCTTTAATGATTGGAGCTGTGTTTTACATGTAAAATCAGAAGGTTGGTTTTTCTGTGATTTACATCAGTGTTGCAGAGAGGAAAAGTCCTGGTTTATCTCTCCTCTCCCCTGCAGAGGAAGGGGGTATGACTGCACTGTTTCTGAGAAGAAATATAATAAAATGGCTTTATAAAAACAAAAAGCAGTTCCTCTGTCAAAGCTGTTTTAATATCAATGATATTTCCTGACTTTTCTAAGGCCTGTATGCACCCCCAGTCCTATCGTACCACCACAGCCTGGTTCTGTGGTTTGAAACGTTACTATAATCCAAAACATAGCTGTCAGATCAGGATGCTTCACAGCATCAGCTGCAAGTTTCTTCTCAACCAAAACGGATTTTATTTTAGCATCAAGAATTAACGAAATCTTCTAATTTATGTCACTCTTAATAAAATTCATGAAAATTTAACTTGCAGTTTAGAAATGTTACCAAATAATGATTTAAAATAGCTTCAAGTACTGTACATCCAATTTTACATTACATCTGGTCTTCATAGCTGCTGACAGTAATTGGAGCATACAGCCTGAGTCTGACCGGCAGTTTTATAGTGCAGGAGCTGTAAGGCAAGATTAATATCGCTTTGAAATAACCAGCATGATTACTGCTATTATCCTCCATTATCACTTACTAATGGCTACTCCTTGCTTCGATTACCTGCCACTCACAGAGCTACTGCAGACAGGTCGGACTTTAAAGCAGAGCTTTAAGATCTAAGCTCAGTAAGAAAATTAATCATCTCTGCTTTTCAAAGGCAGACGGACCTAAATATCATCACATCCAGACTAGTGTTGACTGCAGGAGGCTGTTTTCATGTTTGAGATTGGGGTGAGAGATAATGGATAGCTGATCATTTCTGTACGGTCATCGTCTATCCTCATTTCTTTAAGATCATTAGCTCCTATTCAGACTCTCTTGAATGACCTTTTCTTTCTCAAAAACTTCCATTAACAAGAATTTTACAAAAAGCATCACACAATAAGAGTTGAAAATGACAGATCAATTTGCAATCACACAGAGTTGATTGGGAAAACATTTCAGAATCATTGTAAAACGTTTCTAATGTAAAACTCGATGTTACTTTTCTTCCAACCTCAAAAAAAAAAAAGTTGGGACATTATGAAATATGTTACTAGAAGCAGAGTTCAGTGATTTGCAAACCTAATCAGGCCATGTTTTATTCCCAGATGGAACATAAAAACATTATATCAGATGCTGAAACAGACATTTTACCATTGCATGGAAAATATTCGAGCATTTTGAATTTGAAGGCAGCAACACGTCTCAGAAAAGTTGGAAAACAGATGTTTACTATTGTTTAGCATCTCCTTTTAACAACAGCGGGTTAAAAGATACCTGGGAAGTGAGGATCCATGTCTGATGCAGGACTCTTGCTGCTCAACAGCTCTGGACTTTTCATTTCATCACACACCAAATGTTATTTTTGGGAAAGTTCAGGACTGCAGGTCCAGTCCAACTCCGAGGGACTCATTCACTACCAACACTTCATGGAAGCGTTCCTAAATTTGAGCTTATGATTGGTATTTTGAATTTATGTAAAGCTAAAAATAAATAAATAAATAAATCCATACATGTGGAGGCCAGTGTTTCATGTGTAAGCAACTAATCAGCTGTCATTGAATCCTCCATGTTCATGGTGTTTTTGTGTTTATGGTCCTCTGCATACAGAAACACCCTCAGGTGACCATATATGGACAACACAACTTTTCAGAAATCAAAAGAAAATTACTGGTGTTCTTCAGTGATTTAGAGGAAGAAAGACGATGAGTTCAAAACCATCCAAACATCTCTGTTTAGTTCTCTTATTCAGGTTAATATTATAATACTAATAATAAATAAAGTAAAATAAATAAAAATAAAATGAACACTTAAACAATGCAATGTAACTTTGAGTGTTCCTTTTATTTCTTTGAGCAGGATATTTAAACAATAGATTTGATGCTCACTTATAGATTTAAATGTTATTTAACAATCCTCTGAAGCTACAGTATATAAGCCTACCAAGATTTTTTTCTGCAAGTTAAAATAACGAAAATGAATGAACTCTGCAGAGAGAGAGAAAGAGAGAGAGAGAGAGAGAGGACAGTAGGAAATGATTTTGGATCATGGAAATATGTCATAAATACAAAGGAATGGTTAAAGGCCCGCAAAAGAACTTTCAGTTTCCTCAGTGACGCGCCCTCGACGGTTAAACTAGCATCCATCCTGCATCGTACTTGTACTGTGAGCTCACACCAGCCAGTAAAAGACAGTCTTATCTTGACTCTTGTTCTGTCCCATCATCTCTTTCTTTCCCTCTTTTCCTCCAGAAATACTTCCTTGCATTTCTTTACTGAATCCAACATGATGCGCGTTCAAAACACCCTCTGTGTTCATATCTGGTTCATATCCGTTTGTTAGTAAGTGACGTGTTGCGCAACCAATAGTTGGCTGCAACGTGCGACCCTGTCCCAGATACAAAATTACTCGGCACGCCTCTGGGCAGTGACGGTTTGAAAATGCGCATAATGAATGTTGGTGTGCCATCAAAACGAGTTAGAAATGCAAATTTTATCTTTAAATCAGGCGACAGCAGGAATATCTTTGTTGCAGCACACAGACATCTGCACCTGGAGGACAGAACAGCAGAAACTAAAAATTATCACCTTTGGATGTTGTATCTTCATTATGTGACACTTTTTAATTAACCTCAGCTGTTTTAAAATGTTCTGTAGAAATACAGGTAACTTGATTTGATGTGATTTGATTCACACACTCCCATCATCATAGTTCTTTCCTGCTTGAGTTAAGCTTCATGTTGAACTGTTTAAAAGATAAGTTTATTTTGGGAGCAGAGAAACGACCACATCCAACACATATTTTGCCCAGTTACAGGCCTATAGTTCTGCCACTCAGGTCCCAAATCATGATAGAAATCTAGAGGATTGCTGTTGGGAAGCAGCATCTGATCAGAAGTCTACACTCTCACCGAACAGATCAACCATCTGCTCACAGCAGAGCTCAAGGTTTCAAATATCTTTTGATAACACCAGATCAGTGATAAGTTACCTGCCTAACCCGGGTAGTTCTGGAAGCTCCAACTTATTATTTATTTAAGTTTTTAGCTTTTAAACCAGTTAAGCTCCCTGTCAGTATATTGGGAAAATAAAAGGCTACTATTTGACAATTACATTGAGATGTTCGTGGACTCATGAAACCTGCAGAGACATTGTAGTTTCCCTGTTCTACCACTAGATGCTGTGAGCACGCACGGTCAGAGCTGTACTTACATGTAAGAACATTTCTAAATATAAGCACAAGGTGGTAAATTTGCATGAAAATGTCCTCACGCACAAAATACGAACAAATCTGTGCACAACAACAGTAGGTAAATGCGGGCCCTGACCTTTCCCCCCTGTGATGGATGCAGTGTGTGGTTTAGCATCATCTTGCTGAAATCTGCAAGGCCTTCCCTGAACGTGTTGTCTGGATGGGAGCAGATGTTGCTCTAAAACCTTCATGTCAGCATTGAGCCTTCACAGATGAATAAACTGCCCCCGCCATGAGTACTAATGCAACCCCATGCAGCCAGAGGTGCAGGCTTTTCAACTGTCTGCTGATAACAAGCTGGATTGTCCCTCTTCTTTAGTTCATAGGACACGGCAGCCATGGTTTCCTGGATGGTAATAGTATATGTATTCATTAATATGTATTAATAATGCGGATAAGCGGAGATAGGCTCCACCACCCCCCGCGACCCTGAACTGGATAAGCGGTACAGAAAATGACTGATGACTGACTGACTAATAATGTAAATATGTATTCATTCCAATTTTCTATTTGCATTATAGTTCTCATTTATCTAGGAGTCTGTAATTTCTCATCTTAGGTAGGCTCCTGTAAGTCACTTCTTTTTTAAAAAAAAAAAAAGGTGCATATTTCCTCAAATATTTTCTGGAATGCAAAAGTTGTTTATTCTGTGTGTAAACAAAAGTGCAAGATTTTTCTCTAAAATGTCACTGAGAATAAAATTGAGGTAAAAAGTGATATTATAGCACTGAAAGGGCTACTTTTGTCTTTTTCCGTAAGCTTTGACTACAAAGTTTCAAAGTGCAACAAAAAGCACTTCAAATTGTCTTGTGCATTAAATGCGCTGAATAAAAATACTTTCTATTTCCATTATCCATCAATCCATTAGGCACCAAAATCAATTATGGTTTAAGAAGTTCTAAAGTCATCATTTTAAGCTGTGGCTCAGTATAACAGCTGTATCTTATATTTTTCCTACTGCCAGCAAATGTGTGTTTTTTTTTTTTTTTATAGATGAAGCCTTTTTTTTCTCAGCTTCAGTCGTCTTGTTCACTGCAGCAGCAGCTCAGACTGAAGTGCTGAGGGAGTTACAACAGCGTTCGGAGTATCAGCTGACTGTATACTATCAAAATACTATTAATATTTCAGAACTAAACCTTCCTTTGCTATATGTGGGATTTTCTTTGTTTGAGAACCAAAGCTGAAGAAACAGCTAGTTTCTTTGAAAGACTGAAGGCTTTTTCCTTTTTCCTATCGTTGTAAGGAGCAGTGCAGCATGCGGCACCACAGGAATCTGACACCTGCTGACAATGAAAACTTTAACTCAACACTTCAGACGAGATCAGAAGCTCTTAAACACACTGAAAGCTGAACATGTATACAACATTCTAGTTGATGGTTTTTCAATAAAAAGTTCAAAACGCACGATTGAACTTTTCAATCACTCGTAAGAAGAAATATTGTGAGAGCTAAACCTTTTCTGACAATGATGAGAAAATGAAGGTGCATGCATTGGCTTCCCTTTGGTTTCTGGGCACTGAGCAGCATAGAGAACAGGGACTGAACCCCCGGTGGCTTTAGAGAGAAGAATAGTCTATTTATTGTCTTTTTTTAAATCATTCATCTGAAATCATTCAGAAAAGCAAACCAAAGACAGCAGGAGACAAACCTGCATTATAACACACTGTAGCCCCTACAGAATTCTGCAAGAATAAAGATATGCAACG
This sequence comes from Atherinomorus stipes, assembly GCA_023101725.1. Lineage (NCBI taxonomy): Eukaryota > Metazoa > Chordata > Actinopteri > Atheriniformes > Atherinidae > Atherinomorus > Atherinomorus stipes. The sequence goes on along the minus strand of JALJCO010000612.1, from coordinate 778,199 downwards.
GTACATTTTGGCTGAAGCGATATGAAGAAGCATTTAAAAAGATTTTGAATTACACCCCCCCCCCCCAAAAAAAACATTGTCAGAAGAGAAAAAACATTAAACATCCATGAGACATGGGTCAGAGACATCTATCAGCTGCCTCCCCAGGATCTGCAGCTCTTCTTCCGATTCACCTTCAGATGACGTCCACTCGCCCTGAGGAGCGTTCAAATTCACTGAGAGTAACGTGAGCCGCATTCAAACGCTGCAAGCTTTTTCTGTTTCCGGTGTCAGGTTTAAAGCTGCTGACAGATTCGGCTTTCCCAGTGGAAGGACTCACGTTGTTTAGTTTTTTCAGAGCAAGGCCATGTTTGGGAAGCATTAAAAAGACACCACCTTGAGCCCTGGGTGATCCAAGTTTATTCTCCATTTTAAAGTCCAGCTGTATTGAGGAATTTTAATTTCTGAATAGTCTGAAAGCATGATAAATGTTTTATAAGTTTGTTAATTTGCCATTTTCATGAGTCATGCCAACAGGAATCAGATGATCCTGACTGGCAGGATTCAGTTGCAGTTTTGTCACATTATTACAGACACTGGCAGGTCAATATTTCCTGTGTCATGAACACATATTAGCTCATGTGCATCTTTTAGCAGCTTGAACAGCTTTGACACCAACACTTGTTTTTTTTTCCAGACAGAAACTTCTTATGCTCCTATTTAGTTGTTCAAATGGTGCAAATAGACCATGAGGTCATGAGGTTTTTATCCTCAGACTCATGCAGACCCTCTTAGAGTTTTAATCCAGTCACCAAACTGATTGCTGCAGTCATGTTTTCCAACTAGTGCAAAAGGGCTGTAACCAGCTAAAATACAACAAGGAGCAAAACCTGGAGGTAATGTTTGAATATTTATAAGTTCAGCAGCTTTTTCCTCACTTCACCAGTTTGTGTGCACAGACCAAACATCGCCTCTGGCAACACCCGAGGGCTTTAATCCAAAAATGATCTCCTGGTTGCAGCAAAGGAGTGATCAGATGAACAGAATGGATTCAACATCAGTTTAATAAAAGAAAAACATTACATGGACACTGACTCTGGGAGCTTTGTTTCTATTTATTGTGACCTTCTCTGCACTCGTTGAAAACAAACCCTCCAAATAATGATGAAAAATCAGAGTAATTACATGTATGATTTCTTTACGTGTTATTTTTGTAATCAAAGCTTTGCAGTTAAAAATAAAAATCACGATAGATGAAATCAAAAACCTTGAATAAACAATCAGCCAGAGTAGGGTCATGGTTAGCCATGTTGCTTACGGTGTGCACACAACAGCCAAACAGTGTTTTTCAGAGGAAAATAAAACACCACCAGTCAACGTTGAGAAGACCTGCTGGATTTCAGAGTGCACCCAAGTCACTGAACAGCAGGAGGACAATTAATGTGTTTATATGCACTCAGGTAACTGGCTTATTTGCCAATGTGAGCTCTAAACCTGCATGCGCATGCAGCAGGACGTCAGGATCTCTCCAGCTTCTGAGCTTCATTTGAAAACATTTCTTAGTTGATTAGCAGCTTCTTCTGTGTAAATCTGCATCTATTGAGGGACAATTTTGCCCTCATCAAAGATGTTGGTCTCTGGATGGATTCATTTCAACAGCCAAGCATGCTGCTGTGTTTTCTGAAGCTCCGTCACCAAGTTACAAAAGTGCCCATAAAAACACAGGAACCCAAACGGCCAGGTGTGTTTGTCCAGGGCATCGAACCCCAGACCAGCTGCTGACCTCTGACCTGTCTGAGACTGCAGATGTGACTGGCTGTGAGACATCATCAGATTTCAGCTGAATTTAGGAAAGTATCAGCCACTGCAACCGGCGTATAAAGACACTTTCACATGCTTTGTAGTCAGGATTGTGTTTAAAAAGCTGCAGCTCTTGCTGAGATGTGACACACGGGAAGAAGAAAAAAGGGTGAGCACAGGAAGACCCGAAACAGCGTCATTTCATAAACTCATCAGAATCGTACAACAAAAACATAACTGAGAACAAATCTGTACAAATGTACAAAAATAACCAGGATTAAAACACAAAGACTCAACGTAAACCACCCAGAGTCACTGTGGATGTGACAGTATGTGCTAACAGCCAGGATCAGTCCGTGTGCCAACTTTAAGTGCAATCCACAGCAAACCAGAGGCTTGACTGTGTGCTTCTGGGTTCAACGATTAACTCATCTCCATCAGCACCTCAGCCACAGCCAGTATAAAGCCCCCCCCCCCCCCCCCCCCCCCCGAGAGCTAGTTAGTGATCATTAATATGTTAATCTCTGTAATCATGGAGGTTGTATTTATTGTAGCAATATTAACGTCAACTTAAAATGAAAAGAAATTTAAAGAAAAAGATCCCTTTCTTTCACCTGTTGTGCTGCTTTGACTTCAAAGCTTTGCTGAATGCCAGCAACATAAAAAAAGCAAAGAACTGCAGAACGATAACGCTCTATGATGCTGTTTACAGTAAACTGTAGATGATTATCAAAAGACTGAGCTTTTTGTAAAAAGCAACTGAAACTTCGTGGGTTTTATTCCCCCCCTAAATGATCTCAGTAACATAAAGATTTGTGGGGTTTCTGTTCCCAATCAAGACTCGAAATTCAGCCTTTCTACTGTTTTGTATGGGGACAAACCTCTGAGTTTCATTGCAACACCTTGCAGAAATGTTATTAAATGGGGGCAAATATGAGACATGATCTAAACAGATCTTGTTCTGCAAAATAATGAACCTAGTTAAATTATCTGCCATCTACACTGACTGTAATGGTCATATTTTACAGCCAACTAGATATTTAGAAGTTTATGTGAGAAAAAAGTGGTCAGCCCAACTTCTGACTTTGTATTTTGTTTCCCTTTCTCAAAGTTACTTTCTATTACTTCTAGTTTATTTATTTGTGCATCTTTCTTCTTTATTTTTCTTTAAAAGAATGAAACTCCTCAGGAAGACTGTCAGGAAGCAGAAGCTCTGGCCGAAACTGAAGATGTGAACATCTGGGAGTTACTGAAGCTGAATTCTCTGCAGGCTGCTGCAGGTAGTCCGTCCCAATTCCCCTCAGCAGCCTTTCTCAGTTCCTGGTTCAGTGACTGATCACATGACTTGCATCATACACGGTGTCATGTGATCAGACTGCGTTTCACAGTCGCAGGAAAGTTCTGGCGTTGCAAAAGAAAGGAAGGAAGGACGGTAGAGTTCAGAGGAGGTGCGTTTGTTTTATGACTCAGAGCGGCCATCTGACCTTGGAGCAGCACAGGGAGGGGTTACCGGAGGAAGAGCACACACCAACTTCCTGCCTTTCCCTCCAGAAAAACCTCATCTGCTGCTGAACATGTGCTGACATACATGCAGCAGCTCCTGATTACTGCATTTCATTCATTCACAGGTTCAACTACACAAACAGGGCATCTCTCTGGTTTCTGTGCAGCAAACATCACATTTACCTCATGTTTACAACTAGCTTTTTCACATCAATGAGAAATTAAATCAGTTCAATCTTTGTCTTTCTTCCTTATTTTCCACTGTGACATTATACTTGTACCTGCCAGTTTTTTTTCTTTTGTTTTCAGAGTACTCCACCCATGAGGTGATACTAAATCCAGCTTCCAGGAATTGCAGGTGGGTGTAATGCAGAAGCTTGTTTGCAATGCAGAGCCGCGCCAATTAGCAACACTGGACATGTGTTCAGACAGGCATGGAGAGGGAGCAGTACCATCTTCAAATGATGAACAGATCTTTTTTAACTGCTTTGCTACCTCACTTATTTTTCAGGGTAACTTAAGATCCTCTGTGTGACACTGAGGTGGAAGACACTAGTTGGAGCTGTCCTTGTATTCTTTTCCTCAACAGCTGGATTCAGGCTCACTTGACTTCCACAGAAGCAAATTAAGATGTTCAAATGCTCCCTTTGTCTCCATCAGCACACCTGTGAGCTAAACTATCATGTATTTGTGTTCTGAATTGTAATTTTGGGAACCAAATCTTCACAAATTCTTAAAACTAATGATGAAATCTGCCTTTTTAAGCATGGGTGGCTCCTTAAAGCAAGCTATGCCAAAACCAAACTTCATCTTTCCTTTATGTCAGCTGGCTGATAATTATCCTGCTTTTCCGTTTTCCGGTGACACACAAAGCCACACACACGTCCAGCTTAATGTAATTTAGAGTTAACCTATCATGAAGTTCCTGTTTATGTTTCTTTTTTTTTACAGCTTGGTTTCATTTACGAATAACTTCTTCCTTTCTGAAGACTGAGCTCAGTCTTCTAAGAGGCACTACGTGACACTAAAGGCAGAAGGTAGTTAATTTGAGATACCTGCTGAGAACATTCATACACCCTTTAATTGATTTGTCAGAAGCATCTATATTAGCCAAGCTAGAAAATCTGGGATTTTAAGATAATATCTACATTATGTTATCAATAAAAAATGACTTTTGCACTTTACTGAGAAATTGTACAAAAATAGAGCAGAATAAAATGCCTGCATCTGTTACAGAGTCCCGTTTGGTGTTATATAGGAAATATGAACAAGATAGCCCCAATTTTTTTGTTTCCCTGCAGACATTACAATCACCTTGTTTTAGTTCATGGACAGAAAAAAAAAAAAGAGGAGAACACATTAAGGAGTAATTAACTTAAGAGGGCAGCGCAGAGGGAAAGCCTCATTAGCACCTTTGTTTTCTGTAGTGACTAAGTGCAGCCTAATTAGGAGGCATGAGAGAGGGCGGACCGAGCAGAGCGGCTCTGATGAACAGTCAGGCGTAATTCCAGAGCTCTGCTGGTCACCCAGTTAATTCCACATTTGACTGATAATCATTGTGTTCAGGAAAGTCTTTATCCCTGCTGGAATTAGAGGAAGGAAAAATAAACATTCAGGTTCATAAAAAGACTTGAATTCCAGAGCAAGCGAATGAATTCATCCTCAGAGGTGGAGTTTTCTCATAATTATGGTTCAATCAGGGAAGGAAAAGGAAATCGTTCAGTAAGAGCAACGCAGAAAAGTATTTCCTCATGAATGCAGAGATGGAAGGCAGGGTCTCAGTCACTGCTGTCGTCTTCGTCCTCATCGTCTGACAGGTTGTGGCTGGTGAACTTGGACCCTGACCGGCTGATGGAGTCTGAGCGCGGCGCAAGGCTTCCCGACGTCAGCTGCACGAAGCAGTACTCGCACACGCGAACGGGTTTGGATGACTGGCTGGGCAGGAGGTACTTCTTTTCCGAGCACGGCCCGCAAACCACGAAGCCGCACTTCCTGCAGTGATGGCGGCGGCTGACCGGCGTGAACTTCACCTTCTGGCAGCGCATGCACACGGACGCCTCGGAGTCGGGCACCCACACGGCGGCGTGCTCGCCCGTTGGGGATTTGCCGCTCTTCTGCAGCAAATCTCCCACACACTTCCCGATGTGGTTCATCCACTCCGACTTTTCCGTGGCGGTGGCAGCATAGACAGCAAACGACTTGGTGGGCGTCTTGATGAGCCAGCCGTTCCGTAGGTCGCCCTCGTCGGGCACCGTGTCGATGGTGACGCTCTCCAGAGGGATGATGTGCTGCTTGTTGTACTTCTTCTTCTGGATGACAATATTACCGTAGACCAGGATGTCGTTGAAGAGGAAAAACTGCCGTGCTTTGGGCTTCTTGCGGCACAGTTTAGTGAGGACGCCTTCTCCGATCAGGACACGACCCGGGATAGCGAGGGGCTGGCCAGCAGCTCCAAAGCAGCTCTCCACCATTGCGATCCGCTTGGAGTTGGCCTCGCTGTTAGCAAGCCGGTCCACCATCTTCACCTCACCTGTAGGAAAACAGAAAGAAGGTAAAGACTGAGGACATTTTTACCCACAGCTCTGATGACTTACGGCTTTTAAAGTTAAAAATTAATACAGAACCACAGCCAGCAAATTATTTTTACATTTTACTTTCTCTAACCATGATGTTAAAGCCTTTTCAGACTCTCTGTGAAGCGGTAATAGTGTAGACTTTGTCACAAAAAATGTTCCAGATAGGGATGATGATAGGGTTGTCGCTGTGGATGCCGTACTGTTCAGACAATCAACCTATCCGGAATATTTCCCGATATCTGAACATGAAGTCCACAAGGAAGCAAAAGGTTTGAAAAGACAATTCCAGTAAAAGAGCGGGTGGACATTACAGCAAATATTCCGCAATGCAAGTATTAAAGCAGCTTGAAATATTTTTTCCAACAAACTCTGGTGGTAGATGACATTTTGAGCTTTTTCTTTTTTTTTAGCTTCATATCACCTCCTGCAATGGCTGATTATAGTTCAAACAGACTAAATCAGCCCATGTCTGAATTAGGAGGCAAGGTCAGACCTTCACAAATGTAAATCAGCAAAGGAACAGCACTCAAAACCTAAAAATCTCTAATCACACAATGCTTACTTTTCAGTTTCTCTGTAGGAGGCCACAAAAACATATTCCCAAATGTTTACCAAGCTTTATATAAACTATATTTAGAATATAAACTGGGAAATTGTGAGCCTGCCTGCTGTAAATAAAGGTTTCTCTTTTAATGAATCCACCTTTGCAGCTTTCCAGATCAAAAAACAAAAGATCAAAAACAACCAGGTTTTTATTTTCTGTTATAACCCAGAGAGAAGCTTGTGGAGCTGTTGGGATGGAGGTCAGAGGTCAGTGATGATAGAGTTGAAAGGCTGCTGGCTCTCTCTAGCAAGCCCTCAGGATGAGTGCAGAGTGTTGATCTCAGACATATACACGCACCGTGATGTGCAAGGCTAAGTATGGACACAAGTGCAAACACAACCCGAGCAGATATATACTGCAAAATCCCCCAGGTAAAACATGTTCCTGCATTATAAAGTTATTCATCTATTTTTAACTATTTATTTATTTGACTGCTGCTGTGAATACTAAGAACTTCTTATATCCATTTGAGTTTCATTCAGTGCTTTTCCATCAGCTTAAATGAACACTATACTGCAGATCTGCTGATGTATTTTCAAACATGAACCGTACATCAAACGTAGATAATAAACTCTAAACATTACTGCAAACAAAAAGTCAAATTTCTTAAAGTGACAAGGTGTCAACACCTGCTCAACATCATCAGATTTTTAGATATTCATTTGTTGTTAGACTATACAACTGGATGAAAAAATAAAAAAATAAAAATAAAAGCCCAAAAACGCTCGGTGCATCACCTGCTCAGCATCAAACAGCAACCACTGTGAGAGCAGCTGGTGAACACAGAGAAGCATTTAGCACTTACAGATCAAGATATTCCCCTCAGGAGTTGGCAGATCAAGAAGCAAAACTCAGAGAGGGGGGATATTGAACTTGTGGACAGATGTAGTACAGCTCTAAAACGGAATAATATGGTGCTTTTCTGTTTGATAGCTCAAAAATAAACAAATTTTTATTTAGAAACCTCAACATTAATGATAAATCATCACAAAATGTCTCAGTGACTCTCAAGCTTGTAAAGCTGTGCTTGATAAATTTCTTAAAAAGATAATAACTGGCCTAATTTAATAAATAACCCTACTGTTAAATAATCAACTTGACTATTTCTTCCCCCTAGCGCACTGACTCAACTTCCTGGAAAAAAAAAAAAAAGCAAAACAAAACCACAGATCTAGAAACTATGCTAATTAGCCAGCAAATGCCAGCACTGCTTGGGTCGGCTCCTTAGTGATCTGAACACTAATAACCCAGAGTGGGGGAGTGAGCTGCCTTGAAAGCTCTGGAGAGGACAGAGGGGCTGCTGACATGTCAACTCTGTTAGTGAGGGCTTGTCTTGTAGCCCACTGCCGGGCAACCAGCTCCCATCATCAGCGAGCCGGGGGCATGTGGCTCATCAGAGGAAGGCCAGCATGAATACAGGCTGAAGTCTTCCAACCCTAATCTAAGCAAGACAGCAGGGTTTCACTTAGGTTTGTAAACAGTAAGTGATTATTTTTGCTTTCTTAATCCTTCTTTTTGTATTGCAAGTTATAAAACTTCACTGAGAGAAAAGGTCTAAAACATTTCCAGAAGGATGAAGGACGAGTCTACCGATATGAAGTTGCATGAGTGGACTGATTTACCAGCTTTGTAAACATACACAAGAATCTAGTCACAACCATTTTAACCATGTTCATGGCCACCTAGTTTTCAACAGAAGAGAAAACAGCTTCTCATTCATGTGCAGATTAATGAAGGGGAGTTGAAAAAGTCACAGAGCAAAACATTGTGTCACTACGTTCTATTAAATAAACAAACACAGAGATGTCATTGGATAATTGGCCCCCTACTGTGAACAACACCAACTACAGAAAACAAACAGGACCACACTTTTTTTTCTCCTTAAAATATGAGCCTTTCTGTGTAAAAGTAGCTTTAAAAAAACAAAACAAAACAGAGGTAACACTAAAGGAGGTGGAAAGCTCCACAACAGAGACAGCTGTATTTATCCATTGGACCATTATACACCACACACACACACCACAGAGCTGGGCTTTACAAATGAGTATCTTGAAAAATGCTTCCCCAAGTGCCATTTGACAAAACTTTACAGAAAGGCACGTGGGAGACTCCCCAAACATAATGGAAGGTCTTATAGTCAGATCAAACAAAACTGAAGGAAAAACACTATCCCTGTTGCAAACCCATCACCTCTGATTACCTCAATAACGCTACTCTCAGGCACGGTCTCATGGGTTTCTTCCCACGAACTAGACCTGAATGATCCGGATTCTCGCAGCAGGGCTCCGACAACTCTGCGTGATCTCATAGTTGTTCTCAGAAACATTTTGAGCACAAAACCGTCATCATCACTCCGTGACGCAAATAGAAGACGGCAAAACTCTAACCCAGCTGGTGGTGTCACCATCCCTTTTTCCCTCTCCCCCCTGCCCCCCTTGGGTCAAGCGCTCCTGACTTTGGAATCGTGCAGACGGCCTCTTCCAACCATTCAGTTCTGACAACTGTTCCGAACTTTTGGTGGAGTCGCCTGGTGCAAATAATATGGATCTAATCCCTTCTCTGGACTTAAGAACGTTTTCATTGAGGGGGTGGGGGTCATTGCCAGATACTGGGAAAGTCATCAGAAATTTAAGGGATTGGTGGATAGTTTTAAATTTAGAGAAATTCTTGTGGAAAACATATTTCAGTCTTTTAAATTTTGGGACTTGGATGGAGGTTTACCTTCCAGCTGGATATAATCAATAAGCAATGTAACACTAGAGTTACAAGGTAAACCGTTGAATGCAGTGGGATGGCCAAGTCAAAGATGATTTTTGAAGACGAAGAAAAAAAAAAGAAGAAATTTAAGTGTTTTAATGGATAAATAATAGTGTACAGTATTTAAGTGCAGCTACAATGATTATAATGGTAAAAACATATGATAATAAATGAGCGTATTTACCATTGCTACAGGTTCTCTCGACTTCTCGCTAAGCTAAGTGCAGACAGCTAGCTTGAATCATTCAACAATGTGATGATAAGGATACACTCACAGAGTGGTTACCTGTCAAAGAGGCTGGAAGAGGAGACAAACTTCACAGCCAGAAGCAATTATTTATTTGCATTACGTCTGTACTTGGTGTCAGTTTCTCACCTTTGGGACTCATAAGCCAGCTGGAGAGGTGGAGCCCTCTGCAGAGGTTAAATCTACCAGCTGCTGCGATATCTGAGAACATAAACACATCAATTACCCGTCTGTGTCTTCTCAGACAGACAGATGTAGCTTAAACTTGGCGAGGCCAGGAAGAGTTAACATTGTAACTCACAGAAAAAGTTCATTTGTATTTATTCAGTCTTTTGAGAAGAAATTTGCAGTTTGACTGTAATTAAAAAAAAAAAAAACAGTCAGTTACCTAACAACGCTTTGTAATTTTCCTTAAAGAAATTATCAAAGATAAAACTCATTCAGCTTAGTCAAGAAGGGGAGGGGCATAGCTCTTTAGCAAATTTTCAAGTGGCTCAGACTGTTCTGATTTCGGGCATTAGTTTTTAAAGTTCTTTTAGAGGGACTTATGCAGATTTGAAAAACCCGAACAAATGATTTAAGGTAGTCAGCTGCTTTAACCTAGCAAGGATTGTTACAAAGTACCACAACAGGTTTAAAGGTAGGGTTGGACATCCTGGAAAAACAATTAGAGCATGCTATGCTAAATTTTGAAGAAAATGGGCTGGTCATGATGACTGGATGGAGTTTTATAGTCCTGTCTTTTTCACAGGTGACTAATTTTTTATTCTTATATTAGACCATTTAATTGGCTGCAACTGGGGTGTGAAGGGATTTTAAGCAATATAGTACAGTATATAAATGAAAAAGCTCCTGGAAAACATCATCCACCTCTCCTTTAAGCACCTATAATAATGAGGTGCAATAGAAATAACAAATAAATTAAGGGTTCTTTTGAAAAAACATAGTTTTAGTCTGACTCAGCTAGAATTTGTTGATTTGAATATCAGTAGTGCCCAACTAAGCTACCTTGAGTTACAAGAACAGGTTTTGCATAAGACCAATTATTAATTCATTAAGAGTTCTGTTCTCTCTCTCTCAGTTTACAAGATGTGGTAATTTACTGCCGGTGTAGAAGCACATTAAATCTTCAAAATGGAAAAATTCAGAGCTGAAAAATCTGATTAAGTAGTCAATTCTCTATATATAAAAAAAGGGGCATGACTACATGGCAGTGGGGGAGGGCATGAGCTTTTTACCCGTCTCAAGCACTGTCCTTCAGAGGAGAGGGCAGTTATTACCTTAACTCAGTAAAAAGAAACTGAGCACACAGGCAGCCGCATGGCAACTGATTCAAGTCCTGAAATAGTATTCTAGTCATACACAGTATCTTATTACCTTACTTGCAGTTTCTTCTAGGAATAGAGATGAAAATAAATAAATAAAAACACCAGCATCTGGTTTTTGAGGGAAATGTGACAATGGAATTCAGTATCACATTAAATGACTCTGCAGTAGACATGGGCCTTGTCCAGCTCCAGCTCAGCATGGCACAGATGGAAATATCACCCAGGAGGATCCAGGAGACGCAATTTCAAATGACAATGCTGCAGTCAAGATCACAAGAATGGGCAACACTCACTTTTTTCCCCTTTATGGACACAGACATGATCAGGCGATGGCAGAGAGTTACATCTGAAGTATTTGAAAAACTTGTTTTTTTTTAACAGAACAAGACTTCAAAAGCTGTCATTTGTATTGGTGGTCCGAGCTAAAAACTGGTTTGACTTATTTTCAGCTCACTGAGGAACACCTTGCTCCTCTTCATGGTCTGTTGCTTCGACTCCACAGCATATCAAAGCTCTTGGGTTCTATTGTTTTCTCTTGAATTATCAGACTAGTTAAAGTTTTAGTTCATCTGGTTAGTCTCCATGACTCCACCCCAATCCCCGATGTAAGCCGTTCTTTGCACTGCCCCAGCAAAGACTTGGTGCTGGAGTGGTATTATTTTTGGGAGGCTGAAGATAGTGCTTTAACAGTAGCAGCAGAAAGAACTGGTTCCAAGTTAAACAGTGGCTTCAAACAAACACCGGAACTGCACTGGTGGAAAGATCCAGACGGACACCTTGGAAAAATACAAAAACATGGCTAGCTGATTGTAAAATCTTCTTGACCAAACAGATTAAAAAATACATTGAGTGAAATAAAGTAAAATAAAACAAAATAAACTGAATTTTAAGAAATGAACAACTCATCAGGCTAATGACAAAGAGTTTTCAATCAACCATCCCATGAGGGAATTTTATAAAACAATGCATCTGAGATATCCATGAAAAAAGTGGTGTAAACCAGCAAATTTCAGAATGTACTGTATAAAAGCACAATGTGAAGCTGTAGGCTTGTGCTGAAGACCAGCAGTGAAACCTCCAGCAGTACCCCACTGGGAGGCCTGGGAAGGCAGAGAAGCTATGAGTCAGATGCTAAAGGGGAAAGAGTGATGATGATGAAGACCGGGAGTGAAGAGAGAATGAGTGATTCTCTAGGCTGTGAACAGCAACCACGGAAACAAGGGCATTCATTTATCCTGCGGGGGTGATGTGAGGGCAGAAACCATCGAGGATGAGGCAGTGTCATCGTTTCTGCCTTCTCCATTGTACGTTTCATATGTTTGAGCTCCTGCCGTTGAGTCACAAGTTATACAGCAGCACGATATTGACAGCAAGCCTTGATAAAATATGATGAAATGCATTCTCTGGGCCTGATCTCTACATAAACTATGCTGAAAGGATAAAAATTTGGTCAACAAATTGATTCTGAACCACAGCAGTGGTGGGACTGGAGAAAAGAAGAGCCATCACTGCCATCCATAATAATACTTGATTTCTAGATGGTTACTTTGGTATGAAACACAAGAAAGGAGAACTAGTCCAGGGGAGGGGATTACCATTTTCTGGTTTCTGGTGAGAGGCCTAGCACCTGTAGTGCTTTTGGATACCCACAGCCAGACTGACTGTGTACTGGATGATCATTGACTTCTAACTCTATACTTTAAGATGCCCTAATCAGCATGAGACTGACCTACACTTCAGAGCCCGGCTGCTAAATGTAAACAACATCCTGTCATGTCTACACACAGGATTACAGAGCGGTAGTGTGGGAAATTAACACAGATAAAGGGATAAAGATCTAATCTACCACGAGAGGTGACAGAATAAGAACTGAGCAGGTGTTGCTTCCTGTGATCTAACCTGGAACAGATTTAAAAAAGAAGCACTTAGAAGAAAATGACCCCAGAAAACAATTTCTTGCTAAAACAAGAAAATTTGCTGCCCTTGAATGTTGCTCAATATGAATCCAAAGAATGACAAATACTATCACTGCAATGGACAGCAGACCAATATATTTATGCAACAAAAACATATATTACAGTAATTACAGCATGTGCGAGGGGAGATAGTTTGACATTTCCTTTGTAAAACATTAATTTAACCTGTTGTACTGTTGCCAAGTAAGCACCAATTCCTTCAAGTGGCAATTTCCCAGCATCAATGGGGAAAAATATATGGCTTCTCTACACAAAGGCTTAAATTATATAATATGTAGTATGGCTGTTTTGAATTTTATATAGTATGAAAAGAAAGATTAAATCAAAGGATCTTAAGGTACAAAAGGCAAAGAACTTCTGACATCTAGTTAAAATTTGTAATATAGATATTATCTACATGCATAAAAAAATCTGAGATTAAGACCTTAATGGCATTTTTCCAATTATATGGTTCAGCACATAATTACACAGGTGAGTACTGGGAGTAGACATTTCGTCTTCCACTTCAGGCAATACTGCCCAGTGACTGGCAGGGGATAATATCAGACACTGTAAACTTGGTTCCGACATCATAGTTAGTTTGTTTTGACTCATCAGTCTAACGGTGTGTTCAGACCAAACGGGATTTGGGCGTCAAAATCGTGCCTGACACCCAAAGTTGGACGCTGGGTCACTAAACAGTCAGACGCTTGATTTTCAGCGTCTTGATGCCCCTGACGCGCGGCGAGAGATGTCCAGCCAAGCTGCGCTCGACGCGCCTCGGGAGGAGCCCCGCCTTTTTCTTTCTCCCGTCACCGGTCTGTCTGCACCATGACAGGTGCAGGAGAGAGAGCAGATCGGCTTTATGTGATAAATAAACCTAGGGCACGTCATCGTCAGCCGTCTCTGCTCCGTGTCTGGTTCACCAGATTATTCCAGGTGTTCTAAGTGTGATGAGTCTCATCGTTTACTCCAGGAGCTGCTGACGAGGGGCGCTTTCAGCCGTCTCATCCAGCCCAGTTTAACAACCCACTGTCCCGATGCGGGGCAGCATGATAAGCCCAGTAAATCCCATCAGGACAGCAGGTCATTAAACCGCCATTCAGAAACCGGGACCGGACAGCTATCACAGTTTATCCTCCTCTGTCTTCAGAGAGAGAGGAGATTCTCCTGGTTCTTCTGGTTGTTTCCCCTTCTGTCAGAAAATGTGTGTATGTGTCATGACGTCAAGACGTCAAGACGCCAAAGTTCAGATTTTCAAACTCCGGCATCTGATGCCCATGACGCGAGTCAAACGCTCAAAATCTCAAAACTCGGCGCACGAAACGCGCCGCAAGGTTTTCGACGCCTTCTCGACGCGCGTCGGCCATTGACTTTGCATGAAAACCTGACGCTCTTGACGCCCAAATCGCGTTTGGCCTGAACACACCGTAAATTTCACACATGTAAATGGGCTCAAAGCCTGGCAGATTTCCTCACTGAGGCACCCCCTGACGACGGCTTATTCAGCATCCAACTTGTGTACCGTCTCTACTCTGAGCACCGTCAGCCAAGTAAACGTCGGTCTAATGTTGACATTCGTCTTAAGTCTTTCTTTGTCATTTTCTCTCTTCATTTTCCTTGTATCCTTTTTTTTTTTTTTTTTTTTTCCCCCCCAAGGATTTTTTGGGCACTAGTGGCCTTTATACAACAGTATATAGTGACAGGAAAGGGGTAGAGAGAGTGGGGAGTGACATGCAGCAAAGGGACCTGGACTGGGAATCGAACCGGGGCCGTCTGCGCTGAGGAGCTGTAGCCTCTGTTCATGGGGCGGCTGCTCAACCAACTGAGCTAATCACCACCCCTTGTATCCTTTTATAATGCAGGGCTCCAGACTGCAACCAAATGGTCGCATTTTGCGACTTAAAGTTGTACTTCCGTGGTCATTTCATTAATATTTCTGTGTTCTCCATTATTATTGAATGCATTCTGCATCGTTTCTGTTTAAAAAAAACCCTCTGGGCCCGGTTGTTCAATTCACCGTTATTTTAACCACTGGTTAACCCCTAACGGTCCGTTAAATCCTTAACCTGCCATTAGCTAACCGACTGTTAAATATGCGTTGTTCAAAGCATGGTTAGTCATGCCGTCAGCTAACAGCACCGTCAAAGTTAACCATAGGGTTAGCACCACTGGTTAGCACCAATGTATCCCACAATTCCCCATTTTGTTTACTTCTGGTATTGCAAAAAGTAATGTTGTACGTCTGTGTCTCCTTATTGCTGTGAGGCAGACACGGGGGGGCCGACTCTCACTTTATTTTCCCACCGTGAACAGAGCTGCTGTTAGCCACAACACACTCTTCCTCATCCCCCAGTCTCTCCATCCTTCCCCGTTCTCTTCACACTCCTGCGCCCCCCCCCCGGTCGGCTAAATGTATTTAACGGCTGGTTAAAAAATAACCAAGTTTTGAACAACTGGGCCCTGGTTGCTTTGTAGCTGTATTTGTATACTAGAAGAGAGGCTTGTGGTCCAACGGCAGGCTTTTCCGGGTCCTTCTCATGAATTTCCGTCTGATTGGCTGCCTCCCATCAGTGTATGAAGGAAGCTCCGCCCTCCGCTCTTATTTCGCTACAGACAGGAAATAGAGCCGACAAACAAGTTTGTTCCATCATGCTAACAAACAGTTAGCTAATTAGCTTCTCAACTCCGAAGCTACAGTCGTGCCGTCTTTACTTCTAGTGTGTAGTGGAGGGTTACCTGCCTTCCAATGGACAGATAGAAACCCCACGTGGGATACGCTATTTGCAATGTTACGTAGAAGTGCAAGGCTGTTCCCGATTCGCTCTTTTCTTCGTACTGTTTCTGTGATGAGGAAGCACAGCCGACTGGGGGGAACGCAACGCTAGCAAGTCAGCATGTGTAAGTAAACAAGGGGAAATGTAATGTCTTCATGGGTTTCTTCGATGAATCAGCCATTGTGTGTGTTCAAAGCATCCAGTGTGTTGATATCTAGTTGCTAGCATGGGACACAGTACTGTACAGCAAAATGCTGTTATGCTAGGAAATGACGTATCAGGACAGGAAAAAGAAAAAAAAAGGTGATAAAGAGCAGTTTCTCAGGCTGGGGATGCTGCTAGGCAACGGCCCAAGGGATTGTACATAATAAATGTCACTGTGTCAATAAAATGTGCCAGAAACACAGAGTTTCTAAGTGAGAATGTTATGTAGTAAAGATGTAATGATTACCGATAAAATGGCTAACCGTGATAAAATTACCAATGATTAGTAATACCATTTCAAATTTTAATTATCGTTAAAACCGTGACTGATTACTGCACTTTGAAAAAACCCACTATGATGCTACTTATTGCCAGGAAAAGCATCAACAGTCCCAGTTTGCATTATTTAATTTATGAAAACATGGTGGAAAGCAACAAAGGCACCCACATGGACAGAGCTGTTGAGATTTTCCCCCTTTAAAAAGAACAACGTAGACGTTCAGACCCATTTTGAAAATTTTTAAAGATGCTGGTGCGGCATTTCAATAATGCCGCAATAATAATGATAACCATGACCATTTTGGTCACAATAACCGTGATATGAAATTTTCATATCGTTACATCCCTATTATGTAGTCCTACTTTAATAAGCAGAAAAAAAAAAATCTCAGCAACTGTAAAATCAGCAGTCATGTGTTCATGAACTAAATAATTCAAACACCATCAGCTACACATTTAGCTGAGGAAACACCACATCTTCAAACCTCATACTGATTTTGCAACAAACCACCAAAAACAGAGGACAGAAAGAGAAGTTTCCTTTTATAAATGTTCTAATCAAGTGAATAACAACCTATTTTTTTTTAACTCAGTAGGTTCACTTAACTCATTGACTGCCAGACCTTTTCCGAGCAGGGCGCTCCATATTGCCAGGAGTTTTTAGCATTTTCACTGATTTTGGGAGATCCACAGAATATTGTGTACTATGCCAATGCAAACACTGAATGTACCAAAGGAAAGCTTAGACTCTCTTCTTTTATCAGAAAAAAAACATTTGTTTCTAGCTTTTTCTATTCTTTAGTAATCTGCAGTAGAACATGGGTTTGTTGCAGCGAAAATGCCTGTTTCTGACCAAAAAGCAGAGAAAAATAGCTTTGAATGCTGAGGTCCGCTTCAAGTAGAAAAGTGTCTTTGATGCCAATATTTTTTTACTTTAGCAACACCTTCATCATCTGAGCAGCTGTTTACTTCTATGAAACAACAAATACAACATTGAGAAAAGAGTTTGAGGCAAAATAGTTATTTACTAGCTGAATAAGCCACAAGAAGTTTGTTTCACAGCATAACATTTGGCAGAAACATAGAGCAGAAACGTCTCCTCTACTCCTCCCTCCCTCTCTCCCTCCTCCCGCGACCGCAGCTTAGGTGCGCACGCACCCCCCCCCCCTGCGGGAAACAACCGTGTGCTGTTGACTTACTTTTACTATCAGCTGCCGCACTTCGCTGCTGTATTTCCATCGTGTCTTCGATCGATCGTGTCTGTCTGTCACCGATCACTTTTTCCACAAACTTTCCTCCTTCATCCACCTCCTAAACTGCTTCGATTATGATCGGTAGTTCTCTCACCCTCGCAACAGGATCCAGCATACTTCTTGGGCTAACAGCCGTTAGCTCTAACAACCGCTAACAACACAGGAAGCATCATAGAATTGCATCACTTCCTGGTAGGTTTTTTTTAAGCTTGTCTGACACCGCCATCTGCTGGATTAGATGAAAACTACCGAAAAAATTATCATGAGCCCTTGGTACTCTCTGACAAGCTCCGCCAGAGATAAAAATAGCTCCGCCGATTAAGACCCTTAATTAACGTGGAAACACGTGATAGGCAGTTAACGTTCGGATTTGAATTAACGTGGAAACACGTGAATGGCAGCCAGTGAGTTAATACTCGTAAAGATGCATTATGTAACTTTCCAACCTAAAATCTGTTTGGTGGCACAGTGATATCAATTATGTGCATTTCTGGAGCCGTTGCCGTCCAACAGCATCCCAAGACTGAGAACCCACACTATACAACATTTTCATCTGGAACACGATGTGACGTGTTTTGCTTTACGGACTGCACTACACTCTAGAAAGTGGACATGAAAACAACAGGAGTTTTAAACATGCACTGTGGCTGTTTTGGCAAAGATGCACAAGAAGACCTTTTTAGAGGATGAGATGAAAAGAAAAAGGAAAGGAACGGAGCAAGCCATAAGACAAGAGTCAAGATAAGACTGTTTTACTGGCTGGAGAAAGATCACAGTACAGGTAGGATGCAAAGATGGATGCTGGATTAACCATTGGTATGGGGTGCATCACTAGGGGGTGATGTTCAGCTCAGAGCATCTACTTGGAATGAACACAAAAAGCTAAGTTGACGTTAACATTGTATTTAGCTTAATGTTTATTCGTAAACTCTGCCCATTCGCAAACCTGGTACTTCAATCTGACTACTAACTACTGCCACACATTACCCTTTCTATCAAGATCATGATCCGCATTTAAGATGGTTTAAATGTAGTTTTCCATGTAGTTCCTCTTCATCCTCTGTGTAGCACTTCTGACTATATTACAGATAACTGTTATCTCATTGGCTGCACTCTGAAAGGTCAGCGGAAACTAGGAGATCAAATAATTTTCATCCAAAGTTGTGCAAAGATTTGTCAAGTTTCCATGTCAGCTGAAGTGCATTTACAAGAAGTGACATTTGTATTTGATATGACTTGTTAACTGACTCCATTTGAAAAGGCCTCCATGATCTTACAGTATTTAAGCTAGACTACTTGGATAAAACTAGACACTGTCATGTTTAGGGCTGTGTTAAACGATTATTTTTTTAAACGATTAATCTATCGATTATTTTTTCGATGCATCGATTAATCTAACGATTCACTTTTTTAGCTCGATTCGACTCGATTCGATTATCGATTATCTCCTCATAAATTGACAGACAGCAATTTATATGTGCTGATATAGATATCTAAAAAAAAGCATGAAAAAAGCAGGAGCAGCAGCCTGTCATGACTTTTCATAACCAACAGAATAAAATTTATTTAAAACACAGCGACTAAAAACAGGCTTTTAATTCTTTCATTTACATGAAAATAATATAAAAACATTATTAAATATATGATCATGTAAATTGGAATTAACTAAGACAATATTATTTTCCAACAAAATAATTAAGAAACATTCAAGTTAACATCTATATTAACATAGTCTAGCTTCCAAAAAGGCATCTTCATCTTCATTCTTTCATCAATACGGTGCAAATCACTTGCACCCAAAATTCTTTATTTATCCCAAAGTGACTACTCAATACTATTACCAACAATAAACACGAACATAGTTAACGACTTTAATTATATGATCACCGCAACATCCGAATTTTCCCAAATTCGTCACATCCGGTTAGTAACAGTAAAACATGCTTCGTTGCATAGGAACCACTAATTACCTCTTCATTACTCGTCAATCTTCGTTTATTCTACTTTGAAATACCAAGCCCGCTTTATGCCCACACACCCCAATTTTCCACCCCCACATCCCCTCACCCATCAACCCACTCAACCTCCTACACACATTCCACACTTTTCCTGCCTTTTACCCTATTTTACATACCCATTAACATTACAACACACCCCCCCTTCCGCTCCTCACTACCCCATCCAACTCCACATTTCCCACAAGCAGCGGCAAGCATTTGCAGCTTAACTCACAGCAACCACACACCCAATTAACTACAATAAACCTAAACCCACCATTTCTTCCAATATATTCTAAACACGGCACCTATAACCAAAACACTCGAAACTACAACGCAACCAGCTACACGGCCACTTACCACAACCGACTTCTTCACTCGCAACTCAACCGCACTATATTTCACACCGCGAAAGGCAACTTTTACAGCCACACCCCCACATTTCCCCACCGCCTAGCCGTACCCGTATCCATTCAGCATACCCCCTGCATCACCTCCCCCCGCCACACCGTCCTCTACCATCCCACCCGTCCGCGCTCCCGATGCCATCCAACCCCCTCCCAATAAACCAAGGGGGCCCACTCCACACTCTACCCCCCCCCACTTCTAACGCCCCCCCTTTTCCCCGCCATTTCCCATTTCGCCACGCCCCCCCACCCACACTTTAAGGAACCGATACTTCATCACATCATACATTAGTAATCTGTAGATGTCATCTTCCTGTTTAGACACATTCTGACAGAAAAAAATATCCCAATGTTCAACTGTAAGTGTTTTACTTTCACAAGACCAAAATAGTTGTTGTTATGCTATGTTCTGGAAAGAGAAAAACTCCCCAGAGGAATGACTTTTTGATCCAGCACGCAAACAACTTAAATATCTTGTAAACACATGGAAATTACTGTCAGCTATGTTGAGATAATTTTCAGTGACTCGGTAAAAAGAAACAGTTTGACATTCCTGCCAACTGTACAGTTAGCTTGTTGTTTCTTGATCTTCATTTTAAACTATGTTCATACAAATGTAGTACTTTTGGCTTTATAAAGAGATTATTTTTCATACTGACAGAAAATGGTTTTATCCTGCAGGAGAATCTGTGGATATTTTTTTTTTTTTTTTAAATGGGTCTCTGACAAATTCACTACAAACTTTTTACAGCAACTATTTCAGCTTGTGGGGGTTCATTCTGAAATTCTGAAATGTCAGGCTTGCAAAGCTGGCAGTAAAATGAAACAAATACAATCAACAGATGAGGGCTGTCAAAATTGCTCCAAGATGACCTTTGAATATTTGCTCTAAAATTAACACATAATTCCAACAAATTTGAATATCCATTTGAGCAATGTGCCAACAGGAAGTCAAACTAATACAAGACATAACTACTTGTACAGACTAATCCGACGAGCATTTTCTGTGTTGCGCTGCACCATTTTGCATTGCCGCCGTTGCCTGGGGAACGAGTCCTAATTACCTCCCATCTGCCAACATGGAAAGCAGCATGAATATCTGGATTTACAACGTTGGACAATTGTCTAAGGTAATGATAACCTATACGTATGTTATCTGGAGATCTCCAAAGTATTCTGACATTTTTTTTTCTTACAGCATCAATTTAAACTACTATTCATCTCCAGAAACTGCTTTAATGGCAAGCCACACTAGAATATAAAACGCACATCTCGTGATTACTTATCAAAGTTTAAAAAAACTAAACTCTTTCAAAGGTCATTCCTTTTCTATTTTATCACATATTTGGCTTTTGGTATTGTTTAAGGACTGTACAGACCACGTAGCCTTCACATGTCCTGCAGATGAAACTAAAGGCTGCAGGACACCGTCTTCCTGATCCGTTCATGTTTGCGACTGAACTATTTTTATTTTCTGGTCCAAACGTTGCCCTGATCAGAGCAAATAATGTTATATTTCACAATATCTCCCAGATTAGTCATTAACTCGGAGCAATACCACAGCTGTCTCTGCTGGCATTAACTAGCATAATAACATTATGTGGTTAATCATTTTCAGAAGCATAGATATGTGAAATAAAGAGTTAGATTAATGAGTGTTCACCATAATGTACCATGTTTTTGTTGTTGGGGATTAAATCCAGTGTTTTCTCCGCCGTGGCAGCAAGTTATTCCTCCTCTGCTCTGTGTGTCCGTCATTTCTCCCCGATACGAACACACTGACATCAGTGGACTGAGCAGCACCGTCCACTTTTGTCCCAGACGGCAGAAATCTTCATGAAATAAATGTCTGTGATCATCTTATTCACTTATTACCACAATTAAAGTTTTCCACTGCTGTTCCAACAACCAGGAATGTGACAGTCCTTCCAGATTTCCTCCATGGTGTTAAGAAAAAAGTCAGATTCTCATCTGTTCTAATCACACATGTACAGAAACGCTCCCCTGGCAATGGTGGACGGTCTAGTTGTGGCGTTTGGCTGGATTAGTCTATAGGTATTTTTTTTTCTTATGGTTATTTCAATATTAATGTCTTTAACAATGCCCAGGAAATTAGAAAATTAACTCACTGCAGTCCCTCCCCTCCCCCCGCCCCACATCTCCCCACCTTGCGTGAGCAATTAAAGGTCCCAACAAATTGAAATTAAATTAACGAACATTGAATACGCCACCCAAGCTGTAATAAACATTGAACAACTTGAAACAGCAGGCATAAACAAACCAGTGTTTCAAATGTAGGCCTAATGTAATAGGCTATTTTTCCCACTGTTTATTTAATATTTGAATATTAATTTTCACATCCGAATCTCGGGTTTTGATTAATATTTGAATATATATTCGAATTTAGAATATTCTTTAACAGCCCTACAACACATAGGTCAAACTATTTTCTTACAACTACAAGAATGAAACGAAAATGCTCCCAGGAACTAATACATAATTTTTTTAACAAATAGACACATTACAAAGTCTATAAAGATGACCGGCTTTCATTTGTTGTTCACAGAAGCTTGTAAAAACCACAACTCATTGCAGTTATTTCCAGCAGTTGCTCCACCCTTGACCTCAGCTGATTTCAGGCATTGACCAGCACAGTGATTAAACGCCTCCCTAACTGAAACCCTTTCCTTTTTAAGGTCATATTCTGACTTCAGCAGAAAAATGACTTCCAGTAGACATGACAAAACCTGCAACGTAAACGTTAACATGGTGAAATACTCACAGCAGCTTCTGACTGAAGAGATGGTTTCAAAACTCTGGTGTAATTAAGAAAATGTCTTTTAAGGGCATATCCACTTACAGCTATTTAAGATTACATTTAACCTTTCATAAAACATGCCTAGTATGTTAATAAAACTTTTCAGATAATTCAATCTGTCAAGATTCCAATCACTTAAACAGATATCTCTATCAACTGCGTAATCATCTTATCTCTGTTCTGAAAAGAATTAGGTTAATGCCTATCCTGGCTACTTATCTGAAAAGTACAGGAGGGTCTTGCTCATTTGTTGCCAAAATGTTTTTGCAGGCTGGTATAAATGTCGCCAACAGATGAGCAAATGCAAGTGTTAAAAAAAGAAAAAGGAAAAATAAAAATAAATTAAATCATCATTACCAGAGCAAAGTCAACATCCTCAAGTGAATTTAGATTTACTATAAAAGCTTCCTGGGATGTGACAACTGGGAAATTCCAATTGAAGCAGCAAAACTGTTTCTCAAACGCCACAAGCCTCAAAATAGGTTAGAAAATCCTCTCTGTGGCTGACAGGGATTTTTAGACATCAGAATTAGCTCACACGCTTCAGTTGCAGTTATTTAAACTCAGGATGTGGTGCCAAAACGAATACCCTTTGGACCGTTTCTCAGAAGAAAAACTTCAGTTCTGGTTGAGCAAAGCACCCATTCAAGTGTTTTGACAACAGCTTAATGATACAGTCATTGAGCAGCAGTATCAGAGTTGTGCTTTGCTGACATTTTCATTTTCCCTGGGAAGCTGCAGCCTGAAAAGGAAACCATTCGGTTCCACCTCCTCATGTGCACCTACGCAGTAAGCAGCAGGGTCTGCATTATCAGTCACTCACACAGGTTCAAACAGATTTAGTGCACAAGCATGCAAGTTTGTACACCGATTAGTCAAGTACTTGTACAAACCTGCAAAAGGAGCTCAAGGAGCGAATACTGAGGTTATTCATGTCAAGGCTACAAGCTGGGATCATTTATTCTCACCATGTGACTCTGACAACAAGGTGACAATTCTTCAACAAGGAGCACCTATGTAAATAGGAAATATTGCCCAATATATATTTTTTGTAATTGTTACAACTGTAAATAATAAAGAAATGCAAAATAAGGTGTGTGCATGTCTATCATATGTACAAGAGAGAAAGAGTTGGACTGTCTGGTCAGTAAAATTGAAGCTTTGTCTCTCTAGCATGACCTTTCCAATCACCAGATCTTTTTTTTAAAATAACTGTAACTTGTCAAAATCTGACAATACAGAGAAGAATTGGCGAGAAATATTTTATGAAAGGAAAAAAACTTTCTCTATGACAGAAATGATTCACACAGTTTAAGTCCCTGCAAAAAGAAGCCATGTATTGTATGCAATGCACTGATGTCAGTGTTGCCAAGCATGTATTCTTGGTTGTAAAACCACTAGTTCATTTCAGTCTAATGTTCTATTCTGCACAGCACTTTGGTCAACCGGTGTTGTTTTTAAAAGTGCTCTATAAATAGATCTGACGACTTTCTTTACCCTAAACCAGGGCTACTAAGTTTGGTCCTACAAGGGCCACAGTCCTGCAGGTTTTCAACATTTCTCTGCTGCAATCCGCCTGACTCAAATTAAATGTATCCAACAGTCTATGCAGTTCTCCGTGAGTTGGAGCAAAGATGCATTAAAAAACCTGCAGGACTGCGGCCCTTGTTGGACCAAATTGAGAAGCCCGGCTATAAAGCATGTAATGGGCCCTGTATGAGTCTGATGCACATTTTAACGCAATACAACATTCAAAATTTTCACATCTAGTCATTAAGCCTCATGCTTCATTTAAAAGAACCATCAAAGACTTTAGTGTCTTCTGGGAAACTTGAAACAGATCTGCACTGCTTGTATTTCTCCGTCTAAAAAACATGAATGGCAAATAATTTAAGGTTAAAGTCAGCTTTTTATTGTAAATAATTATCTGTGCCCTCATCTGTCTTTACTTTTTTTAAAGATAATTCTGTGTACTACTGAAAATGCTGAAGTAGCGTTCCTTTTTGCATGAATTTAGTGGAGGTCTGAACTAGTTGGATTTAACTGACAGTTAATGGAAGTGTGGCAAGGTCCGCAACAAGGGCCCGGGCAGGATTTGATCCCCAGACTCCTGGATGAGAATATGCCCTTACCAGTCAGCCAAAGACGAGCCCGGATTAAGGAAGCAGGGGCCCCAGGGCACAAAGTCTTGAAGGGCCCCTCCAATCACAACCAAAAGGACATTGTATATAATGTCCATCATTCAGATTTCACACCGCATTATTGGAAAACAGCATTTCTCAGCTGGCAGCAACAACATGAAGACACTACATTGCGATCAAACTATAGCGAAAGTAAATACCTGGACTTTCTTTCCCGTCTTTGTCTTCTTCCCATCTGTCTTACTTTGTCCTCCTCTTATATCTTTATAAACTATCAGAGCAAGGTGACTACAGACCAGCTGTCCTCCTCACATCTCACATCATGAAAGTCCTGCAGAAACTGTCATTAGCTCACCTCAATAAGCAGTCAACATCTCTCAGGACCCATTTCAGTTTGCATATCACAGCAGTTTTAGACAAAGCCAATAAGAAAAATTGCCCAAGCTATTGAAAATAAATGGTTTTACATAATGTAAGAATAAATATCTAGTGTACAACTACTACTCATCCTCATCCACAAATCCAGCAGGAGCTCTCATCTTCCTAATAAAATGAGATAAACTTAATTTTCAAGACAAAATTGTGTGTTTGTGTCTAAACAAACACAAAATTGTGTGTTTGTCTAGATTGTCTCATCTTTTCCTTCACTTTGCGATATATAATATGTGCAAACGACACAAACTTCCAGATAGACGCTATTATTTACAACACTACTCCTTTTTCTCACTGCTGCACAACTGAACAGACACCGGCATCTTTACCGTAATGTGCTGCATATCAGCAGAAAGCAATGTTTCTCAGCTTTCAGAATCAGCTGAAGTTACATCAATTGCGTAAGCGGTCAAAGACTTGCGGTAATTTTAAGAACATTAGCCAACGTACCTTATGTTATTTCGCCAGCAACATCCAGTTAAAAAGGGGCTGCTACTGGAAGCCAGACTGAGAGGTGGTGGTGGGGCTGCTTTCGAGAGTTCTCCTCCATTCGACCATTCTAGTTACAAACTCTCCACTGTGAGAGCTGCTGCTCTGTAGTATTCATGGTCGGTTAGTCCTCAGGGGCCCCCTACTGGCTGGAGGACCGATGCATTTCCATGTATTCCTGCCAAGTGGACCCTCTGATCTAATTCTGTTCCTTTCCTAACATGGGCACCTGGGCCTGTGACCAGAATGCCCACTGGATAATCCAGCCTTGGCCAAAGAAACATCCCTGTGGCCAAGTAGCCAGGGCGCATGATCAACTGGAGGCAAAGTGACAGGACCCCATACTGTAAGAAGGATCACTGCTGATTTGACTACTAACAAGGTTGACATGCAAAGACCATCTGTTACCCATTTATCTGTTACATCTATCAGTAATGTAAATAAGATGCAAAAGGTACGAGTGTTTTGAAGTTGGTTTTAACTGTTCATTAGATTTCTGAGCACCAACAAAAAAATCTAATAAAGGGCACCTAGTGGAAAAAATGAGCCTTTATCATTGGTTTATGTAACCTAGTGTCCCACTGCATGTGAAAATCAAGTCTTCAGACTGAAATGTCACATTTCATCGGATGAGTACATTTATGCTAATTAAGAGATTTCTAATCTATTTGCAACTTTACTTATGACGGTAACAACTCTGAAACCGAAACAATTCATGATCTTCCGTCCTATTCATCTATGTTACAGTTCAGTGAGCTGTAAATGGATCGGAAAAAGGGAGATTATTTCAAAAGGTCTGTCATAAGGGTTTCACACTGTCCCCATTAAACCAAGGTAGAATACCAAACCATGTTGTCTCTTAATCTTCTGTAATATGCAACTTTAGGCTTTGAATATCATTTAAATTTTTAAGTCAGTCCATCCTTTGCATAACCCACATGCCCCATCTATCTCTACCAGACCAACAGGCAGTAAACCAACTGTGCATGACCTATTATAGAGAGTAGTTTGTACAGTCACCATCTATTTTTGACATCTAAACTTCTTGTTCTCAGATCACAGACAAGTTGCTGTCTGTGAGTTTAGTTACTCGCTGTAGTTACCGAAATACATCACAGAAATGCTCGTCTGCTTTAGTCGAGCCACATGAAATCAAACTTTATGTATAAAGCACCGTTCATGCCAAAGCATTGCAAGGTGCCTAACAGATGTAGCTCTGATTATAGGCATTAATCATACAACCACTTGCTTATATATTTTTGTGTGACAGCTCTTATTTATTTCTAATATAAGGGAAGTGTTCAACGGAAACATTTCAGTGATATTTTATTGTGCTTTTTTTTCTTCTTTTTTTTTTTTTAAATCATATATGGAGTAACGCATGAAAAAGAGTTGTAAAGCAAAAGTGTAACTGAAACTGAAAATCAGTGATATCCATATAAGGCCTAAAAATGTGAATGCTTCATTTAACAGAGACAAGAAAAAAGTTTCTTAAAACTTAAATGATTTTAATAAATTAGTACTTTAGTCACATAACATGGTTAAAATAGAAATGCAACTAGTTTTATTGGAAATGGGGGTGAAGCAGACAACAGTTGTCTAAATGCGGAACTTCAGACTCAATATATACTTTGAATTTGCTGTAACCACAGAATATAATACCATTTCTGTTACCACAGAGGTAAAAAGGGACAAAAAATAAAAACAAAAATATCAACTTGATAATGAATGAGCCTCCAGACGATTTTTAAATAATGGTACATGTTTTTAAAAAACAAAACAAAAAAACAGGAGTGCAAACACTAAAAGAAGTACAGCTTAAGACTAACTTAAGTACTTTCATATTTGATTGTACTACTGATAAACAAATAGGTAATAAACAACACTGTATTTAGCAAGTTCTTCATTTCAGAGGTAGTAAAAAAATTGATTTATGTAGAAAATCTTAACACATTTATGAGATTATCAATGGTGTTTGTGAGAATGAAGCATACAAACCACTGCTGTCAAACACACAGAAATGGGTTCCTACAGCCCTACTATATAACTGTCAGTTATTTAGGTATTTATTTATTCTTAAAGGAGTCTCACCTCCAAAGAAACTTGGATCCATGTTCTATGAGCTAAATCATTAACAAATAATATTAATTTAGTAGATATAGGAAGTCTAATATTTATGTATTATTGACATTTTATTCATTATAGCAGAAGTGGAACTGCATAAGCTAGTTTTCACTATTACGAGAATTTTAAGCATCAATATTTAATCATTAGAAAGGTGATTTTGAAATCCAATGTGCACTATCCATTCACTTATCACTACTCTTCCCCAGAAGCCTTCACAACTGAAGTAAGTTGTTTTTTCCTGTATGCGAGCTCGTGAGTTGCAGTCTTTGTGTGGAGGAAAACAACAATTATGCTATGATCTGATCTTTGAGAAAAAACACAAATAAATACAAGGAAAGTTGCACATTTTTATGCCAGTTCAAAATTGGCACACACGAGCAGTTTGAGTTACGTATCTCTCAGCACAGCAACAAACTATCCATAGGTAATCTGTTTACCTGTAGAGTGGCTGACGTGTCAGAGAGGAAGCAACATGCTCAACATGTATGTAATCTGCATCCATTTATAAACAGACACACTGGATTATGTTCTGGGTATTGGATTACACAGAAACCCAGACAGGATTTACTATGCTAGTAGGGCCAACAGAGAAGTGAAGTAAGGTTGGTGGCTTGTTAGGCAACTTGTTTGACTTTTCCCCGTAAGCTCTGGCAGAACTAGTTCTACAGGGTTAATGCACAAAGAGGAGAAAGATCCCTTATCCAATCCACTCACCAGCATGAAACTTCATGTCTCATTCAGAGGGTAAAGGCCTGAGAGGCACAATGAACCGCTGATTACTCTCTGCTGGTATTATGCTGTAATTTGCCAGGTGCTTTGGTTAAGGAAATGCAAATTTATTTTCCTGAGTGTCAGCAATCACAATTTTCTTTGAATATAACTAAGCTAAAAGAAATTCATCGCTGAATCGCCTGCTTCTCATATGAGGAAGTAAAAGCAAGAATACCCTAAAGGCACATGACGTTACAGAAACTTGGCGTTTCTGAACCATCACTTTCTATTTAAAAGCAGATCTGGTTGTCATGTTAGTATACAGTTGTGTGAAAAAGTTTTTGCCCCCTTCCTGATTTCTTACTTTTTTGCATGTTTGTCACAGTTAAATGTTTCAGATCATCAAACAGATTTAAACGTGAGACAAAGATAACACAAGTAAAGAGAAAATGCAGTTTTTAAATGGAGATTTTTATTAGAACGGGGTGGTGGGGGAATCCAAACTTCCATGGCCATGTGTGAAAAAAGATTTGGCCCCCCCAGTTAAAACACAAATTAACTGTGGTTTATCACATCTTTGGAAAGCTATGTTCAATTTCTCTAGCCACACCCAGGCAGGATTACTGCCACACCTGTTCTCAATCAAGAAACCACTTAAATAGGACCTGCCTGATGAATGTAAGTAGACCAAAAGATCCTCAAAAGTTAGACATCATGCTGCGATCCAAAGAAATTCAGGAAAAATGAGAAACAGTAATTGAGATCCATCAGTTTGGAAAAGGTTACAAAGCCATTTCTAAAGCTTTGGGACTCCAGCGAACCACAGTGAGAGCCATTATCCACAAATGGTGAAAACATGGAACAGTGGTGAACCTTCCCAGGAGTGGCCAGCCGACCAAAATTACCCCAAGAGCACAGCGACGACTCATCCAAGAGGTCACAAAAGACCCCAGAACATCCAAAGAACTGCAGGCCTCACTTGCCTCAATTAAGGTCAATGTTCATGACTTTAGGGAAAATACTCTGTAGACTGACGAGACAAAAGTTGAACTTTTTGGAAGGTGTAGGTTCCATTACATCTGGTGTAAAAGTAACAAAGCATTTCAGAAAGGGAACATCATACCAACAGTAAAATATGGTGCTGGTAATGTGATGGTCTGGGGCTGTTTTGCTGCTTCAGGACCTGGAAGTGTCTGAATGGCTTAAGAAAAATATAATGAAGACTTTGGAGTGGCCTAATCAAAGTCCCGACCTGAATCTGATTGAGATGCTGTGGCATGACCTTAAAAAGGCGGTTCATGCTGGAAAACCCTCCAATGTGGCTGAATTACAACAATTCTGCAAAAATGAGTGGAACAAAATTCCTCCACAGCGCTGTAGAAGACTCATTGCCAGTTATCGCAAACGCATGATTGCAGTTGTTGCTGCTAAGGGTGGCCCAAGCAGTTCTTAGGTTTAGGGGGCAATCACTTTTCACACAGGGCCATGTGGGTTTGGATCCCGCCCCCTTAAAAATAAAAATCTCCATTTAAAAACTGCATTTTGTGTTTGTGTTATCTTTGTCTCACATTTAAATTTGTTTGATGATCTGAAACATTTAAGTGTGACTAACATGCAAAAAAGTAACAAATCAGGAAGGGGGCAAACACTTTTTCACACAACTGGATCTCAGGGATTGTTTATTAGATAAAACAAAACAGCTTAGTTTTTATCTGAAGCTATTTTTTTCTAAATTGTTTTTGCAAATGAAATGAAAACCAGGTGGTTCTAAGACAATCTATCTAGATTTAAAATTACACAAGTTTGACACTCAACAGCATGAAACTGGGTGGTATTAACAATGCATATGATGCGCCAGGTATCCTGCTGAAGAGTCTGTTAGTGCAACCTTCGGAGAATAAAAGGAGACAAAGACCTTGATAGCAGTTACATAAACATAACATAAACCTACACTAAAATCCCCCCAAAACCTTTATCACTTCATAAACCTTGAGAGAAACCCTTGTATGCAGTATACACCAAGATTTTATCTCACATGATTTCCTGTAACCTTTTCCTTCAGCTGAGGTGTTCTCTTTAAAAAAAACTGCAGCAGACTTTTAATAAGATTGTTTGATACCAAGTTTTAAGTACAACCTGTTATTTGTTTCACGCCCAATTCCAAAACTGAAATCCAACACGAGAGGCTGTTGTTCACATCTGTCAAAAAGTATTTACAGGTAGATTCATCAAAGTGGGCTCCTCGTGTCACTGTAAAGTAGATCATAAAGCTCCGTTATCTTTCACTTCTCCTCATATTAATGTCAATCATCACAACAAAGTACCACAGAAATGTAGAACAACAGCTCCTCTTACCACCATGAGCTTACACAGGGACTAAATAATTAATTGATTTTAAATTGAAATAGCAATCTCAAAAAAATTACCAAAGTGTGCGATTCATTTTGATGGTACACAGGGCTGGGTATTAGGGCTGCCACAGACAATTGTTTTGATAATCAAATAGTAACCAATTATTTTGGCAATTAGTCTACTAATCGGATCATACAAAATTGAAGCATATTTACAGTAACAATCAAAAGTTTGGACACTTTCTCACTGAATCTAATGGAAAAACGTGTCCAAACTTTTGACCGGTGGTGTGTGTTTATTTATGTATATATATAATTCAAGAAAAGCTGACCAGACAGAAAGGCAGACAAGGCAGTGGAAGGTAACGTGGCAATTTTGAGAGGAATAACAAAGTTAAACAATAAACAATTAGTCGATTAATCAACTAATTGTAGCAACCGTACTGGGTATCGAACTTCGGTTCTTTGATGGCACCGACTGAAATGCTTCAATATCACCCAGAATCAAAACATGACTGGTCTTTTGGTGCCAAGTTTCGGTACTTTAAAGGTTAAACATAGACCGGATAATGCAGCCAGTGATTAGCTGTAAGGATACATGCAGGAAAAACACATTATGCCCACAAACAGGGTTCACATGTAACTGTGGTGTGAACTACTGCATGAGTCTTCTAAGCGGTTTAAAAAAAAAAAAAAAGCCTCCAGTGTTTCCCCTACATTGATTCAGTTGTTGGCAGGCTACCATGGCTATATTGTGGGGGCCATGCCTTCAAAATGCAGAGAATGAAGTTGTTTGACATGGACAAAGTCAAAATTTCTTGATTGAAGCTGCACTCCTGCCTCCACAAGTGCAGCAGTGGTGGGATACTCTTAGGGCTGGGCGATAATTTGATAACAATAAATATCTATCGAAAAGGCGTGCCTGCAATAGATAAAAAAGAGCCTTGAAAGGTGGTTCGATAGAAAAAAAAAGTATCTCTGTTTTTCATCCCAGCCTATTATGTAGCTTAAAACCACAGTCATTACTCCCTCCCAACCAATCGCAAACAGATCCAGGCACGCCCTGTTTCCAAGTCCCACCCCCTCTCAAACCACAACACAAGCACGTGAAGAAGCACGCGCCACCACATGGACAGAGGAGGAAATCATTCCAGAAAAAGCCGCGTTTCTCCTTCACTAACTGGCAGCCGCTGCAGCTCTTTAATCGTCGCCACCTTCAATATGCCTACGATTAAATGACTTAACACAAAAACGTGAACATTTCCGAACTGACGCTGCAGCAGCAGGTGACGAGCTTGTTTACAGCATGTAGATGCTACAGTGGTGAGTTAGAGTTTCTGATTATACCTTAAATTTAAGTTTCCATCATCCATTGTCCAGAAACAAAAGGTATTATTGGTGCCATTTAAAATATCAAATATATCATTTTATTTATTATGACATTGAAAAAATGTCCATTTTGCTTTTGTTCTCCTGTTAAACTGGAAAGCTTTAAGATTTTAGTTTTAGAATTATGACTTTTATAATCTATTTAGAGTTGTTTGTGTACCCATTTTATCTGACACAGCGGTGCAATGTTACATGTCACGTTCAACTTTGACAGACAAATATTTGAATAAAATTAATCTTATGATATCTTTAAATCTTATTTAAGAGTAACAGGGAACATTTAAGATGGTCAAAAATAAAGATTAATTTTATATTGCGATATATAGGGCTGGGAAAAAACATTGATACACTAAAATATTGCAATATTTTCATATGCAGATTTCGTATAGATATTTCGTATAGATACTGATCTATTTTACCAACGAAATCTCGCGAGATTTCATAAGATAACGGTGAACTCTCGTGAGATTTCATGAAAACCCGCAAGATTTCTTGACTGAACGACGAAATCTTGCAAAATTTCATTAGTAAAATAGATCGATACCACATTTTTCAATATCGATATTTTAGCATATGAAAATATTGCAATATTTCAGTGTATCGATATTTTTTCCTAGCCTTAGTGATATATATGGATATCGAGCAATATGGAAAAAATGATCGTGACAGAACTTTTTCCCATATTGCCCAGCTCTATTCGAGACCATCCGACAAGCTTATTACATGTGTAGTCCAGAGAGCGGAAAGGTATCTGATGCTTTAGACTTTAAAAACTGAACAGACATTTTAATAAAGATATTGATGAACAGCAAATGCAACGCTAGCGCATATTTGCTGTTCACCGCCACCGCAGCCCCGAGTCAACTTAAGGTGACGCAACAGGCTGTGGCTGCGTTTATTATATATAAAAATATCAACATTACCCATGGCATCCATCACATATGCAGATAGTTAGTGATTATCTGAAGCTTTCAAGCAAAATTACCACCCCCTAAAAATACAGTATTGGTGAGAAATGAAAAAGGAGGAGGAGGAAAAAATGACGTGTTTATGGTTAGTAATTTTTTTCTAAACTGTTATGATTTGTTATCCGTGCACCCCTTTACACGTGTAGACATTGACACCCCTAATATACATATATATCATTCAGATTTTCAACCTGCAGTGTTCAGGGTTTTGCAAATCCATGCATCACTCACAATTCCTGTCGTCTTTTTTTAATTTCTTCTAGTTACTTGAACATCATGTGACAGCTGCTGTGAAGTCACCTTGCATTGTCTAACTTAATCACAGACTTAATTTTCCATAAATGACTGAAACGCTCTGACAAAAAACACAGAGAAAAGAAAACAGTCAGACTTCTGAAATGCCCCAAAGAAGAAATTAAAAAAGGATTTTACCGAGTAGGGTCGCTCTAAATATTCTTAAAGTACAGATCTTAGATAATGTGTTGACAGTGATCAAACCAACAAATAATACTGGATCAGTTTTAAGCCATAGAAATTACTACAATGATGGTAGATTGTTCCGCTACAACACCATGATGGATGAGAGGTTCTCTGCATTGGAAAAGTGTTTCCATCTTAACCTCCCTGGGAGAGTTTAACTCCTATTTTTTCCTGATTTTCAGGTAGTTGAGGGGACATATTGTCCACCATGTGTTTTCTGTCTGCTGGTTGCAGTGTGTGCACCTGCACGTGCACATGCCTGTATGTGTGCATTGGAGCAGAACTCAGCGTGTCCAATACAGAAAGCATGTAGAGAGAAAAGACGTGCTGTGGTATAAATGAGAAACATTAACAGACTGTTATTACAAGGACAAGGACAAACTATTAACATGTTCTAGAGGAAATATAACCTTCAGGCTTCATTGTTTTGGCCACTGGCTGCATCTTTCAGTTGTAAGTGAAGCCGATCATATCTAAACTTTGTGTCCTTCCGTTACAATATAGAGCCACCCATATTCTGAAGTCATCTTATGTGGCAAACCTCCATCTCATGTAAAAAAATGTATTTCTACATGAACACAAAACAGAAGCTGGAATTTAAAACATTAAAATCATGAACCAAATCGTAATGTTTGTCAGGAAAAATTGCAGTTAGATTTTTTTTTTTATTTTCCAAAATCGTTGAGGCCAGTTTACACCTCCATTCCCATGAGCCCATTTAAGGGCATGAAATCCCTCATGCTACTCTACCTCTCTGACAGGGTCTGCGTCTTTTACAATCGAAAGTACTCAACGATTCTTCAAGGATGTGATTAGCACATGAAAGAGCATCGAGGATTAACCAGACAGCTAACACAGCTCACACAACAAGCCGAGGTTAAACATCCACTTCCCAAACTATTACAGAAATACTTGACAGTCAATTTTCTACTTATATGCATCGCCTTTATCTTTAGTTTGAAATAGTTCAAACACAAAAATGCACAGTGTTGTCACAAGTCATATTTTGAACTTGTTAAATTCCTGCACCACATAACAGCCAGTTGAAAGGTTTAGAGTCCAGTCACGATCAATGTAGTAATTTCTCAATCACTTATCAGCTCATTAAACCCTGGGCTTCACTGTTGCTTGCTCCTCCTGTAATTGATAAAAGTTTGAAATCTGTAAACTTTGAAAATTGTGGTTCAAATAGGCTGCTTTTCTCAAAAGTTAGCAGGTTTATTTTAATGAAACTGGAGCTACTGAAAAAAATGAATTTACAACTTAAAATCCCAAGTTTCCTAGCTAGGATATAAACATATGTGTACTCAGGGCCTGAAATTCGCTGCGGGATTGCGGGAATCGCGCATAATACCATCAATTCCCGCAAACGTCGCTCTTATAATGCGGGAAATTCCCGCTTGCAATTGCAGCAACGTAATGTGCAGTGAGCGTTTGCATCGGAGCCATGAAATATCGAAGCATAAAGGGCTCAACACATTGAGGCGACATCGCTCCCTCTCCTTTCATTCACAAGGAGTGACGTCGCCTCCCGCGTCGGCCCTTTAATAAAGCGCGCGCTCCCTTTCTCTTTCTCTCTCTCTGACCCGTCAGATGTCGCAGTTTCCCCCTTGTTTATAAACCAGCCATTGTTGGCGGATTTCCCGCCGGTAAGACGAAACTTTCACGGGGTCTTATAACGTAAATGTAACTTGGGGTCACCTGAAGGGAAGCTGGTCTGGACCAACACCAGTAAAGACCTGCGCTGTGGCGGCGCCGGTGTCGGTCTCGTTTACGACCCAAATCCTCCAGATCCTCAGGTAGCGCCGGTGCTGGTCACGGTACCAAGCAGCCCAAAGAAAAGTTTTAGCCTAACTGGCTCAGAGTATTCGTGTTTCTTCATAATGACGAAGGCACGAGCTGCTCAGTTTAATGTTGGTGTGATGAGACCAACATCAGCGCTGCGTCACCGTTTCTCACATGGCAGCTGAATGTGAGATCGATTAATAGATAAAGATAATATTGATAAATAATAGTTTGATATTAGAAATACATTTTATATTTTGACGCATAGGCTAAAGAGCATTAAGTATGTCATATTAAAAATCTAAATTTTGTATTATTTTGGAGAAAGAAGCTGATTTTGGGGATGTTTCCTCATCATTTTCACACATTCTCACTGCTCTTCACTTGTTCTTGTTTATCTCTTTATTGTTTTCTCTGTGTTTCCATTTTCTTTCCTATTAAGTATCTTTGGGTATTCTTAAAGGTGTTTTTATTATATTCATTAAGTTTCTGACAGTTTTCTAGCCTTGCATGTAGACGATGCTCTGTCCTCCCCAAGACCAGTTTTATTTTAACAGAACTTTTATCAAATGCAAGAGATTACGTAGAGGAGAGAGAACAGAACAGAGCTGGAAGAAAGAACCACCAGAACCACTTATTATAATTATGCAGTTGAAAGATGCAACAGATTACTGCAACATATACTTTTTATACTGAGTTGGTAAAAACTGATGATGGCTGATAAAGAGAGCGGAGACGGGACAAGAGAGCTGTCTAAGATGGAAACTAAGAAGGACAAAAAAGATAAATTAATGCTCCTTATTAATCTGAGGTACGGGTAGGACGCTGTCAGACCTGTGGTAAAGCGCCCCCCAAATATCCCCCCCAAAGTATACAAATCCCCCTTGGTGAAGCATGTAAGGGGGAATTCCCCCCCCATTTTGAGAAGTGAATTTCAAGCCCTGTGTGTACTGATAAATGATTATTAGCTTATCTTTTTCCTTAGTTATTTTAAAGACATAGCAGCTACTGAGACTTTGCAGTTGATAGCAAAGCAAAAATCAAGAGTTTCAACTTTCTGTTGGTACAACAAATGCGTCATGACAGGAACTTAAAGTTGAGTAAAGATAAAAATGAGGATACTCCTTCTCAGAGTTGCAAGTGTGATATATTTTTTTTATAGACTACTCTGAATCAGAGAAAAGGTCTTAGATTTGCCAAGTTTTAAGGATAAAATAAAAACTTTCAACTCTGGCTTTCTTTAAATGTGAAAGGCTTTTCCCACATTTTTTAAAAAAAATATACAACTAAATGGGAATGTATTGATGATACGATTATTTAGAAAAAGTCAACGTAACAACCTGTTGTGTGGAAATATCTCTCAAATCAGGTCGTGCATCTAAATACAGATTGAGGTTCTGTCTTCAACTAAAAAGGTATGCTGCTGCTGTAAATGGATAATG
The DNA here is from genome assembly GCA_023101725.1 of Atherinomorus stipes. Classification (NCBI taxonomy): domain Eukaryota; kingdom Metazoa; phylum Chordata; class Actinopteri; order Atheriniformes; family Atherinidae; genus Atherinomorus; species Atherinomorus stipes. The sequence continues at coordinate 741,400 of JALJCO010000612.1, read as the reverse complement.
AGCTTAATACCAACTGGGCAGATTACACGTGAACAACACTTGACCTTAAATCCACAAACACCAACCTGTTAAGAGAAGCTAAAAGATAAAATGTTGTATTTTGACCAATGTAACTTATCTATACTGCAAACCGGCCTAGACCAACTCAAGACACTTCTGACTTCCCTTTTTGTGGTAGAAAAAGTTTCACTAGCAGTCAGGATTGCACATTCACTTCCACAGCGGCGCAACCCGAACTTCTGATTATAGGTTACCTGTGCCGAGGTTACAGGTGGGTTGAAAAACTCCGACATAGTTTAAACTTTGCACTGCCTGGAAGAGATCTTCACTGCTCAAGTTAACGCCATATAAGCCAAGCGACCTCTGATAAATGGAGTTTGTTAAGGCTGTCTTAACTTGCAGTGAATAAATAAAACATCACTAATTCACCCTACAGGCTTCAAAAAGCCAAGACAAGCAAGGCACGTAATTATTACGCATTCCCAATGCACGATTCAAAGTTAAAATTACTTTTACAAGTCATCGCCCAAGTAAGCAAAGTGGTGTCAGTTGGCAGCATTAGCCAGTTAGCAAAAAACTTAGCTTCCAAACACTTTTCACAGGTTGTTTCCTAAACCGAAGTTAATCCTCTTCCTTCGCTTTAGTTTGACCACAACAAGTAGCCGTTTATTTATAACACTTGTTAAATAATTTTTAAACAAATGAAGGAGCTCTTTCACTCTTAATAGTCTGTTAGCATGAATGGGGGGGACAAAAGTAGCACCAATCCACGGAGCAACCTTTAGCCTGCCAGCAGTGTCAACATGGAACAACTTTTAAACTAGGAAAACTACATACCCGACAGCAGCTCTTGTTGTGCGGTAACTTTTGCAGTGACTTAAAGCTCGGTTGTAGTCCAGGTGATATCAGAAAAGCAGAGGTTCTCTCACAGGAACTGACCGCTGTGTCCGCAAACAGCTACAGCAGCTGGAAACTCAGCCCCGAAGATAAAACCACAACATGGCAGCGCCGTGCTGCGTTCACGACCCACCGGACAGCCGGGAAACTCAATGCCCTGCAGCAATATGAACTACCCCTGTTTTAAGTAGAAATTTTACATTTAATTCATTTCTGATACATTTGTTCTCTTCATTTAACTTGTAAGCACTTTCATACATCTTCATATCACTGCTCGTAAAGGCTTTAGTAACATGTTAGCTACTGGTTCCATCAATGAACAGCCTACCAACTCATTTCAGACCATTCACATTTTAAAACCGTGCTTAATTCTTTTCTCACTGGCTTTTAGTCCTGCTTGAGCAAATTTTTGCTGTTGTGCTTTTAAAAATTTGATTATACTTTATTGTTTCTTTTTAGGTAATATTTACACTTAAGTAATTACTGATTTAGTAATTGTTAATGATATATTTTATAAGTGAAAACTTTTTAAGATTGTTTTGAAATGTTTTGTATAAATAAGAATTAATTTGACTTGCTTTAAAGATTGAGTTTTTTAAAAAGACCCTTTTTTTTTTTATTGCTACGCTAAAACAGGTTCTGTCACCTTTAGCTGGGAGTGATGGGAAAGCTGTGCCACATCAGCTTTTGGTAAATTGCACATGAAACAACTTCAGTTCTGGCATCATAACAATATCTGGTCAAAATCAGATTAATCAAATTGACTAAAACTTCTGTTTTCCTTGAAAAAGTACTTCAGACAGACTGAGTTCAACTTTTTTTGTGTGTGTATTTTCCATCTTGATGTTTAATTCACTGTCAGACAGGATCACTCATACCACTACACAACTACATTTTAGTGTTTTGAGCCATATTGGAATAAGTTTAACTAAATTCTCTGATTATGTAAAAAAAAAAAAAAAAAAAAAAAACTATGCTAATTTCACTGTAAAATAGTTAGTTTTATTATTCCAACGTGCTGTGAAGGCAGCATGAACAAGGCCTCAAGTGCTCAGAGACCTGTCAGGTTCAACCTAGGCAAGACATTTTGTGGGTTTACAAACAGTACTAAACTGAGCTGGAAAAGTATGTGTAATATTACCATAGTTTAAATACATAATTAAATCCAAGACTAATTCAATCTAAAGGTTTTGTGAGATGTTGTTTTGTTTTCAAGCCTCCAAAGACAAAAAAAAAAGCATCTTGGCTCACTCACTGTATCCTAATCCTAATTCATTGCGTTTTCCTGGGCTTTCGACCATATCAGTTGGCATTCATCTGTCTGGAATTTGCAATAATTACCCACAACTATTATCCTTCTCTGACAGGGTATTTTTGTATTTATTTATGTTTGCAGTGTGGGGCACAGCAGTCGACTGAAATGAACAGAGCAGGGATTTCTCTGCAGCAAATACTGTACACCAAATGCTAGCAGATAAACATTAATCAACCAGACAACCATATTTCATCTTCTCATTTTAGAGGCAAATATGCTGTTAGATTTATAAATATTTAAGAAGCTTGAAAGTACATTCCGTATCAAAGTGTGTACAGTTTGTTTTACCCAGTGGCATATACGCACTTGGGGACCCTGAGAGAACATTTTTCCTTTAAAACAGACAACATATTGATGGAGGGAAGGAAAGGAAGATAGAAACTATGGGTGAAGCAGTCAACACACACTTGATTTTCAGTTTCCTTGTTTCTTCTAGCTTATATGTAGTTAACTTTTCTTTTAAGCGAAGAAAAGGCACAGAAAAAAGAAAATAAAAATGACTAGGACAGGAAGATACTTTCCTATAATTTCAGTTTAGAAGAACAGTGAGTCATAATGGGACTCTCTGGAGAGAGTCCAGAGAGTCCTGCTAATTTTATGCTTCTGAACAGTTTTGCAGTGTGGGAGACTATCATTCCTCTAGCTTATCCAGACCAAATTTTCCCAGATAAACTTCAGAGGTTAAGAGGATCAGTGATCACTCTCACCACCTCAGTCCATTCATAGGCCTCCAGAGAGTCAGAGGAACCATTTACCCTCACCACAGCTCATAAAACTGCAGTAAGACAGCAGAAGAGACCAGATTAGGCCACATTTCTGATAGCAACACTAATCATGTCTAACACAGTAACCTCACAGGGCTGGTCACAAGAGTTTAACTTTGAGAATAAAGAATCTACTCACAAAAATTAGCTAAAATACAAGGTTCAAGAAGTCTATTATTTCTGCAGGGCAATCTGTTACACAGCTAGCAGTAATGAAACAAACAACATTCACTCAGGTTAGTCACTTGTCGCTTGCAGGAGAGCAATAGCCACAGGGAAAAATGAGTGTTTTAGCCTGTTGGTCCTGCATTTTGGCAGCATGTACCTACGCCCTGATGGGAGAAACATGAGCTCACCAGCCAGGGGACGGCTCAGGTCCCCACAGATGGAGAGGGGCCTTGTTCAAAGTTCTGCACTCAAGGGCAGTGAGGTCATTCAGGTTGATACCTACACTTTTGCTGCACATTCTCACAATTACCCTGCAGTCTATTTCTGTTTCTTTGGGAGATGGAGCCATCCCAAAAAAATGAAGGAGAGGGTGAGGGTGGATTCAATAAAACAAGAGTAAAACATATGTATAAAAGTGCTGTCAACATTAAAATTACGCAGCTTCCTGTGAAAATGCACGCACTGGTGGGCCTTTTTACACACAGCATCAACTTGAGTCTCAAAGGTCAGCTTGTCATTTAAGTCCCAAGGTACTTGTAGTTGTTTATCAGCTTAAATCAAACCTGCTTTGCTGTGTTCCTGATCTAATTTTGTTTATTTATTTATTTTCTCTCTCTCTTTTTCAAATCATTTGTTTCTGTTATTGTTTATTTTCATTATCTTCAGTATCTATAGGTATATTACTCGTCTTGTTTCTTTTCTTAACTTTTATTATACCATTAAAATATTCCTCATGTTGTATTTCACAGGGTTAAAAGGGATAAACTGACTGTGTTTGTCACAGGGTGAAGTAACGGATGCTGCCAGAGACTGGCCCTCTGCCCACTAGCTTGGTTTTTAGCATGCATTATATGGTTTTTGTGTGGTTTTAACTTGTTTTTATCTCCAAGCTAATGGGAGCTTTTGATGAACTGATTTGCAGCACCTGGAGAGGAGTCCCCCCCCTGGCTTAGTTGGAAACAGCAGCAGGATAAAAGGCGGTATGCGGACAACAGAAGGAGGCGAGAGACCAGAGAGAGAGAGAAGGCAGAGGACTGGGCGCAGGAGGTGCAGCCGGGGGAGGATGTCGGAGCCGGATTGGGTCCCTTCCTCTCTTTCTTTTCCTCCACCAGTAATGTTTCCTTGCGTAACTTTGCCGAATTCGACATTATGCGCGTTCAAAACACCCGCTGTGTTCATATCTAGTTCATATCCGTTTGCTTTGTGGTGCGCAACCAATCATTGGCTGCAACGTAACTCACAGCCCCGTCCCGGATCCAAAAGTTACATAGTGCAGTTTCTGAGCCTCGGGACGCAGCTGGCCAGGGACGGCTCAAAAATGCGCATAATGAATGTTGCTGTGCCGTCAAAACGAGTCGGAAACACATAATTTTAAGGTCTTAAAGTTACATTGTGGGCCTTTAAGGGCCAAGAGGGTTGGGGTAGGATGATCATTGGGGCAGTAATGGCAACTTTGGACACTGAGTAAAGTAGTGTGGCACCTCTTTGTAATCAGCTCAATGGCTTTGGATATATATGATGCTGCAGACTGGTGTTGTTGGGATGTAACTGATGTGAAAAATCAATAGGAGCTGTTAAACATAAACCAAAAGTGAAGTGATACGTTTCTATCCATCAACGTTATGTCAATGTCAGCAGTTGATTTCTTTCTCTCTCTCTCCTTAGATTAATTGCTCCAATCAACCAGCTTCAAAACTGTGATTGTCTTCGGGCAAAGGCTCAGTCTACTTCCAACACATATGTTTCGATACCACATGTTTAAGTTGCTCTGAATCTGAATCACCAGATGTTTGATAAACTATGTTAAAAAGATTTGGATCATCTATGACAGGTGTGTCAAACTTGTGCAGGGGCCACATACGTTTGATCTCAGATGAGCCAACCCAGTTAAACAATAGCATGACTGCCTATGAATATTGAAAACTCAAAAATTTCCCCTTTCTTTCAGTAGCTTTTAGATGTATGATCAAGATGTTTACATAAATAAACTATCCTTTTAGAAAACATTTAATGAGCAATCTGAAATTTCTTCATAGAAAGAAGCACTAAATTTTACCTTGAAACAATAAAAGAATAGTTTTTGTGCTAAGACCCCCTTTTGCATTCAGTGTTTTTATGAGAAGCCTTCCAATTTCGTCCATGTTAGCTAGCAAGCTAATTTACATCTGACGTCTCCAAGCAGGTGAAGAAAAGATACGCAATACAATAAATTAATAAAATCAATAAAACTGCATCCAGATACTGCTTAACTTCCAGATGTCACTTGTCGTTATATTGCAAAGCAACACAATGCACTCACACACTACTCGCCACTGTCGCTGTCTTTACATGAAGTGGAACATCTGCCCTCCTCTCTGATTTCACATACTGGTCCAAGCCAACACTCTCATGGGACTGGCCACATGGTCTAGTGGTCAATCAAAACAAATATTCTGCAATATTATTATACAAAATTGGGAACCAACTCTCACTCAATGCAAGCCAGCTCTTCTAATTTACAATGAAGCATCAGTTCTCAGTGCTGGCTCTTCTGAGCATGGTACATTACTACTGCAATCTTCAATAGCTTTCATGGAGCATTTATATCAACAATGTTAAAGAACAGGTGATTATTAACTGCCATTGCAGTCTTTCCCATGGTGCAACAGCAACATGAACTAAACATACTGAGAGAATCAGTGGGCATGTTGGGAAGCTCCACCCACTTATCCTCAACACACCTTCATTTTTTTTCAAACTGATAACTTCAAAGTCGGAGTTAAATGACATCTCAGAGAAGAGACCAAAGTATCAGTCAATACAATGAGCTACTGTGAGTTTAACTTTCCAAAACTCACATATCTAAGTTCAAAATCAAAAACTTGCCAGAGCTCTTTGGGTTGAAAAAAGGAAGAATGCGTGATGACCATATGGGGCTAAATGTGTAACAGCGTAGCTGTAAAACCTCTAAATGTTACCTCGAAAGATAAATTCCATCCACTCTTAAAACAAATATTCTTTTTGAGAACTATTTACTGCAACAGCACACATTCAATATCCTGTTTTACGATGATTTTGACCTGCTGCAAAGCAAACTCAAGCTCAAGCCGTTTCATGTGACCTCAGCTTGGAGCTGGGAGCAGGTGAGTGCATGCTAATGCTGTCTAGCATAATTGATGTAGTTTCTGGGGTGATGAACTGGAGCTACAGTTGGTGCCTCCACTCCACTCAGACTTGAGGCATAAAAATCAATGTTTTTAATACGCTTGCAAAGGCAGAGAAGATTTTGCCACACCACAGGGATTCTATCATTACCAACCATAATCCTAATGCATCCTATTTCTCATTTCCATAATTCAAACAATTTCACACCAACTAATTTATCACCAACACTTTCAATCATTTATCTGTCAAAGTCAAAGTAGATGTCAAACAAACTTGTTGCACAGAATTATAAGGCAGGTCTAGATCTCTTTTTGGTGCCAAGAGCTGGTTAATTCTTTGAAAAAGTTGCACTTAAAAATAAAGGGTGCATCTAATCCATTCTTGTTTGTAATGCAGTTTTTAGAAATTTATACAGTGTTCACACTACTCTTGAACTTTTCAGTCACAACTTTTGGGAATATTGCATTTTATATTTAGGTCTGTATCCAACAACAACTTTTGGAAATACAGATGAAGACTTTCACAACTGATTTTATTATCCACTGTGTGTGCTTTAGCTCACAGGACTGTTAAAAAAAACAGCACTGCGGTAAACAGTGGTTCATGCTGATAATGATACATGCTGGTAATCTAATTTTTCTCTGTAATTTAGCTGTTTTAGCCATTTCATCATGTCATTTTATCTCCTGTCAAAGCCTCCTAACCACCACTTTGCTATGACTCCTTTGCATCATGTTGTAGAACACTGTTTCATTAACAACATTTTTAGATGCCAGGGTTAATTCTCTGTACAGTCACATTAACAGCTGAGCTTAGCAACAGTTTTAGCTCAGACGGAACATAATTTTTGTACCAGCATCAAGTTATTGACGGAAGTATGCCTGATGGTGTGGCATTGTGTGGGAAGACATTCAAGGCATTCTGCTGCTTCCAACATTCTCTGTGGCAGATTACCCACTGCTTTTTTAGGATGGCTGACATTTTTTGAAGACATTTTTTCTGCAACTTTCCCGCAATTGTTTTTCTAATAACAAGCCTACCCTGTCCAAAGCAGATTTCTTGTCAACTCTTGAGGGCCAATATGCATTTGAAAATGTAAAATTCATCTTAACTGCTCCTTACCTTACTAGCTAGAGGTTGGCAGTATGCAGTGGGGGCTCGTGCTGTCATGCTACATGATGGAGCTGTTCTTCTCGGTAACAGCGCAAGCGTTCCTCCATTCACAAGGAAACTCTAGCTTTGAGCTCCAACACTGTGAAGTGTAGCTTGGGCCTAGACCCCACAGTCATTAATCCCCTTGTGTTTTTGGCTCACATGTACAATCATATATAACTCTTCTTCACACATATCACACTTACACCCACACAGTGCTCAAATACACCCTACACCCCCCCCCCCACCCCACACTGCATAACATAAGCTCTGACATCTAGTTTCTATTTTCTGTCTCTTTAACAGAAACATCAACAGAGAATATAACTGAAGATAAACATCAGCAGACAAACGTCAGGCCTGATGCTCAGGTGAGGAAACTATATTTTGGGGATTCCTCCACACCAGGAGCCATCCCACCAATGACCACAGAGGGCGTTACCATAGGAACTGCCCAGATCAGGGTAGGCAGGGTCCACACCATAGATAGATGAAAATCGACTAAATCAAATAAACAAAATAAAGAAATAAATACAATTCAGTTAAAGGTTTTGCTAAAATGGTAGGTTGTAAGCCTCTTTTTTTACCCCCCCCCCCCCCCCCCAAAAAAAAAAAACCAAAACAAAACAAAACAAAAACAAACAAAAAAAAAACATCAACACTCTGCAGCCCTGAGGCAAGGCTGTGATCACCAGTTGTGTATCTGTTCTTTTTTTTTTTATCTTATTTTTTTCTTATAGTCCTTCAGGTCTTGAGGGTGGAATTGTTTTGACCCCAGGTGTAGCAATTTTTGTTTCAGATATTCAGATTATCTGTGTGATTACAAACGTGATTGACTGGATGGTTTGGCTATGCAGTTCCTCATCTGTGATTTCCCAAATGATCTGTAGTTCAAGCAGCCCCTGAGCCTCCTCAGCTATTTGATTGTGCCGCTGACGTCTGTTCAAGGTAGCTGTGGTTGTCCTAAACTTTTTTTTTTTTTTTTTTTCTTTTTTTTTTTTTTTTTTTTTTTTTTCAAGTATCCCTTGGAGGGTACTAATAATTTTGAGAGAATGACTGTATGTATTCACCGGAGCCAAGGTTTTACTGTATGTGTGGCTAACTAGCATGTAAAATATAAGCAGAGATGGAATGAGAGTGGTGGGGTTTGAGGGTTTGGTGAGTAATCCTCTGTTAGCCTTAAAAACAGATCCACCCTTCTTCAGTCAGATTCCAGCAGCTAAGAAAAGCCACACTAGTGTTAGTGGTTGATAATAGATCTTTTTTGTGTGTTTACTCTGCAATATAGATCATGTCCAAAGCCTTTCTTTCCTTTGAGAGATAAAGGGCTTTTGGGGTTTGTAGTAAAAGTCAGTTCTTTTTCAAAATTGATGTGTATTTTTCTTTAAAATCTGTAAATGGTGTTTTGATTTAACATAAGTGTTCAAAGCTGTTATATATAGATTTTAAGGTTCTTTTTATTAGTTTTTAAAATGTCTTAATGGTCTTGGACCATCTTCTTTATCTGGCCTGACCGGACCCTGAGGTGTGTTAATCATCAGCTGTTATGGTCCCACCTGTAGAACAGCCTGCCAGGGGACTCCAGGACCCCAGAAACTGTTGATAATTTTGAAAGGAGATTAAAGACAAACCTTTTAATCAGGCTTTTAACTGATTTCATTTACTCTTTTATGTCTTTTGTTCTACAATTTTCATCTCTAACATTTTTAGGATTTTATCTATTGTCCTGGTGCTTCCTCATAAGAGCCCTCCATCCTGGGAGGTGCTTCTGGTCTGCCAAAGGGGCGTTGTCTTGGAGGCTGCCCTGACTTAGGGGACTGGTGGGGCTCTGCATGAGTGGAGCTTAAAGCCTAATTTATAGTTGTCTGTAAAGTGCTCTACGTAGGTTACGGGGAGCCCTCTACATCGACGGAGAGGCTCTCTGACAGGCTCTCCGTCTCCGTCTCTGGCTGCACAAAATATTTTTTAAGTGTCCGTCACTCCGTCAAGGGACGACGGAGACGGCAAGGGTTGTGATTGGTCTACCACTACGTAAACACTAGCAGCGCCATTTTCAAACCAGCTAGCCTACGAAGACGTGAAGAAGTGAGGAAATACCAAAATCGCCCCATCGTCTTTATTTTGCATCAAAAGTATCTCTGTTATTCAGCTGCAGCAGCAACAATAGTCTTTCTCTCTTGGACGGCATCATATGAGTAGGTCAGTCTTGTGTAGCGACCCCTACTTATCGGGCGGGAAATTGCTCTGCATATCCGGGAGCATGACAGAGAACTATGTAGGCTGGAGGGGTCTCCGGCGTTACGCAGTTGGATAACGCATTATGTAGTTGGAGAAGTACACTGTGGCCTTTAGGTGAATTTGTAGTCGCGTGTTGTCTGCGTCTCCGTAACCGCTGTAGCCTCAGCGTAGGGTCTGCGTAGGTCTGCGGAGGCCTGCTGCGCACCGCTCTGGACCCGACGTGCATCCTGACTACGCAAATGCATGAGTACTCTCATGTGATTGGCCAGAGTGCGATTACATGCCCCCGGAAGTTAAGTAAACCCTCGAAGAAGACTGCCTTGTGGAGTTTACAAGATGATACCAGCCGCACTGCTGCCTTCAGAGTGAAAAGTTTACTGCACATCGCCGGTACCCTACGCACAAGTGTGAGAGCACATCTCATCCGCGTCAGCTACGCAGGCCCGACGTGCTGCAGAGAACGAGCGACTATAAATCCAGCTTCACCCTGGTCTGTCTGGGTCAGGGTGGTCTCACTGATGGTGGTCATTGTACAGTAGTTGTGGACTGTGGAGCCTCTCAGTGTGGATGGCCCCTACGGGGGTTTTACTTTTGTGATCTTCAGTGCCTTACCATGTTGTTAGACTTATGTATATGTGGCAGTTGACGGTCCTGTCACTATGCCTCCGAGTGATGATGCGCTCTGGCTATTTGACCAAGGGGATCATCCTTTGGCTGACTGGTTAGCATGCATGGCTCTCACCTGGGAGTCTAGGGATCGAATCCCACCCAGGCCCTCCTTTGTCCTGCCACATATGACTTAGAGTTACTGTATTGTGTACGTGTGTGTGCATAGGTTGATAGACTGTATGAGGGTGGGAGGGACAGGATTCCAATTTTGTCAATGATTTTATTTTGTGCTGTTAACATTTTGTGTTGCGATGTTTTTGTATAAAAAGTGCTTTATAAATAAAATTTGTTTTCATTTCACAGCTGTGTGAAAAGTTTTTGCCCCTTCATGATTTCTTGCTTTTTTGCATGTTTGTCACACTTAAAGGTTGAATATGGAACATTTTTATTAAAAGCTATATTTTTCAAAAATAATACCTCCACAGGTCGTTTGGGGGTGTACAGAATGAAAGTACAACACTTCCTAGAAAAATTATATTTCGCCTAAAAATAATTATAAAATAATTTTTTACGGGTTCGATAATGGGCTTGTACAGGGGAAAACCGTAGAGACGACCAGTGAAGCAGCTGCTTCAGAGCCCTGGAGATATTGTTATCTGTTTCTGAGGAGGAGTGACCTGAGAAGAGCAAAACCTGGAGTAAATTCAGGTGAAGACTTCACTAAATGGACCCACATAAACGTTTTCCACGGAGTAAAACACGGAATTGGCGACTTTCCTGCTGGATCGGTAAGCTAGCTTGTTTGCTAACATGGCTAACGTTAGCTGTCAGTTATAAACTCCGCTGCGTTACTTGTTGGACATGCTGCAGACTGTTGCTCACATGCGTATCGGCAGTGAGCCTGGCATCCCAGCGGTTGGAGTTGTTTTTCTGCCGTTGCAACTACAACATAGACACACGTGATGTCGCTGTTCTGTCCGTATTCCATATTCAACCTTTAAATGTTTCAGATCATCAAACAAATTTTAATGTGAGTCAAAGATAACACAAATAAACAGAAAATGCAGTTTTTGAATGGAGATTTTTATTAGTGAGGGGGGAAGGGGATCCAAACCTCCATGGTCCTATGTGAAAAAGTGATTGTCCCCCCGTTTGAACATAAATTAACTGTGGTTTATCACATCTTTGGTAAGCAGAGTTCAATTTCTCTAGCCACACCCGGGCCTGATTACTGCCACACCTGTTCCTAATCAAGAAATCACCTAAGTAAGACCTGCCTGACGAAGTTTAGTAGACCATAAAGATCCTCAAAAGCTAGACATCATGTTGCGATCCAAAAAAAATTCAGTAAAAAAATGAGAAACAAAGTAATTGAGATATATCAGTCTGGGAAAGGTTGTAAAGCCATTTCTAAAGCTCTGGGACTCCAGCGAACCACAGTGAGAGCCATTATCCACAAATGGTGAAAACATGGAACAGTGGTGAACCTTCCCAGGAGTGGCCCGCCGACCAAAATTACCCCAAGAGCACAGCAACAACTCATCCAAGAGGTCACAAAAGACCCCAGAACAACATCCAAGAACTGCAGGCCTCACTTGTCTCAATTAAGGTCAGTGTTCATGACTCCACCATAAGAAAGAGATTGGGCAAAAAGAACATAAAGGCTTGTCTCAGTTTAGCCAGAAAGCATCTTGATGATCCCCAAGACTTTTGGGAAAATACTCTGTGGACTGACGAGACAAAAGTTGAACTTTTTGGAAGTTGAAGGTCCCATTACATCTGGCGTAAAAGTAACACAGCATTTCAGAAAAGGAACATTATACCAAAAGTAAAATATGGTGGTTTTAGCGTGATGGTTTGGGGCTGTTTTGCTGCTTCAGGACCTGTAAGACTTGATGTGGTAAATGGAACCATGAATTCTGCTGTCTACCAAAAAATCCTGAAGGAGAATGTCGTGCCATCTGTTCATGACCTCAAGCTGAAGTGCACTTGGGTTCTGCAGCAGGACAATAATCCAAAACACACCAGCAAGTCCACCTCTGAATGGCTTAAGAAAAACAAAATGAAGACTTTGGAGTAGCCTATAGTCCCAACCTGAATCCAATTGAGATGCTGTGGCATGACCTTAAAAAGGCCGTTCATGCTGGAAAACCCTCCAATGTGACTGAATTACAACAATTCTGCAAAGATGAGTGGAACAAAATTCCTCCACAGCGCTGTAGAAGACTCATTGCCAGTTATCACAAACGCATGATTGCAGTTGTTGCTACTAACGGTGGTCCAACCAGTTATTAGGTTTAGGGGGCAATCACTTTTTCACACAGGGCCATTTAAGTTTTGATCCCCCCCCTCCCCTTAAAGATAAAAATCGTCATTTAAAAACTGCATTTTCTGTTTACTTGTGTTATCTTTGACTCACATTAAAATTTGTTTGATACCTGCAGGATCTAAAACATTTAAGTGTGACAAACATGCAAAAAAGTAAGGGGGCAAAAACTCTTTCACACAGCCATCCCACACCATCAAGTGTTATATCTTTGCCACCCCATCAAAACTTTCCTGCATACGCCCCTAGAATGACGCTCATCATTTTGAAGTTTTTTTTTTCACTTTAACTTTTTATCTGATTCTTCATTCTCATTTTAATCACATCCTCGCTCTTAAATTTTAGTTGAATTTTAACACCAGTATGATCTGACATGAAAACAACTTTTTGTTTTTTCTTGACAGCAAAAGGGTAATGAAACACATTTTCACAGGAGCACAAACTGCAGATGCTTAGTTAAGATTTATGAGTATGGTAGCCTTCTGTGCAGGCAGATTTAATTGGGGACAGGATGGCCCGTTGATCTGAAAAGTGTTTTTTTGTAAAAGAAAGGCCATAGTTCAGTCTCAACAGCAGTTCAAGTGTTCGTGAGCAGCTCTGTGTCCCTGAGCAGGCCACAGACTCCGGTCCTGCTCATCCTCTTGCAAATGTCATGTCATCTAAATACCAATTAAGTTCCAGTGAAGTGGGAACGGAGGACAGGATGTTCTTTCATTTAAATAACTGGATCACCACAGCGGCTCTGTGGGGTGCAGAGAAAATTGCTCTAGTTTATTATCACACGTCTTTGAAATCTTTGGTGATGCCAGATGAAGTCATGTTTACTCTGATGTCTGCTGAGACTGCTGTAGAGGCCTTTTGGGTTTACTTCTCAAAATAGTTCACAGTTTGTCACCAACTCTAAAAACACTTGATGTATTTTTGTGTTATTTGTATTTTATTTCATGATTAATCAAATTTTACTCACTGTTTATTTTATAAGGTCCACCTGGGTTGGACCCCCCTTTTACCTTCAGAACTGACTTTCTTTGAGGCATTGGTTCAGTTGTTGGAAACATTCCTCAGAATTTGCTCCATATTGACATGACAGCATCACACTGTTGCTGCAGATTTGTCAGTTGCATATCCATGATGACAATCTCTCGTTCCATCACATCCCAAAGGTGCTGTTTTGGGTTGTGATCTAATGACTGTGGAGGCCATCAGAGTGCAGTGAAAGCAGTTGGAGAGGATTTGAGCTTTGTGACAAGGCGCATTATCCTGTGGGAAGTAGTCATCAGAAGATGCTACACTGTGGTCATAACGGGATGGACATGGTCAACTGTGGAGTTTAATGTTACTCAGCTGATGCTTAGGGTCCCATAGTATGCTGAGAAAATGTCCTCCACACCACTACAGCACCAACAACCTGAACCATTGATACAAGACATGCTTTCATGCTTTTTCTTTCTTTCTATGTATCATTTTCTTGAGATTTCTGAGACTCATTCAACCAGGCACTGGCAAACTGGATTTTTTTTCCAACCTTCTTCCATCCAGTTTTGGTGAAACTGTGTGATTTACAGCCTCAGTTTGCTGTTGACAGGAGTGGTACCCAGTGTAGCCCACCTGCAATGCCATGACATATGTTTATTCATATTTGAGTATTCGTAACTGGAGGTGAGAATGCGGTGGGGGTGTTCATGCCTGTGTGTGTTTGGGTTTCTAAATTAATATGTATATTTGTGTTTGTGAAGACTTAATGGTTATTTTCTTATTTTGTAAATCACTTTGTCGTGTTTGTATAAAAAAGAGCCCCATAAACAGTTTTTTAGTCGATTTAATCTGATATTCTGTAAACTTTGTAACCAGCAGTTATTTGAGTAACTGTTTCTTTTCTGTCATCTTGACTCAAACTAGTCAGACTGCTTCTTGCTATATATTTTCTCTTTTTTAGACTTTTCTCTGTAAACCTTAGAGATGGCCGTGTATGAAAATCCCAGTGGATTAACAGTTCCTGACAGTAATTCGGATGCTCATTTTGAACTTCAGCAAGTTGTGTTGACCATGTGACTAAATGCAATGAGTTGCTGCCATGTGATTGGCTGTTCCATTATTTGTGTTAAAATGTGATTGAATAGACAAACAAATAGGCTAAGCTGAATGTGAAACATGTTTGTTTATACAACTGTATATTTGGAAACCTGATTGCTAAGAGTTCATGAAAACAACAAGACACCCATAAATATTCCATCCATCCATCTTCTTGCTGCTTATCTGAGGTGTGGTCGTGGGGGCAGCTGCCCTAAGCAGGGACTATTCTAAAATTGCAATAATAAAAAATGCACTTTGAGATTTTCAATATTTTGGATCACTTTTCTGTTTGAATCATTTCTCTGCAGAATTACTGAAATAATTTACATACTGAAAGGAGTGAGAGGTATGGCAGCACAGAATGAAGACATTTTTAGGAATTAACGAGGTGTAACACAGCTTCTCAGATTATTCCTGCGTGTAATGGTTGTAACCCGTGAGAGTGATTTTAGATGCAAGGGTGGTTTTGAAGTCACATTCAAACTTGTATTTGCAGAAGGGCTCCTGCTGAGGATACTTACAGTTGATGTGTCAGCTTCTGGCAGGAGGTGCCTGTCTGGATGCAGCTCAGCTCTTTACTTCCTCTATCATTACTGGAAGCAACCGCTGTGTGATTACAGTGACACTCAGTGTGTCATCACAGAGTGATCTGTATGTGATGCTGTCTTTCATGTACCTGGCGGACTTTCGTGTGAACTGAAGAAGTCAGTAAGAAATTGTCACATTCGCCCCATTTCTTTGCTTTTCTTAAACTGTGTTTAAGCCACTAAATAAAAGATAATTGCTGAGTTAAGGTAAGCCAATGGATTGCCTCGAATCGTATCTTCAATTCAATCCCTATCCTGAGCGTGCACAGGGTGGCAGGTGACTGTCAGTTCATGAGCTCTGTAATGTTGCAGCCAGTCTGGTGCTGCATGTTGTTGGAGTCATGCAGGCAGAACAAACAAACTGTAGATTCAGGCCTTCTTAAATACATCAACAAACTATGTTACACACCAAAAAGTATCCTACAGTATGAAAGAGAAGGATCCAGTGACCCAATGGTCTGGACCTTATGAATAGACCAAGCTGCTCAAAGGCCTTAAACTAGGCTGCATCTGAAGTTACACTGTTTTAAGTCTTGCTTCCACCAAGGGTCTGGTTTGGAAGGACGGTTTGGTAAACCCTGATCTCTGTTGTATTTCCACATTTAAAGCAAAGTATAAGCTGGGCAATGATGGATACATCAGCTATGTACAGTAATAGCATAGGGAGTCTTAAAAGGCAGGAATGAGTGTCTGAGCCTTTAAGTCAAGCTAAGGCTGTGTGGATGTAGCAGTAATCAAACATTTATTTATTTAGGGTAGTTTAATTTATTTGCACCATTATACATGAAAAGGAAATAGACATAGTGAGAAATGACAGCAAAATATAAAGAAAGTGCAGGAGAGATAATAAAGCCCAAAATAGGCTTATTCAAAGTACCTCCCCAAACTATTTAAAAAATAAAGTACACAGAGAGATACAAAGCAGACATTTAACAACACAGTGGGAAGCAGCAAAGAAAACAAATAAATCAATACACGAATGATAAATGACAATTAAGGGTAAAAGGAAAAAAAGTAAATGATCGGTAAAAAAAAAAAAGCTGAGTCTTGATGTAACAGATGGGACTTCAGTGCAAACTTAAAATTAATCAAATATGTAGTTGTTTTAGCCAAATGAAAATATGAATTCCAAAGTAATGAACCTCTGTAACTAAAACAATGTTGACTCTGTGTGGTACGACAAAAAGGAAGATGTAGGTTAATGGAGCATCTAGTATTTTGGGAATGAATCTGAGAGTTAACTGTAAAGAATCTTTGAAAGATTTAGCAAGAAGATGTGGAGAATGAATATATTTATAGATGAATATGCAGGATTAAAGTATATTAATGTCAAAGATTGACAATATGTCAACTTCCTTAAATAAAGGGGCAGAGGGAGACAACTGGCTAGAAGAGCTGGCCTAACAAATTTCTTTTGTGCAATAATCTGTAAATTTGTAGGGTATGTCTATATTGTTACATGTATTTTAAAAAGAATTATATCTCAGTTTTAATAATGCTGAAAAGTTCAAGTTTGATCAAATTGTCTATAATCTCTCTGACCTTGCTCCTCTGACAGCATATTGCTGATGGACAGGACATCCGCTGCTCCAGTTTTCTTTTGTCTCTGTCATTGTAGTTGTCAGACCAAGGATCACAGCTGACTCAGATTCTACAGACCCATGATGCATCGGTGCACCTGTCACTTGGTTGACTGATGGATGGAATACCAAGCGCGCTTCTGACAAAAGAAACAAACATCCAGGGTTGTTTACTTCAGCGGTGGTTAAATTATGCAGAATATGCAGAGAAAGGCATGTCACTGTCACTACTGTATCGGATATTTGAAGGAAAGCTGCTTGGGCTTGACCTTCCCCTTACATCCTCCATGTAGAAGTTTAGACTGTGAGTTGATTAAAGAGAGAAATAGAGAGAGAGAGAAGCTAAATAAAAAGCTGGGACGACTTTGTCTTCTGTTCAAATGTTCAAACGACTGTTTCAGTGCATTTTTCTGAAGTTTAACACAAATAACCCTTTGCTACAGAGAATTAACAGCACAAACATGAAATGCAGTTTTAAAAGTTGATACACTGCAGTTACAAAATCCAATTAAAGTTGTAAAACTGTGGCTGACTTCTTTGCTCTCCAGCTACTCCTTACCAATGACAGTTTTTCAGGCAGATGCTGAAAATGAAAAGTTACTTCTGATGTGTGTATTGGTAAATCATGGTCACTCTGGACAAAAATGAGAAAAAGATTGTAATGATATAAAAAACATTGCTCCACTTTGTCCCTTAATGTTGTTAACAGAAAAGAAAGAGGATTCAGCTGCAGAATTCTGTCACTTGCCAGAAAATCAATTTGACAGAAAATGTGGGAAAGGACGTGGACCTCCTGCCCTCTCAGCGTGCTTTTGCTTGCTGTTGGTTTGGGACTGTTATGTCACGGTCTGAATCAGAACTCATGGTTTAAGTTTCCATTGAATAATTTAAAGAAAAATCTCAGAATTCCTCAGCTTGCCTCTGTTTTACCCCTCTGTTTTAGGTGTGAAAAAAGAGAAAGAAAAGAAATGGTGTCATGGGAACATACAGAAGCTCTTTCTTCATAATCAGCTACTGTTTTGTTTTGTTTTCTCTGTGCAGCACAGGACCACCAAATGGATGAATAATTGTTGTTTATCAAGAAATAACCAACATTCTCTAATCAAGATTGTGTCTTCATTTGCCGCAGTTGAATCAGCTTTGAGAAGACACAAGTTTCATCACTCTGCATGGCCACATGTGTCCCACAGCTGCCCACTTGATCCTTGCAGATAAATACTGAACTCACAAGGTGAATCATTTATTTTGTAGCATCACCCACTGGTTTTTGTGCCACTGTTGTGAAGCCTTGAGTTTGTGGTTTGGCTGTCCTGGGTTTTTGGAGCCGGAGGTGATGTGCAGGCATGAGTCAGTATCAGAACCAGAGGACAGTGACAATGATGCAGCTGTCACTTGAAGCAGCTATGCTGTTAACTGTATAGAAATTTAATTTTTGTTACAGTTTAAATAAGTGAGTCTCATCTGGATGATTTTTCAATTTCAATAACACATTTCATCACAATATTACAAGTGTGCCTTGCTATTTAAATTTGTTTCAATAATATACATAGACTACCCTTATACACCTTATATACCCTTTAGTTCACTTGCAGTCTATCTGTGGGGGTTATATGGATGGGGACTTTTTATTGTTTTTTAAAATTTTGTTAAGCACTTTGTTCTTCATTTTTTAATGGAGAGTGCTATATAAATAAAGTTTGACTGATCGATTTCAGTGTAAAATACAAAGAAAAGACGTGCAAATCACTTATTTGTGAGATGCTGTTATGAAGCCTTGAATTCAGCATAGTCATCATCATCTTGGCCTTTTTCTTTTTTTGTTTGGGGGGGGGGGGGACACACCATATCTGAATACCCCCCCCCCCCCCCAAACCCGAACAAAACAAAACAAAAAAACAGGTCTGCTGGCTAGATCCATTTTCTGGTACATGTCTACAATTTATGGATAAAACACAAATATTCGTAAGCTAATAATTGTTTACTGATTTTAAATGAGAAAACAATATTGTTTAAACTGCTGATGAGATGATTCACTTGTACTGCTCTTGTGACTGAATGTAATTAAATATCATGAAAAGCTGGAAACAAGAAGTATGATAGTTGCCATAGCAACACAGTAAAGCTCATAGTTTTCAACCACATTTTTATTCTTTCTAGCGCGTTTACTTGTTACCCATGCATTTCATTAAATTTCTTGTTCTCCATTATTATCTAATGCATTCTCATCGTTTCTTTTAAACCTTCTTACTTTTATCCAGCTGTATTTTATACTAAGCTTGGGCCACCACTTTTCCGGTCCTTCTCATAATTTCCGTCTATTGCTCCTCCCATCAGTGTAGAAACTCTCCTCCGCTCTTATTTTTTACAACAGAATGGAGCCGACAAACAAGTTTTTCCCCATCTAACAAACAGTTACTATACAAGCACAGTTGTGCTGTCTCCACTTCTAGTGTAGGGGGTTACCTCCTTCCAATGACAAATAGCAATGTGCGAGAGTGCGAGGCTGCCCAATTCGCTCTTTTCTTAGTATTGTTTCTCTATAAAGCACACCACTGGGAAACGCACGCTAGCAAGCAGCATGTGTAAGAACAGGGGAAACCCTCCGATTTCAGAAGGAGCAAGAAACGTCAGTGGAGAGGCCTTAAGTACATAAAAGAATAAAGGTCTAATCAGCTGCGTAGCAGCACCTGTGTGAATGCACTAAAAACATCCTTAGACATTTAATTACATTTATGCAATATTACTTTTTACTTTCTTTTTAGGTGACAACTTATCCCCGACCCATACAACAACACATAAACCTAGCATACACACCCACACATACCTATGTCAGTACATTTAACATACTTACACCTTTCAAAATAAATCTTCACTTATACACCAGGTGCCCAAGTCCGGCCTCAAGTGCTACAATAGGGGATTATCATGCTTCCGTGTTCCAGTTTCCGGAACTGAAACACTTCCGGGCCAGTTCAATGTCCCTGCTCTGTTCCCTTCGTAAATAAATAAACACCAACCCACTAAATTTCATGATTCCAGACTGAAGTGTTACTAAGTAGGCAGGACAAAGAGGGCCCAGTGGGATTTATCCCCAGCTCAGGGTGAAAGCTCATCACTAGTCACCAAGGGACATCCCCTCCAAGTAGCCAGGGAACATGATCACTTGGAGGCATAGTGACAGGCAGTGTTGGGAACATTACTTTAAAAAATAATATAACATATTTCTCCGCCGACTGACCAAAACAACTATCCGCTTTTTTCCTTTATGATTTACCACACCTATTATACCCCCCCCCCCCCCCTCCCCCTCCCGGGGACCTACGGCCCACCCCCCACCCCCTCACCCCGCCCCCTCCCGCCCGCACGCCCGGCCAGCCCCCCCCTCTCCCCCCACACCTCCACAACCCCGCGACGGCCCCACTCTGAACACAGCCACCCAGGCACACCCCACCCCCCAACAGCCGGAGCCCCGCCCCCCCCCCCAACAGCAACCCACGGCACCCCGGCACCACACCACAACAAAAACCATCGGCCGCCCCACCCCCCCCCCCCCTACCCCACCCGAGGGAAGGGGCCCGGGGGGGCGCCCCCCCCACCCCCCCCCCACCCATAAAACCCCTTTCCTCCCCCCCTCCCCCCTCCCCCCCTACACGCCACCATGTTTACTCAAACATGAATGTGTGGAGAGGCACGTGTCTGCAGCCCTGGAGACCGCAGGTTACTGCTGAGTGTAAGGGCGAGTGTCTCCAGGTATTTGCGTATCACTCCGCCTCCTCTCTGTGAGAGCACCAGCACAATATAGTCCCAACAAATGTGAAACTTTTGTTCAGTAGGAACAAAAATGAATCTCACATAACAATAGTAGCTAACGCGCTGTCAGTGAAGGCCAGTAACGGTAACGGCGTTGTGATGATAGACTTAGTAATTAGTTAGATTAACCCGTTACTGAAAAAGTAGTGCTGTTAGTAACGCCGTTTATTTCTAACGCCGTTATTCCCATCACTGGTGACAGGACCATCAACTGCCACATAAGGAAGAAGTGGATCAAAGCGATTTGATAGAGTGAAGGGGGCCGAACTTTATAATAAAACAACGTAGCACATTTGTTTGTAGCCGGTGCGGCACAACACCAGCACTTCACAGCTAGCGTTAGCATTAGCAGGCTAGCGTTAGCTGACGTGCCTAACTTTGTGCGTCTTAAACATAGACTGTATATAATTACTGGACGTAGCTTCCGGTCTCTTCTGAATAGAGAAATGTGAAGCCAGTTGGGCGTGTCTTACCGTCGCCATCTTGCCGTGTCACGTACGTCGTCACTCCAGGAAAATACTAAAATGGGCACAGCGCGGCCGCGGGGCAAATGATTGACAGCTGACGTACTGTGGGCTAAACGCTAACTGAGCTAACACGAAACTAAGAGGAGCTAACAAAGATAAGCCCCCTAAGCGGCATGGTTAAGGTAAGACATGCTTAGACTTGCAATTCGCTGACTAAACACCGCCGTTGTGCGACTCTGTAACAAACTGAGACCTTATTAAGAGCAAAGAAGGAGCTAACTAGGAGCCTCCGGTCGGCAGGCGGAGCTTCCGGTCTGCCGCATGTCAATCATAAGGACACGCCCTTAATTATGTGTAATTTGAAGAATAAATAATATCTAAACGAATGAGTTATAAAAAAATTCACCCCCCTCACAGTTGACATGAAGGTAAACTTGACCTAATAAACCTAAAATGATTTTTTGAACCAGGCTGTAAACCTGTTTATTTCTGCTGTGAAGTTGGCGTTTTTAACATGGGAGCCTATGGGGATTTGCTCGCTCTTGGAGCCAGCCCCTAGCGGATGAAGGGAATATTACAGAAAATGTCAAGTTCCGGGTTTGCATCACTGCTGGCCACCGGAGGTTGCCGCTTGGTCTTAAAGCACACAAGCATCTGAAAATCGGGTCTGTACTCTCCCGTTTCCAGTGGAACAACCGGGGACTGCCAAGAAAGGAGACGCTTTCAGATGCTTGTGTGTTTTCAGCCGCACAAAGTTAGGCACGTCATCAAGCTGGCTAATGCTAGCCTGCTAACACGACTGTATAGTCTGCTGGCTACAAACAAACGTGCTACGTTGTTTTATTATAAAGTTCGGCCCTTCACCGCGACAAATCGATCGCTTTGATCCACTTCTTCCTTGGCATCACTTCAGTCGGGAATCAATGAAAACTTAAGTATGGTTGGCGTTTATCTGATTTACAAAGTGTAACAGAGCGGGGACAGCTATTGTTGAAATGGCCTAGATTCTGGAAACTTCCCGAAAGCAAGATAATCCCCTATCCTGCAATTTTTAGAACTTATCCTCCCCAACACACCTGAATCAAATGGCTAATCCCCTCGTGCACAGGTCATTCAGCGGTTTCTCAATTCCTACTGTGCGTACTGCGTACTCGTGTACTTGTGAGTACAGACTTGTGGGTACGTTCTGGAAGTCTGCACTTGTGGAGTTCACAAGTACGGACTTTGCCTACTACTTGATGGATTGGGATAATGCAAACTTGTGACGTCACCACCTGCGGTCTGCAGCAGTGCTGGGCAGGAGCTGCCCGTCAACATAAAAATAATAGTGTATTATTCTAGAGCTGTTGGCTATTTATTGTCATGGAGTTGTAGCAATTGCACTGAAACTAATAAAAACAATTAAAATAACTGCTGCAAAAAAATAACACTGAGTGGATGTTTTTGTTTCCAACATGTAAATTATATTTACTTCCAATACATCGGCACATTAATCCAAATGGGTAATCGGGTCATAATTATGTGATCAAGAACAGCTGTGAGAGGAAAGCAGGAGAAAGAGCTGCAGATAAAAGGCTAAAAACAACAGTAAAGAATAGAAATGATCGCTCAGATTTGGCTGTTGGAGGTTGAGGAGGGAGGAGGAGGCTCCCAAATGCTCGTGTGTGCGAGGTGCATGCTGGGATCTATACCGGGCCAAGTACGCACGAGTCTCCTCTGATGCATGCTCGATAAAATGGCCCGAGGAAGTTCTCATCTGGGGGTTTCTAGCATATATGCTGAGAAGCAAACTTTGAAATGGAACATGACTTGGACCGCAGGTGATGACGTTTCAAGAGTCCATAAGCATACAAGTACGCACAAGTACGCAGATACAGTAGAGAAACAGCCCAGCTCTGCAGAGGCCTGGTAACGAGCCATTCATTTGACTCAGGTGTGTTGGAGAAGGTATGCAACCAAAATGTGCAGCATGGTAGCTCTTGAGGACTGGACTTGTGCACCACTGGTATACACTTATCTTCACATACATACTTTGATGCTCACACAAGTGCACACAACTTATTATATGACCAATAAGCACATGTGAAAAGGGGTAGGAAGAAGTAAAATTTATCTAATCTTACCCCCTCTCCCATATTTAATATCACACATTGATTCAAGTAGTCTTCATTATTCCCATAGGGCAATTTGCTTTACAGCTATCACTGATGAAACAATTAAAAAACAGTCAGTCAACAAGAAGAGACATCACAGACAAAACAAAACAAAACAAAACAAAACAAAACAGGTACATGTAAGTCACTTGTGGGGATAAATGAATGCTTTAGCCTATTAATCCTGCATTTTGGCAGCATGTACCTACGCCCTGATACTGTAGGAGAAGCAGGAATTTACCAGCCAGGGGGTGGCTCTGGTCTGCAACGATGGAGTGGGCTTTGCTCAAAGATCTGCACTGGTAAAGGGCAGTGAGGTCATTCATGTTAATACCTGCAATTTTGCAGCACACTCTTACAATACCCTCCAGTCTATTTTTGTGAGGATGGATTCAATAAAACAAGAATAAAACATAAGTATAAAAGTGCTGTCAACATTAAAATTACGCAGCTTCCTGTACATATGCATGCGCTGGTGAGCCTTTTTATACACAGCATCAACTTGAGTTGAATCATTCTTTATATCATCCTGTATTATAATCCTTCTGCATTATGCAAAAGCTATTGTTTTCATCAAGCTTGTTCCCACTAACCATGAGCCATAATGCAGATTACATATCAGTTTATTATAAAGTAAAAAAAAAGAAAAAAAAAAAAAAAGAAAATCAAATATAAATTCTGTTAGAGAGAAAAAATTATCAATTAAACCTGGTGTGAACTCAGTGCAGCAAAAACTGCCCTTAAATGTTGTCAGTTACACTTGATAAGCCTTGCATTGCAGCATTCCTCCCTCCTGCTCTCCTCGGGAGTGTTACTGTGGCTTTTCTCACATTATCAGCTCTAGCCACAACATTTCTATTAGATTAACATATAAGCTTTGACTTGGCCCTTTAAACACTTCAGCTTTTTCTCCTCTTTAAGCATTCTTTGGGTGAACCACTTGGGTACTACTACACTTTGTAACATCAATTTCATGAAATAAGATTAAAGCTTTGCTTTGTCTCTGTCTTTCTATTTTCTTTGCACCAGTTTGGCATGTAAAGAAAAAGAAGGCATTGGCGCGTTTCAGACCCAATCAGCTGACAGATCCAAGGAGTATCATCAAATTGGCTGGTGTTCAAACAAAGAGAGCCTCGCACACAATCTCTGATGACATGTTTTTAACATCAACCCCACTAGTAACACCTGAATATGATCTGTTTGGGTATAAACTATATGATTGTGGATTGAGAAAGTTCCAATTTCTTAAAATGTTTCAAAATCAATTGTTTGTCAAAGATCATCAGAAATTTCTTTGGTTTGTACTTGAATAAGGTTAAAGAAAGAAATTAAAAATACTTTTTTCAATCCCAGAGAGAGCCTACAAACATGGATGATCAGACTCCAGATAAATCCCTGTTTTCTAAAGAAGATGTGATGCTCAGTCTTATCTAATTGCCATCCAACCGAGTCTAAGTCTGAATCTAATTTTGCAATAAAAAATAGCTTTACACTCTTCCCACTCACAAATGTGTAATATTAGATCATTTCCCTCACACATGTTTGCCCAAATGCAAGATCTTTGCCTTCATTGTTTCACTGAGTTTTTCTTATTTACATTCCAAAACTTGTGTGAAAATCTGATATCATTAATATTTTCTAAGAAACAGAAAATTCTGAGGAGATCATACAGTAGACAAAAAATGTGTAGTTTGTAATTAAATATATCTCAGCTGTGTTGAATGCAACTGAGTAGAAGAAGAAATAAGTAAATTAAGTATTTTTCACAAGTGACAATGCTGTGTATACTTTCGGCTACGCTGTATATTTTCATGATGTGATTCAACAAGCTATCATTACACAGTATGTACCTCTGTAAAAGATATTTTCTGTCATTAAATCCAATACTATTACATAACTTTTGAGGAGGAACATACAGGCAGCTGTTGAAGCCCAGCTGTGCCTGTTATAATGATCTTATAGCAGCAGCTGAGGCAACCTACTTCTCTACTACACCCGCTTACTCGGACATGCAAGTCTAAACAAAGATGACATCACTGCACAATCAAACGTGACTCAGAGCCAGCGGGCTGTGAAGCTCAGCTGCCTGCAAACTCTCCCATCTGTCGCCTGAAATCCACAACATCAACCCCCAGCAGAGCTTCATCAGCACTCCAGAGATTGACGCAGCAGGGGTTTGGAGTTAAGGGTGTGCTGGGAGTCAGCAATGAGGAGGGGGTGTCAGGGTATAAAGTAGAAGGAGGGTAGAATGGGGTTATAGTGCTTAGTGCTTTCCCTACAGACAAGCGAGCACATGACAGTCACAGTGAATTAATCCAACATTCAGTGGCGTGCTGGATGCAGCCAAGAGATTGGCTGCCCTTGCCTTACGGGCTGCTTTGTCATCCTCCCCCACTGCTCCTCCCCAAGTCCACAGAAATGATCTCCATCTCTCTGCACTCTGTAATTTCCCCCAGAGGTTTCCTCTTCTCTGTAGTTGTTCTTCTGCTCTGCCTCTATACAGTTATTTGAAGTCCTGTGATGGCAAAGAAATGCAGATCTTCAATCTACAAACACCAATCCCATGTCTCGTTTGAAATGGATCAGCTTTGATCTTGACCTCCTTTGAGGATGAAACTATGACCTCCACAAAAATGATAAAAACAAGAAAAAAGTGCTGAATTGCACGTCTCCTCCCATTCTTGCAACACGCATGTGGTTTATTTTCTGCAGGAGTTTATTGGAGAATGATAGGGATGCTGCAACGGCACAATACACCACATGCTTTTTCGAACATGGAGTAGTTTTCAAAATTACATTTGTGAAAGTACAGAGGAGAGCGCATAGATTGTTTGTGGAAAAACATAATGGTTCAAGTGCAGTCTTTCAGCGTACATTATAATTCCCATCCCAGTTATTTTTGATTGGTTACATGGTTTTCATGTACAGCACTCTATAGCCAGATATTCAGAAAGACTATATTTTGATGTAATCATAGGGTCAGAAAAGAAAAGTAGATGTTTTCCAAACCATAACCATCTTGTTTTCTATCATCTTGTGCACATAGCTTACAATATGTAAACCATGACAAAACAAGTGAAAGAACAATAAACAATGCATGCAATTAAACTTCCACATACATACGGTTTTCATATTAAAAACGGAGCAAAATTAAAGTATTTCACAAAATGCTGCGATTCTGTATTCTATTGAGCCTTTAGGCCTTGTGCCTATTAGTCCACTGCTCAAACATTGCCTACAAAGAATGAAAAGAGTATAACTCTGTTTGAATATTGTCAGAGTCACAGTAAAGGGAACACATGTGAGATGTGTAAGATGTATAAATATCAGCAGGTGTTCTGGAAAAGAGTAAATGAAGATGCACATGGCATAAATGAAAGCCTGAAAAACTCTTTCAGGATGAATATGAACATCTTTTTGGATGATGGAGCTGCAGCTCTAAACATCCGTCTAATCATAACATGGGAACATTATCTCTGTAAAGGCCAGCTCTGATCAAGTGAAGCAGAAGAAAAGTTTTAAGACAGACAATCCAGCTGAAATCTCCAAAATGCTCCTTTTTTAGCATGATTAGGCACCATCTGTTCTCAATGAAACCCAGTTGGGGAACCACAGGTGTTAAAAGGTTAATAAATAGATTCAATTTATGTGAATAATTTACATTTCGCTATTCGTTAAGTTGCAGTTCTGCATAATGCAAACCTGATGTGACTCTGGGGTCCTGTCACTATACCTCTGAATGATGATGTGTCCTGGCTACTTGGCCATGACTATATCCCTTTGGCTGACTGTGTGCATGACTTGCATCTGGGGATCGAAGCCTTTCCAGGACCTCCCTGAATACATGCCACTCCAAGATTTTAAATGTAGAACATCTAACAGTTTTATAACCCATGATTTGCTGTGCAGTCATTTTTACATGTTTTTTTTCACCGTTATTTATCAACCATTACTTTAAATATCAATTCAGGCACCGTTTATGCACCTTTTCCAGTTAAAGTTAGTTTTGCTCAAAAGAAATGTTGCTGTAAAGACTGTGGTGGTTGGATAAGTTGCTAGAGTACACCATCTGGAAACTGTGAATACAGTATTTATGGAAAATCCGTTAAATAGCTTGACATATTCATCCGGACCCAGGTGGCGTCCAAGCTGATGAACAGACTGATAGACACCCCTCGAGCTACGCTGTTAGCTCATCTAAAAACGTTCCTTTTACACCTCTTGAAGCAGCTGAGCTTCTTGTTCTTTTTTAAAAAATTACATCAGGGACAACAAGGTTTCACACTTAATCATGAGCTTTGTGGTTTTAAGCACAAATAACCACATGTTGGATTAATTGCTTGACTGTATGCTTTGCTGCTTTCTGGAGCTCTGTGAATTATGAAATGTGGCACATAGAAGATTAAGTTAAGAAAACAAACCTTTCTATCATAAAGTGGTATTTGTGTAATTTTTGTTTTTCCTTTTATGTTGCAGGCATTTCCTGGTCAAAAGACCAGTTATGTGTGTGGGCGATATGAGCTATATTTATGTGGGATGAGGCAGTGGAGTACACACCTACCAAGCTGCCAGCTATCTGGACTCAATTACTAAAATGAAGTCCTGGTTTGTTAATGCATTGCCTTTTTTGTAAAGGTAAACGGAACAATAGGAATGAGAAGCCTTACAAATGTGAAGCATGCATATGAATTGAACCATCAACATGAAAACTGGATTAAGGGGACCACCTGAACAAAAGAAAGTAAGATCTGAAAGTTGTAACCTGGTTTAATATAATTGCAAATGACTTTGTGAAGGGAAAAAAAAAATGACCTCTTTCTTTCATTAGAAGCTATTTGATCTGTGAAGGAATGGACAGAAAATGTCTCTTAGGAGTAATTTGTTGCAGGTCAGAGAAGAAAATCCACTGCTTAAAGTGCAGAGGAGACCTTGTTTCACATCCAGGTTAAAGAGACATCTGGAGCTTGAGTGCAAGTGTTATTATGTTCACTACATATATAAAGCTGAATTGAACTGAACTGAATGACCAAGTATAGATTTTACAGAATGTGTTTAAACGGTTTCTCAATCAATCTCAAGCTGAGGTAGTGTTTTGTAGAATTAAAACAATCGTGTTGTTCCTCAGAGCATGTCAATGGGGGGGATTTTTTTTTCATTTAGTCTGCAGGAAATGCATTTGTGCATGATCATGAAATAAAGAACAGTTTGCTCTACTCACATCAGCAAAGTTGAACATCCTCTCAGCTTCCTTGTGACTTGGAGCTGTGAAGCAGATCTGGTTTTAGTTTTGAGAGGATCACTTGTATAAGAAGATTACATATACAGTCACTTGTTCAATTGATTTTTTAACACAAATAACCAATCAGCCAATCACATGGCAACAACTACTTGCATTTAGGCCGGTAGACATGGTCAAGATGACTTGCTAAAATTCAAACTGAGCATCAGAACAGGGAAGAAATTAAATTCAAGTGGTTTTGAACGTGGTAAGGTTGTTGATACCAGATATGTATGTACTTCACACACATCCATCACTGAGGTATTCAGTGAGCAGTAGCTGACTGGATAAAAATGCCTTGTTGATGTCAGAGGTCAGAAGAAAATGAGTTGACTGGAGACGATAGAAAGGCAACAGGAATTCAAATAATGACTGGTTGGCATTTTGAAGCAGATGGGCTGCAGCAGCAGAGGACAGCAGCAAGTGCCGCTCCTGCCAGCTAAGAACAGGAAACTGAGGCTCTAATTCACCCAGACTTACCAAAACTGGACAATAGAAGATGGTAAAATGTTGCCTGGTCTGACGAGTCCTGATTTCAGCTGTGACATCCAGACGGTTGGGTCAGAATGGGGTGTAGGCGACATGAAAGCATGGATCCATCCTGCTCGTAGCAATGTTTCTGACTGTTGGGGGTGGTGGTGTCTCAGTGTGAGGAGTGCTTTGTTACAGTCAATGGCTTTACTTAGAGAAAAACTCTATGAAATATCTTCAGAGTTTCTGCCAGTGTGGTAAATCTAAGGCAACAGAAGCCACCTTACTGTGCTGTTGTGTCTAAATCTGGAAAACTCTGCAGTCTTCTTGTTTTGTTGCTCTCTATAATTTCTGTAAATAACTCATTAGTTTCCAACCTCACAAATATTTTATAAAAAAAAAAAAAAGGCACAGGAAATCTATTTATTTTGTATTCATCTGTGCAGGGAGTGCAGAGCAGGAGTAAAGAGGCTCCTAATGGGGTGATACAGCAGACAGGTTAAATGAGAAAAGCTATCAAGCCATGACTAGAGCTGTTCAAAGGTTACATAAAGTGTGACGGTTGTTATCCTCTTCTGATTTAAATTATGGCCATGATCCTCTCACTTGTGTGGGTGAAGAGGATGACCTCATTCCCATCTCCTCATTACAGCTCCTTACCTTCTTGCAAAGTGACAGCTGTGATAACATGTGAAAATAGTCTCTAAATGAATGATTCTGTGCAATTATCGCCTTTATTACAAGAAACACTCGGCCATCCATGTCTTTTAGATTTAGACATTTCTTATATTTTGCTGTTGCTTTTGTGAGCAGGACTTGTTAAGGTAATTTATAAATACATTAAAATGAACATTTAAAAAAGCAATTGCATCCTATAATTCCTCATTGCCACAACAGTCAAGGCAATGTGGAGTAACTTACGTACAGTCCAGGCCAAATGTTTGGACACATTCATTGTGTTTTCTTGATTTTCATGGACCCCAAAGTGAAGGCAAAAGGGCCAACAGGTGCTAAGCAACTCTGGGAACTCCTTCAAGACTGTTGGAAAACCACTTCAGGTGACTACCTCTTGAAGCTCATCATGAGAATGCCAAGAGTGTTCAAATCAGTAATCAGAGCAAAGAGTGGCTATTTTGAAGAAACTAGAAGATAAGATACTTCAAGTTTTCAGTCATTTCACACTTTTTTGATAACTACATACTGTACTGTATTTTCTGGACTATAAGTCGCTCCTGAGAATAAGTCGCATCAGTCAAAAAATGAACAGGAAAAAAACATATATAAGTCTCACTGGACTATAAGTCATATTTATTCATTTAAAATTGGGTAATCTTTTGCAGTAACAAGCAGTATATGAAAAATCGAAAAATCACCTTATCAGTCAAATTCCAAAGTTAATGCCTGGAAATGATCATAAACAAAATTAAGAAGGTTAAACATGTTTTTTTGTTTTTTGTTCCACTGCATAGACAGATGTCTTAAATGAACTCCTCTCACTGAGATAAGGCTATTTTAGGATTTTTGCCCTTGGAGCAGAATGTAGTTACATGAGACGGTAATATTTACTCCTTGGATCATGTCAGTCAATATGAATTGATACTTAAAAATATGTGAAATTGTATATATTTTCATATATACGTCACACTGAACCAGAGGTTGCGCTAGACTTTTTCGTTGTCCGTCATTTTGACTGACAGGGTCATAAAAATCCAGTCATAATCTATTTCTTACCCGTCACTTTAATTAAAATATATACATATAATAATGACATTCGGTAGCATTTTTCCATTAAATACTTGGTTGCTCAGTTGGTGCCAAAGACAGATTACTTTTTTGTCCCTTATCTTCCACTGCATCAGTCTTCCGTTTTTCACCTCTTTTGTCAACATTCTTCATTATTGGGCTTTTTGAAGAAGCTTCGGACACTCAGCTGCTGTGACATTTTTCCGAGTGAACCCAACAGGCCATGCATCAAGAGAGACAATATGCTAACTCGCCATCTAGTGGTCAGGAGTGTAAATTGCAATCTGTCAAAATGACTGACGGCCTTCAGATTTTTCTGTCATCGTTTAAAAAAAACGGTCAATGACGGAAAATATTCGGTTAACGCGACCCCTGCACTGAACTATAAGTTGCACAAGCCGCCAAACTATGAAAAAAAGTGCAACTTATAGTCCTGAAAATACGGTAACTCCATGTGTGTTCATTTATAGTGTGGCAAGGTACACAAAGGAGGACACGGGTGGGATTTGATCCCACAGACTCCCAGGTGAGAGTCACACGCACTTACCAGTCAGCCAAAAGAAACATCTCTGTAGCCAAACAGCCAGGACACATGACCACTCGGAGGCATAGTGACAGGACCATCGACTGCCACAATAGTTTTGATGCCTTCAGTGAGAATCTACAATATAAATAATCATAAAAATAAAGGAAAAACATTGAATGAGGAGGTGTGTCCAAACTTTTGGTCTGTACTGTGTGTGAAATAATATAAAGAAAAGCAAGTATGAGCAACGTGTGACTTCACTTTTGCTACTTAGTTTTTTTTTTTTTTTTTTCAACCTGATCATGAATTTAATTTTTGGTTCAGAGTAAATGTAGATGTGTGAAGCATCAGGCAACAAATTTCATAAATTTTTTATTAAATAGTTTTTTTGAATTTCTGCAGTCTCTGTAGGCCTACACAGTCCAGTCCGTCACAGGACAGTTGGATTCTTTTCGCAGACTGGTTCTCTTTTCCTTAGTCCAATCCAATTTTTCCTTTAATCTTAAAGTGCATATTTTATGTTCTTTGCAGAAAATCATTCCCTGAGATGAGGCAGTAACTGTTTTTTCTCTTAAGATGAAAAGAACCAGGAAATGTTACTTAAAAGGGAGGGGGGGGGGGGGGGATAAAACTCTCCGTCACAACACCGCATGGTTTTGGAATCATGTGACCTCTGACGTCAGAGTAGGTGAAGTCAGGTGAATTCCACAGCTGACAAATGCTAAACAATAACCGATAAATGGCCAGACAACAGCTTATTAACGGCTAGACAACATCCGTCTTCTTTCTTAACATCACCTCTACAGCTGAGGCTTAACTCTCCCAGCCAGCACCTTCTTGTTTGCTGCCAGAAACATCCTCTTCTCCTTGGACTGACTCGGCCACAGCAGGGTCCTGGCAACATTAGCTTAGCTTTAGCTGGCGCAGCTGCTGGAGCTTCTGCCAGGTTTCAGTGTTTGTTTCATGCTGTTCCTCTCAACATCTCGAGCTCAAAGCCGGAAACGGGACTCATAAACGCCCATACACATGATCTGTGGTAAATCAATTTAAAAAGGACTTTAAAAACAAAAAAGTTGGGCCTCCTAAAGTAAAAGCTTGCGTCTGTACTCAGAACTTGGTTGGGGCCCCTTTTGCTTGAATGACTGCCTTAACCCGGTGTGGCATGGATGCAACCAGCTTCTGGCATATCTCAGTAGAGGGTGGGCTTAAGGGCGCTAGAGGCTTTAGTTTTCAAAATGATTGATCCCCATCGAGATAGTATATGATTTTTTAATCGAAAGTTGATACATTTTTTCTGAACAGATTTCCGTTTGTTGTCCACTGTAGTTCGCAGGGGCATCTCCAGCCTTTAAGGACAACCTGGGCTTAGCCCGGAGTCGCACTAGGTGTAAATTTTTTAAAAATTAGATGAGCTTTTCTCTAGTCTTTTGCTACAAAAATGTATTTTAGAAGGCAATAATAGACATAATGGAGTGGATGAATTGTCATTTTAATTAAAAAAAAATTAACTAACCACAAAATCAACAATGAAATGTTGACCATTTCGTTGCTAAAGCACATTCGTTGCACTCACGCAGAACAGTTCACACAGTATTCACCTTTTGTCTTCTCTTTGACTCATCACTGACCCTCCTCATCATCACATGTTCTCTTCTCACCTGCTCTTATCTCATTATTTGATCTTCTTTTTTCTTCCTAATTTGTTCTCATAATTTTTTCTAATTTTCTCCTCATTTATTCATTTATAGGTTTCACAAATCAAAAACAGTGCTTTAATTAATCTACAGTCCCTAAAGAACATCTGAGTGCAGGTTTGAAAAGTCTACGTGTTGTAGTTTTTACACAGGACCTTGTTAAATGTTGTCAGTAGAAAATTATTTGAGTGGAACTGCCCTTTAAGCCAAAATCGAAACAGAAGCTGGGAAAGGAGTTGCTGCTAACTTCAGCCTCGTTTTTTATGTTGGGGGAGTTCATGTTGACTTTTTCATATTGTTTTTAAGGTGAAAAAAAGAGTCAACACTGTGATATCTTACCTTTTACCTTCCTGCTGAACATCTGAGGAGTTCTAACTGGTGCTTTCTCTCATATTTTCTGTCCATCTCCGCTTTCATCATGCTGATACTTTAATTTGACTGCTGCTCTCCTCTGCACATGCATACACGGAGCTGACAAACTTACTTTAGCTTCGTCTGACATCAGATGGGGGGACTAATCGGACCTCGGACTTCACACACACACAAGCTCACCCACACACCACACCAACAGAAGCTAGGCTGGACCCGCGCATTCATGGTGCGTTCAAGTGCTGGTAGAAAGCTGGGTCATTTGGATTTTCATCAGACTTTTTTTTCAGGAAAAGGTGGTAAATCAGTAAATTCATATCCGGGGCTAGACTCAAAATATCTGGGGCTGAAGCCCCGGGAAAATCGGCTGGCGACGCCACTGGTAGTTCGATCATGTTTTTGTGAAAACTTCACTTTTGTTTGATAAGCGGATCAGGCAAATGCGGAGAAGTGCTACATTTCAGACCAATCAGAAATTAGCTCCAGCGTCACCTGACTTGGAATCTGCCAATGACATTGCCGAAAAATTCCAAAACAGGAAGTTTACACACGCAGCTGACAGGCTTCACAGGCTGTGGTCGAGACAAATGTATCTATCTGCGGCTTGCAACCCAGTGGGCGTGTCGTAGTGTGGGCGTGTCGTAGTGCGGGTGGGTCTGGTTAGGTTTAGGGGAAGGGTCAGGGGTAGGGCTAGATTTTACCGTGCTCTCATTGGCCTGGTGGGCGTGTCGTCACACTACCACACGCCCACACTGCGACACGCCCACACTACGACACGCCCACACTACGACACGCCCACACTACGACACGCCCCTGTCTTGCGAGCCGCAGATAGACCCTTCTCGGTCGAGAAGGGTCTATCTGCGGGTCGCAAGACAGGGGCGTGTCATAGTGTGACGTTATTCGACGACATGCCCACCAGGCCAATGAGAGCACGGTAAAATCTAGCCCTACCTCTGACCCTTCCCCTAAACCTAACCAGACCCACCCACTATGCGACACGCCCACTATAAGGCACGCCCACTGGGTTGCAAGCCGCAGATAGATACACTTGCTGTGGTCTGCGGCGGAGAGGACGCGAAACTACTGTGGTAAGGAACAATCTATGTCTTAATTAAACAACAACACTTACTTTGATGGATATTTCAATGTTGGAAACACGCAGCAATCAGTATAAAGTAGACGAAACCGAAGACAACGGTGCCTCTTAACGTTGGGCGTTGCACAGGTGGAAACACCCACACTTTTCCTAGTGAGTGTTCAACACGCGCTTTTTTATGTTGCTTTTTATTTGTTTCGCTGTCTTGTGCAAATGTCGCGTCCCTGCCTCTCATTCTTAAATCATGACACAATGAGCTGAGTTGCTGTCCTGTAGTTGGTCGTGTTTCTTATGTGTTTATGATTCAGTTCGTGCTCAAAAGACAAAGCCATCAGAATGTTGATGTGAATCAACTGAAGCCACTTTCAAATAGACAGTTTATTGTTTGTATATATTTATTCATTTTTATTATATAACATATCAGTGGCCAGCCTGAGGCTCACCTGAGGAATATTCATGCTGCGTGATCAGCATCTTGGCATCAGTCCCACTAAAGAAAAGTGCTCTTATACAGCTTTAGGCAGATTTGTGGACAGTGTTTATTAAGAAAAATGGATCTTTTGTGAATATAGAAAATGTTTTAAATGTCTGAGATAAGCTCATGAAAAATTAGCAAAAACAAGGGTTGCAATTATATTCGATCAGAACAGAGTTTATGTTATTTTCATTAACTCTTCTTTTCCATATTTCTCATCTGTTCTAGGTTATACCAGATGCTGGACGCCTCTGTCACACCTCCTCTGGACTTGACCAGCTCTGAACTGACCCGACTCTTTATAAGGCAACAATAAATCTGCCATTTTGCATAAAATTACGGCTTCCAATGCCAGTCATTACAGGCTGTTTTCCCCTAGTCATAGCTACTGTACTGAAGTAAAGCTGAAATGAAGAGTTACTATCAGAAAGATACCATGTCCACCACTGTAAACTTTACTTTGTTAATATTGAATGTGGTCTCCACAGTAAATCAATCAACAAAACTCACAATTTGTGCTACAAACTGTGCTTTGTCCTTTCTTTCCTCTTGTGTGTTGTGTTCATGTTTCTCTTGTTTGTTTATTTCATGCAGCACTCTTTGTTATAACCAACATTAGCTGGTGCACACAGAAAGATGTTACCTGATCTGTTAAAGTCACGTTTATCAGTTGCCTCAGCTGCAACTTCAGTCTCCAAACTGTCCAGACTGACCCCCTCCAGAGAAGTCCTGATAAGAGTAGCCCAACTTCAGCTGGAAACTGTGTAATATTTTCTGTTTTGTTACATGCACACAGCACTCCATATTTTTATATTGCATCCATACATGCAAAGTTACTTCCATGGATTAGCATAAATAATGGCCATTACATAAAATGCATAAATGATTGACAGATGTTACTCATCACCTGCAGGGTATGGAAGTTTTATTTGGTTATTGAACAGGTCAAGTTACACTCTAGATGTTTGTAAACCATCCAATTGAGTGTATTATGAATGCTTATATAATACACATGTTTAAAAATCTTTTTTGATTCTTAATAAGGTGAAGCAAATATTCTAAATTGCATCTGCAGCACTTCTGTCATTTATCATTTTGAAGTCCCGTGTATTACTGTGGATGCACAGGATTTTAAATAATCCTTTAAAGTGATAGAATGTTGAAGAGTTAGTCTTATTGGAAGAAGTAAATGCCTGCCCTTTTTTGTATTTGTTTAACTAAGACAGTTTACAACACTACTTAAACCATTTATTCTGTAATCCGGTTTCCTGTCATCGTGTAACTGCTTGCTATCTCATAATAAGTGATAATAAAAAGAAAGAAAAAAACCTAAAAAAAAAAAAAAAACTTTGAAAGTTATTTACTGATTTGTGAAAGAAACTTTCTATTCTCAGTATACAGTAACTCTGTCCTAGAAAATACACCAGAACGTGGCTATTTTTAGCAGTTGATCTGGTATGTAGAGGGGATCGGAGGTTTCACGATCTTCATACACAAACATTATCAATGTCCCTGATTAACCTACACCATATATTCTTCTTAGTCCTTCTTAATCCTTTGATTTGACACAAAAATAAGTTTTAATAAGAACAATCTCTTGATGATGTTAAATATTTGCAGATTACATTTTGGAGGTCGTACTATGGCCCTCTACCATTCGCTAATCGTCTAAACGTTTGCCTGAGCAGAGTGGCGATTAAAACACTGGTTTTCAAAAATATATGATCAAATTGGGGATCAATCAACAACAACAACAAAAAAACGCGTTCGGCCCACCGTTTACAGGTGTTACGGAAGACAAACATGCTTCAATCACAGCCTTGAGCTCTTCTTTATTGTTTGGTCTCTTCCCGTTCAGCTTTCTCTTGACAATGCCCCACATGTCTTCGATGGGGTTCAGGTGAGGTGAGTTTGCGGGCCAATCAAGCATGGTGATCCCATGGTTGTTGAACCAGGATTTTGTACTTTTGGCAATGTGGGCAGGTCCCAAGTCTTGCTGGAGGATGAAGTCTGCATCCCCATACAGCTGGTCCACTGAAGCAAGCATGAAGTGCTCCAAAATGTCCTGGTAGACGGCTGCGTTTATGCTGGACTTAATGAAGCTCACAGGTCCATTCCTTATGAAGTCCTCCACACTTTTGAATGGCCCTTTCCTGACCATCTTCTCCAGGCTGCTGTCAGCCCTCTGGCTTGTACACCATTTTCTTCCACACTTCTTCCTTTCACTTTACTGTCCATTAATGTGCTTTGAGACAGCACTCAGAGAACAACCACCTTCTTTTGCTATCACTTTTTGTGTCTTTCCCACCTTGTGCAGGGAGTCAGTGATGGTTTTCTGCACAACTGTCAGATCAGCAGTTCTTCCCATGAATGTGAATTCTTCTAAACCAAGACAGGGACTTTTTTAAAGGCTCAGGGCACTTATGGAGGTGGTTTGGATTACTTATCCGGTTTGGAATGTGACACTCTGAGCCTACAATACTGGAGCTTTTCACAGTATTCTAATTTTTTCAGTTTTTGAATGAGCTGCAAGTCCTAATCAGCAACATCCAAACAAACAAAAGCTTGAAATATATTGATTCACATATTATTTGTCTAAACAATATGTAAATTGCACCTTTTAAGTTGAATTACAAAAATACATGAACTTTTTCAGGATATTCTAATTTTTTGGGTAGTACCTGTATGTTAAAGATGAAAGTTGGCCTTTAAAGCTTCAAGACAGTTACTAATGTGGCAGTTGACGGTCCTGCCACGATGCTTCCAAGTGATCTTGCGTCCTGGCTACTTTGCCACAGGGATGTCCTTTTGGCTAGATGGTTAGTGCACATGACTCTTACCTGGGAGTCTGGGGATTAATCCTGCCCAGGCTCTCTGTTGTGTACCTTGCCACACTAATACGGTTTTAAAAAATAGAAAAAGACTGCAGACTTTTTTCTTATGCATATCTAAGTTTCTTTGGTGCATTTTTTGCTATGACAACTGTCAGTCAGTCAGTCATTTTCTGTGCCGCTCATCCAGTTCAGAGTCGCAGGGGTTGCTGGAGCCTATCCCAGCTATTATCAGGGGGGAGGGAGGGTGCACCCTGGACAGGGCTATGACAACTGTTGACTCCATAACATGCTGCATTACCGTGGCAGGATATGGATGCATTGAGTTTATCTGTCCCTGCTGGGCTACTTAGTTTAGTCCTATGAGGGCTGCAGTTCTGCAGGTTTTCAATGTTTCCTCGCTTCAACACATCAAACTCAATTTAAATAGATTCAATAGCCGTTCAAGCTCTGCACAATGACTCATTAACTTGAGTCAGGTGTGTTGGAGCAGAGAGAGGATAAAAATCTGCAGGATTGTGGTCCTCATAGGACTGAATTGAATTGTCCTGATCTATCCGCTTTGTGGGGTAGATTTTGTGAATTTCTTCTGTCTAATCATTCATGTTCTTACACTTGCAAAAAAATCACATCTGAGACACACTCCCCATGCAGCAGTAAGCTAGAGATGCAATCATAAAACTATCCTTTGATTTGTGCTTGAGTTACAGTAGGTTATTAGATTGTTTTTAAATGTAGTGTGCACATTTCACAAAAGATGACATGAAATAAAAGAAACCTTTGCTTCAGCAAGATTTTTTCAGACTCAGATTCAACATTGTCATTGTCACAGAAAACAATGAAATTACGTTTGGAATCCTTTTTGTTAGATGTTTGGATATTCACCTGCAATCTGAAATATCAAGTCAATTCACATCAACAGCAGTCAGATTTCCTCAAACAGTTGTCACCACAAATGAAGGTTTTGTAAGGAACGACTTTCACGGACAATATCACAGCATGGTGACGAGGATAACAAACAAAAGGGCTTCAGGAACGTGGCCATGTTTCTGTCACAGAGTTGGAGAAAAAAAACGTGGCAAATATAGCAAATAGTTTGCGCTTAAACCTTTTTATCTTTACACATTTTTTTTTATTAATAATTCCTAATAAATGTTATGCACAGTCCATTACAGTGTGGGATATGCTGTATTTCCCATTATAAGCAGCTCTAAAGCAAACTGGATCAGTTTTAAACAGCAATGAGGTCATTTTCATGTCAAAGCAAGATTTTCTGTATGTTGTCAAATTTGATCATGAGCCTGTTTTTAAAGAAAGATTTTTCCATGTTCAAGATGTTTGATGAAACATTCTAACTTCCATCAAATCTTTGTTAAGTGTATTTGACCATCACAAGTGAAAGTTTACCTGTGTATTTAACACTGAATGAGAGGCCAAATGACGTGACAGATGAAGATTTTCTATTGATTCTGGGAACTAAGAGTGGGAAAACTGCTGTTTATTTTTGCCAAAAAGGCTGAATTGCTTTCTCTTGCTTCACAGCAGGAGCTTTGGAGAAGTTGCGGAAAGTAAAAGATTGAAAGGAAACCTTCCTTCTCTTTTAGAAAACAAAATATAGTAACACACAAATGTGTGTATGGCCTCCTGAGTATCCTTGCCCCTTCAAGGTGCAACTCTAAGTAAGAGTGTGGTTTTACTCATCCTGGTTAAATAAGAATGAAATAACATTTCTATCTTTGGTCTGTACTGGAGGTTGACTTCTTGCCCTCCCATTGTTCACCATGGCTTCTCTAATGAAAAACATAGCACTTTCAGTCTATTTAGCAGTAAACCAACATCATAAATTGTCATTTCTTTTTAACTCATAAAAAATTGAACTTTATTCAAGCCAGAGTTGGTAATCAAGCTCTGAAACACTTTCTGTTATACCAGGTGAAATGGTCCTTCCATCCTGAAAGTTGTCAATGCATCATGTATTATGTATGTAAAAAGGAAGGAAAAAAAGTCAGACCTCTGAGCTGCAGTTCTGTAAAAACTCTGACCAACACCTGCCATTCGCACCAAAAGGCAGGAATTGGTAATTCACAACTTGTAGAAAGAACGAATGTTGCCTTTATGTCTCGTCTCTGTCCCTCCCCTCTCTCCATCCCCCATGTGACCCCCCCTGTGTACTGCTCACTGTAAACAAATATAGCTAACAGACTGCTAACTATTGCTGCGCCAAAAACCAAACCTTCCACCCTCCACTCCGCTCTCACCCCCTCCCTGCCTGATTCAACTGCATGAGTGGAGCTAAGTAACTGCTGAGCAGTCAGGTCGGTTTCTCAAACAAATGGATTTAAAACTTCTGCAGCAACACTGAGGGAGGTGACCACAACTTTGTCATTACCTGTAAGTTTATTTATTTTCTAAATGCTGTCTTGTCTGATAAACGTAGCTCACTGTCTGAAGTGCCCATGTTGCTAATGAATAGCCTTTAGCAAACTCCGACCGCAGCTTGACCTACTTTCTCTAGATACGGTTATAGCCAAATAAGGTGTAGCCAATCAGAATGAAGTCAACTTGGTTTCCGGGTAAAGCTCAATATCATTACACATCCAACTCTTTTACTGAGGAAGGGAGGTCTAGCGTGCCAAAACAATCTCCTGTGATGTTGTGATGTGATGTTTTTTTCTTTGGAGAATTGCAGTAATGTAAACTATGAACTAGTTTTTACTGCTATGTCATCACTCCTTTAAAATCTTAAACAGTTCTTTTTTTTTTTTTTTTTTTTTTATCAATGTAGCACTAATTCCCAAAAAAGGTAATCTCAGGGGATTTTAAAGAGAAAGGAATCAAATTTCATCCATATTCAGGACAAATGCTTGACACAGTCTGATTTAACACAACTTTAATCCAACACAATTTGTTGCATTTCAGTGGTAATTCTTAATAAATAAAAATTCAATTTTGAATTTATCTCAAAGCACAGTTTTTCTTAATATTAAAGTTAGATTTAATCTAAATTTCATTATAAAAACTACAGTGATGGAGGGCATTTTTTTGTTAAAATGTCTTATGAAAATTGATAAAATATGGGTAATACAAAAAATATGATACAAAAATACAGATATGACCATGTGTGTGATCACAGCCCTACGTTGTTCATGCTTCCCTGTAATTCACTCACTCTGTCAGCTACTGAGCAGGCTGTGACCAGCAAAGAAAACCATGTCGCTGATAATCAGTGTGTTTGCAGCAGCAGAGCGTTATAATTCATTGTGGTGATGTTGTTGTGAATGTACAGCAGAATGTAGCCAACCATATATAGCCCAATTCATTACTTATGGAAAACGTTGCAAGAACTCCCGGCTATCAACTTTGCTCCAAGCAGCACAGCACAGGGAGAAGTGGAACCAGTTCACACCAACCAAGAGAAACACGTCTCTCATCCACCAGTGTAGGCCCCGCCCATCAAGTGCACTTGAATTCACAAGCAAAACTTTAGAATTTGCAACCAAAAAGGACAAATTTGTAACCAATTTTTTTTTTAAAATCTTGAAATCAAAGAGGACTGATTCATAAGAAAAATACTTGTATGTTTTTACTTTTACTTTCAAACATTATTATTGATTAAAGTTGAAGAAATATGTTGTCTATTTTCATTTTTCAATTGCAACCTGTTCTGTTTTGATCTCAAAAATTGTTTTTGATTGCCCCCAACTTTATTTTGCTCTCAAATCTCTTTTTTGGTTTTAAACATATTCTATTTATTTGATTAAATGATAAAGAAACAAAATTTTCTCCATAGATAACTGCAACAGGCACACATGCAGGTAGAAATTTCTCTTTAGCACCCTGAGGTATGAACCTTGTGGTGTGTTCAATTGAAGATGGTGTGTGTCGGAAGTGGGAGCTCAGATCAACGTAATTGTACGGTGGAGTGCTCCCAGCACTATGCAGCCTTATGCAACAAAACAATGAACTACTGTAAGCAGCAGACAGCATGGATTCTATGTCTAGTTGGTGAGATGAATCCGACTTTCTGAGCTGAAGATCTGATTTCAAGGAGGATTATGACTGCAGCTCTGACATGGAATTAGGAAATTCCGACATTATAACGCACCATTAGTCGAAACACAAACACCGGGCTCTCAGTGCACACTGCTATGACTTTAACTGTCCGGCGATGTCTAGAAAAGTGTGCGCCCATCTACGCCCTTGGTCAAGTGCATTTATTTTCAAACTGTGAGCTGTAATAATTCTCAGAAAAACAAAGCAAAAGATGCAAATACCTAGATCCATGTACAAAATCAAAGCACACAACTAAAATCTGAAGAATACATGATAGCCCCTTTCAAACTTGTGCTGGAAACCGGTAACAGTGCAGACTTTGTCTTTTACACCGTTTGCATTCAGACGTGTTCCGGTCTTTTACCTCGGAGATGTAATGGACGTGTACCGGCTGGTCCCCATGTCATAAGAGCGGAAATGTTGCGCCACGTCATTTTGGCTGAACGCACGAGAAAATGTTCCGGACAGGGTTGAAGGGAGAGCGGGGCTGTGCTGATTTATCTGCAACATTTCCTGATGTCTGAAAGCACCCGGGACGCAATAAGTCTGCAAGGAAGCAGCATGTTTGAAAAGACGAGTCCGGTTAAGAATTCTGTTGTTCCCATGGCTATTAAACTGGTAAATAAGGCTACATAAGACCAGAGCCTTTTTGCGTCTTCCTGACAGTTTAGCACTTTACTGACCCGCACTTTACTAAATTGTCTTTTTTTTTTCTTTTTTCTCTGTTTTTAATTTTATGGGTTATTTATTGATGATTTAGACAGGACATGTAGGTACTTATATTTATACACAATTGCAGTACCACATTTGTCCTTTCTGGCACGGTTTTTGTAAGTGCTTTTACGTTTTTTTGGTGTTAGTGTACTGATCATATGTACATTGTGGCTGCAGCATGGGTGAATGACCCAATACAAATTTTTTTTCTCTGAGAGACAATAAAGTTAATCTTGAACCTTAAAGAGCACATGGACTTTACTGCTCATTTTTCTGCAATGCAAGTCTGAAAGTGGCTTATGGTACTTAGAGTAATGAGACTCTGCTTCAGGGAGTCTTGAGAGAAACTTTCTAAAGAACGGAAACTCTCAGAATCATGACAGAGCTCAAAGAGCCCGCGTCTCTTCTATAAGCCTACAAGTCTACAAGTTTATTAGTAGAATATTCTAGTAGATATCATTGTGAAACTAATATTTTACATTTTATAAAACCTTGTGTAGGGAAGGGAGACAAAACAGAAACACAAGTCCAACAAGACACCCAGAGCAAGACACCCTTATTTTCTTTCTGTAGTTCTGAAGTGCAGACATAGAGCTCTACCAGGACAGAGTCGCTGCCCCTGTTCTCCTTCTGCTTGTGGGGAAAAGGAGTAAAGCTCGGTCATCTGGCTGTAGACATAAGAGAA
The DNA here is from genome assembly GCA_023101725.1 of Atherinomorus stipes. Taxonomy (NCBI): domain Eukaryota; kingdom Metazoa; phylum Chordata; class Actinopteri; order Atheriniformes; family Atherinidae; genus Atherinomorus; species Atherinomorus stipes. Next base: position 698,179 of record JALJCO010000612.1, on the reverse strand, counting down.
CCTCAAGAAGACAGCCCTGATTGGGGCAAAGCACTTTTATTATTCACCTGGTTTTAATCTATGAGGCTTTAATGGCACTTGCATAATGAGACTACCATTGCTGATGTCATTGACATCACAGATTTTTTTCTACTGAAGATGTTTTAGCTCCTCCAATCCCTGACAAACAGTAAATACTGAGATGTATGAGACATCAATAGTGTTTGATAAAATTGTTATTCAAAATTATACCTGGTTTTGTAAGAAAATGCATAATACTGAAGAGTCAAGTTAGTATTTTTTCTTTTCACAATGCCAAGCATCAGCATGCAATCCTGGATACAACAGTCTTTACAACTATGTGTTATTTACTCCTCTGCAGAGCGAACAATTAACCAGCCTACAGTTTATTCCACTCAGCTTTCTCCTCTGGGCCCCACTCCTGTTGCCAGGCATCCAGTCAGCATCACTGCAAATCCCATTTAGAACAGACCAGTAGCAACTTTAACCCAGTGCCCAATTTTAGCTGCTCAGACTTCAGCCATCGCCCCTAAAGACCATCAGCTTTCAAGCCAAGCCACTACCATACGCACGGCCTCTAAAGGAGCCACCTGTTTCCCTTCCTCTGAATCCTGCAAAATGTCTGGAGTCAAAAACAGGTGCAGAATTAATGAAGCGATGATAAAAAGAGGAAATACGCCTTTGCAATTCCTTCATAGGACTGAATTTCTGCTTCTTGAACTCACCAAATCTCACCGGAGTTTGAGTATTAATCTGAGGGAGCTATGCAGAAAGCTACCAGGCGTAAACCAACTTTCAGACTCTTGAGACATATCTTTTAAGTTGAAACCTGGAAATGTTCAGTCGTGAGGATATGCCTTGAAATTTAGTTTGCTCATTTTTTCTGATCAAAACAAAGCAAAAGCATTCATAGATAAGAAGACCCAGTGCCTTTTGTTATGTTCACGAATTAATTACTTCTGAGTACTGTTTTTTGTGCACTTTGTTTTGAACCATCATTTAAATGATTAGCCAAGAAAGTCTTTGCTAATATAAACCAAAATGCCAAATATTGTTCTTCACCTGATTATGGAAAGATGAAGATTTCCTTTTGTGCAAAATTAATAAATATTCACAGATAATGGAGTTTTATAGCGTGAAATTGTTTTTAGAAATCAGTTTTTAAGACATGAGGGAAATTTAGTGGCACAAAGTTGCACAAGAAAATATCTCACCATTTATACAAAAATTTTGAGGGAATATTAAAGTAGAAAAAGACACATTTTTTATTTATAACTATTGGAACTTCTTTCCATCCATCTTATGGAGCCATGGAGCCTAATCCAGCCGCCATCAGGTGAGAGGTGGGACAGATTAATCCATAATGGGACTGCTACAGAGAAAAACGGGGCGAACACCAATTCACACTCACTGCAGTTAGCACAACATTCATGTTTTTAGAGTCAGCACAGAAAGTCTCCAGCCAAGCTTTGAACCAGAAACCAGGAACTCTAAATCGGTATGCTCATATGTTTAGGCGTAAGGCCAGAGGACAACTTGGTGATGCAGGAACACTGATGCCCTCCATTTAAACCTGATAACCGCTTCATTTAGAGGCTGCAGTAATGAAATTCAAACTGACATTTCAGCCTAACACCAGTATTAATAAGGCTGCTGTTATTTCAGTCTGCCCCCTTGACTTTCAAATGCAGAATATTTTCTGTATTTATGTGGTAGTTTTCTACAAGGATGAGCCCAGTATTGTTTATTTAAACCAAAATATGTCACAGACATTTAAGCAAAACATCAGAAATTTGTGTCAGCTTGTGATGAAAAAGAGCACGTGTCCTTTAATGCCATATCTATCCATCTATCTATCTGTCTCTATCTATATAGATATAGATATATATAAACAGTTGTCTTCAAAATTATTCATTGAATTGTGGTTGGAAATAATTAAAAAAAGCAAACAAAACTGTCCCAGACACACACATATATATATATATATATGTATGTATATACAGTATATACTGTATAAATATGTGTATGTATGTATATTTGATGTTGCTAATTGTAATATTGCAACGTGAATAGCATTTTGAATTTGTTTTACAACTGCTTGTAACATTTACATTACATTTCAAATTCTTTCTCATTTAATTTCCTTGAATAACAGAAACAGCCTCAGCTTAGAATTCAGAAATTCCTTTTCAGGGTTTCAGCTTTTATTTATGAAGAGGTTAATTATACAATTGTTGTCTTAGTTTTTCCACTAAAAGTTTACATAAAACAGTCTCTGAGATTGTGATACATGCATTTCTCTGAGAAAGTCACCATAAAAACATCAGAGGACGCGCAGCTGTTGAAATTTAAATAATGATGCAATTAAAAGCTGTTTTAAGGAATGCAGCATTTCTGCAAGCAATGACATCACTGATGTAAAGTAGTGTTGTTGCTTTGCCATCCTTTATGGACAGAATGAAAAGGTAAAGGTGGCAATGTACCTGACAATATATGCATCATTTAAAAACCCTCTGATGAAACATTTATCGTTGCACATGGGTGTTCAACTTGCAGTACCATTAACAGTCCTATATCATAATAAATGAGAAAGAGAAAAAAAGAGCTAGATGGAGAGTAGCAGTCTCTGGTTCCCTCCTACACACAGCTGACCATCATGTCCTGAAGTGGGTGTGAATGACGAACTGGGAATTTACTTTAGATTGTCAAATACCCAGTTTTACGTCTGAAAGGCATGTGGGAGGCAGACAATTTCGTATGCAGGTGAGGCTGCTTACGGAACGGTCTGCAGAAGTTAAACACTGGACTTTTTAAAAGCGGATGTGACCTTAAGTCAAAGATAAGACTGTTTTTACTCAGTAGCTCATATTTCTCAGAGAACTAAGAGATTTAAAGCTTTTAGATAACATTTGTCAAAGTTCCCAACTTAGTTTATCAGGGGTATCATTTCCCTTGTTCCCTTTTCTCGTAAGTTGACTGAACTTCGTCTTTAAGACAAGATAAGGAGCTCAGACATCCAGACGGAGCTAAGAGTAGAGTTGCTGCGTCCACTGAGGCCTCAGATTAGGAAACCTTCTCAGTGGTTTCCTTTTAAGTTTTTCTGGGTATGCCGATCCAGGAGGATGCCCCGCATTAGATCCAGAATTTGCCAGTGGGATTACTTATCCCATCTGGCCAGGGAATGCCAGATGGGAAAACTGGAAAACCCTGCTTAGCCTGCTGGCACTGCAACTAAGCCTAAGCAGATAAGCATAAAAAATAATAGATAAGTGAACTGGTTATTGATTGTTCAAAGGCCAAATCTCGAAGCTTTAATTACTTCTTTGTCCAACAATCACCAGTTATGAGCTTTTCCAAGCAGCAGCGTAGCTCTCTGAAAATGAAAATAACTGATAACTAAGCAGGAAACCCCATGTGAAGATAGCAAAGTATTAATTTGTATTGTCATCGAATTATAGCAAGAACTGCATATACCAAGCAGATCTGAAAAAAAAATGTTCATATATTCCAACAAAGTCTGATCAAACACTGTTTTCATGCAGTGGAGGAGCTGCTTCTCACTCTTTTAAAATAACTTCACTTGCTTTTGATAAAGCAGCATTTTGCACATGACAGATTATACTCTTAGGTCTAACATATTCAGGCAAAATTACAATGTGTGGAATATACTCCAGTATATTTTAGAAATCGTAATAATGAGAATTCATATAAAGCTGTTGTGGCGTATAACTCCTAAACGGTAGTATTTATAAGTATTCAGGACAAAGGAATCCATCGTCTCATCTCTGCTTTCACACATATGAATCCCTCTGAGTCACTGGGGCACATTTTGAAGAATGGCAGGTATCTGGTTTTAATGAGTCATTCCCTTGCAAATAACTTACCACATCTATGTCTTTGTTTAGCAATGAATATCTTTAGATTTTCTTTTTGAGAATTTCTTTCCCCCAAATAAAAGTGATCAACATGAATTTAACATCTAGAGAGAAAGTACGTCTCAAGTGTTTTCTGAATAAAATGAATGCCTTTAATCTGGGTCATGGACTTAGAAACTAAAGTTTTACGTTCATAAATCTGCAGTGGAGTGTGGCTTCTAATGAAGTTCTTTGCACAGAGGCTGGAAATGTAAAATGTCAAAGTTGCATGGAAGCCTGCGTTTTAGGAAGTGATAGGACGTTTTCATAATTTAACATCTTGTCTGCCGAGCATCCCCTAACTACAGATGTGAAAGGCTAAATAGTGCTAATCTTTGTATTTCACTGTGAAACTTGGATGTACGTTTTATATCGGCAATGGACACAGATTTGCAATCTTGTGACTTTGTCTAAAGCTTTTTTTTGAATTAAGAAAACCCACATATTTAAAGATTTTTGCATGCTTTCTACCACAACTGCATTTGAAAAAAAAAGATGTAGTGAAAGTTCATTAAAATGCAAATGTTTACAGCATTGGGTTTCCTGAAACAGGTCACTGTATTCACTCAAAGGTGACATATTATGCACAATATTCCCAAACTGAGACAATTCTCTGATATCTCAATGAAATGTCAGATTTGGTCAAACTGGTAGCCTGAGTGCTGCAGCTTGTCTCTGACCCTGTTAAACAGATGCCTTATGGAGCTCCTGGCAAGTATTGCATAGGTGTTCCATGAAAATGGTAAGAACAGCCCAGAGAGGCTCCCAGCCTCTAAAATATTGACATATCATCCATTCATAGCCTTTATTTAACCAAAACCCAGTGAGATCAAAGGTTTCTTTTTCAAGGGAGACCTGGCTGGCGAAGAGGGGAGCAGCGAGTTACGGTGAAAAACAGTAAACATGGAATTTACAAGATTAAAACTTACTCACATTAAACATGCACACTCAGTCAAGACAGACTGCAATGATTTTTAAACTCGTTTAATGTAGGAAGGACTTTAAGTTTGAGTCTGGCTGCTCCCTACAAAGAGACAATGGTCAGAAGTCAAAGCTTTTGGCAGAGGTGGCAAGAAGCTGCTCTTCTTGACCCTAAAAGTAATTTTAAAAATACAGGAGGGTTAAAAAACGGGACTCCATTTAAGGCATGTGGGGGTGACAGAAACTTCCGTTAGATTTTTACTTCATCATGTGTCAGTAGTCATATCTGAGAAAAACATGAAATTAATTTGTTTCTTTTGTTAGCTGCATAAATGCTGTAATTCAAATATTTACTATCACGTGTAAAAAAAAAAAGAGCTCAAACTGTCACATAACAAGAAGAGAAGAAAACAGAACGGGGAAAGCAGATGTTGGAGCTGAAGACTTTGTTGAATTGAGTAAAAAAAAAAAAACAACTCACACTGCTAGTTGACACAGGGACTTAGAGCGAAGATCTGGCACAGAGCGAAGGAAAAGCTCGAGAAATGATACTTACAACAAGCAAAGAGACAGTATGTTGCTGAAATCCTGGAGTGACACAAGAACGGGAGGCAAACACAGCTGAATACACGAGGGCAAACTGTACAAGTAAGCTGATGATAGTAAGGTGAACGAGAGCAAAATGTTAGAAACCAAAAACCAACAGAAAGTCAGAGCCAGAACATGAAAACCTCACGGACTGGAATGCAAACAGTAATAGGAAGGCTCAGGTTTGTGTTCTGATTTGTATTCAGCACTACAACTTCCCCCCTCATGTCTGGATGTGTGCATATCCCTAGTTTAACGAAGAAAACAAATAATCATTTCCTTGCAGTTCCATATGAACGAGAAGCCCTGGAGTTCCTCCTGATTGCACTCGACTCTCCTTCTACTTGTAAATAACACTGACAGTCTGCATGGGACTAATTTGTTGTAATGTTTATTGTTTAAGACATGTCTCTCTAGAATGAGATCTTATATTGCAATATTGTAAATGTAATTAAAACAAAAAGTATGTGTCTTCACTTTCCAGATAAAATATAAACCCAATTTTCCCAAACCTATTCTGCATTTATCTGCCTGCTTCCAATTTTTATTTTTATTTTTTTTTGTGTGTGTGTTTCAAGTGCACTCTTACCGCAAAAAATATTATACTCATTGACTTTATTTATTCATCTATTCATTTATTTATTCATTCAGATTTATTCTCAAACTGTGGCGCTGAATGTGTTACAGAATGTTTAAAACTATAATTTTTAGAGCAGGGAAGAGCTTCAGGAGTCCATATGGCCCTCCACTGTGTAGGGGATGGATGGATGGATGGATGGATGATGGATGGATGGATTCTGCCCTTCTTGGAGCCTCTTTCAGTACTCAGAATGTTAAAAATCAATATTTTTCTTGTTTACAAGGTGATATGTTTCTATGCACAACAGAAATCATCCATCCATCCCTCCATTGTCTATAGTTGATTATTTCAATCCAGGGTCAGGGTGAGTGCTGGAGCCCCTCCCAGCTGCTATCAGTGGAGAGGCAGAGTAAACCCTGGACCAGTCGCCAGGCCATCACCGAGAACAGAATAAACCTAACGCTGAAATCTGCGACATTCCTGGGTGTCATTAAAAAACAATTAGAATTCATGTCCAAATGCCAGGAGAAAAAAAAAAGGAAAAATCACGTTTCACAATGCATCATTACCCTGAGCATGCTAACAATGCCAGTGGCATTGGGCTTTAGATAAATAATCATTTAAAAAAAAGACTAAACTGTCATTTCATATGGATTGAAAAACATATTTTGCTGGCATTTTTAAATGTTTCCATGTAAACCTGATATAACTGCATATTCATGCGTGACACTGACGATGACCTGATAATTTGAATGAAGCTGCTAATAGCAAATAGAGTTTTTCTTTATTTAGATAAGTATTATTACACGTCACTGTATTCATTTATTTGTCTGTTTATTTATTCATCTATTCATTCTTTCTCCCCATGACATGATTCTTTGGGCGTAAGGCCAGGGGCCAACTTGGTGTTGCTGGAACACAGATGCCCTCTACTTACACTGAATAACCACTTCATTTTGAGGCTGCAATGAAATCCAAACTGACATTTCAGCCTAACACTATTATTAATAAGGCTGGCGTTATTTCAGTCTGCATACTTGACTTTTAAATTAATTGTCTAACAAACTGACCGCAGGATTCCTCCTTCTGAGTATCGTGATGCCGCAAAGAGGGTGGGGGGAGGGTGTGCGGACACAGTCACATCAATTTTGATGACACACAAATAGAAGCAACAAAAGGAAAACAAATTCTGTTTGTCAAGCCAGGATCTTTTAATCTTTCGAGGAGGAGAACTACAAAGGTTTGTGCTATTTTTTTAACAGGAGTTTCAACTGGAAGTACAATTGTTTGAGTTTGTAAAGCCATGAGATGTTGGAAAACAATTATATTGTGTGGGAATAGTTTCAGAAACAACACTCAAACAAACCCACTGAAATGCTATTATTGAAATCCTTTTTGTCAATATCTTTATAGAAGGGATTTGTCTACAATGATAAAAGGAGACAATCTGTATTCCTCAAAGCTTTAGTTTTAATCTTTTACTCAAGTTTGTATTGCAGAATAAGATTAGCCAACAGCAGCAGTGAGAGGACTGTTAAAGATGCTTATTCCTTGAAAGAGGGTTTAACAAACAATTTGACCTTCATCACACTTTGTGAAAAGGTCACTAAATTAACGTAGAATCGCATTCAGCAGGCCAGGGTTCAGGAGATGGACACATGGCTGTCAAGCAGAACAAGTCAGCCGGAGTCCCTGAAATACTCATATGTTAAAGTAACTTCACCTAAGTTTTGTTTTCAGTTTCAACACCATCAAAGTGATTCTGAGAGGCATGAAAATGTCATTTCACCACTATTTGACATTGTTTGAGAGACCAAGATGCCCAGTAGCAACTATCTAGATCTCCTGATGTTTCTTTATTCAGGCCGTTTTCATGATGTTTCCACGCAAAATGCTAATCTTTGTCCTCTGCATGTTTGAATTTGTACAACAGCACATTGAAAACTATGTCTGTGCAGGGGAAAATGCAAATAAGACCAGAAACATGTAGTGCACATGCAAAGCCTCTAGTGGGCGGTAAAACTTTGCAGTGACCCATCCAGGTGTGCGCCACATCCCCATAAGACTGCTAACTACTAGTGCAAGTAACCTCTGCATCTTCACTGGCAGCTTAAACAGGTGCTGCCTCAACAGGCTAAATAAATAAAAATATGCAGCAGCAGGAACATGACATGGAGGTCCGCCATTGTTGTTGTGCTTTCCGTTGGATAAGCAGAGTTTGTGTGTGCATGTGCAAGATGATGTGAAACATGTGGGAAAAAGATTCCAGTTCCAATTTATATCATGGGTTGGTTATGCGTTGACAGAAAATTTCCCATTGTTAAATCTTCATGGTTTTATCCACCAGAAACTGGAGGCCAAAAAGCCAACTTGACCAGCTAAAGCACCAGTTAAAATGTGGCCAACACTCACCTGAGACCAGCTGATGTGTTTTGGCCACATTTCAGCTGATGCTTTAGCTGGTCAAGCTGGTTTTTCAGCAGGGAGAACGCAAGAAAATGCTTGCGTTTTACTGTCTCAGCATTGTGGTGCAAACTCATCAAAGTGTTTTCATTCATCTTTTGCATTTAAACACAAGAAACCTTAATAAACATGGCAATGTACAGTAAAAAAAAATGATGAGCAAATCGCGTGTAGGCTAGAGAAGCACTGCAATAGCTACAGAGTCATGTAAGGTTTCAGCACCTGCAACGTTTTATTCATCAGAACACTCACGGTGAAAAACTTTTTTAACTTCAGATCAATTAAAAAGGATGCTGAAAAAAAAACTTCAAACAAAGAACCGTAAGACAATTATGCTGGGAAGAGGTTGAAGATGAAGCAGAGAGGTTGAGATACAAAAAGAATGAAGCAATAACTTTAAAACAGCTTGTTAAAATTGCTCTGATCTAAAATACGTACCCAACAAGTATAACCAACATCAGTCCAAGCTAATGGGGCCTTGTTTTATTCACAACGTTTTCTATTGTGTAATATAAAGACTAACCTCCATGATAATAATCATTGTAAGGAAATATCAATAAAAATTAGGGCTGCACAATACTTTTAAAAATCTATTGTTATTACAAGATAAACATGCACAATGTAGTAGAAATATATTTTGGCATTGAAAAAAGATAAGGAAGTGCTGCTTTTGTGTCTTATTAGTATGCAATGGTGCAGAAGCTGAATGCTCTTGTATTAATGTACCTAAGATGAGCATCATATAATGAAGACTCTGTTTTCATATCATTATCTCAATATTCCACAAATATCACATATTACATGCTTTTTGTGCAGTTCTAATTCAAAGTGTTGGAAAAAGAAACTACCCCACAGCCTACAGTTAGGCTCATTTACCAGCTTTGTTTGTGTCCAATTAATTGGAAAATGCATATTGAAAAAAAGCAGGACCAATTATGCACGGTAAGAAATAAGTGCAGTCTTCAGTTTGTCAAGTTACCATTTTGTCTTAACCTGGGCAAAATGTTGCCAGGTGCTAAAAAGATCCCACCTCCAATTCATTCCTCCAGACTCAGGATCTATGATGTCAGTGCTACATGTCAGGTTGTCCTTTATTTCAACTGATTTAACTGATTTTTGCAGGAAAACACTAAGTGAGACTGTTAAAAATGTCTGTCAGAGAAATATTTCCCAGTGGCAGTCTTGTTCTTAAAGTTAAATTAAGTGACTGGGTAGTTTTACAAGTACAGTGTTTGTTATACATTTAATGAGGGGGTACTCAGCTAAAGTTATTTATTTCTGAGCTTTTTGGAACTACTTATCAGTTGCTGCATTTTTTTTTTATTCCATCTGCAAGCACTGAAGTTGAAAATCTTTTTGTTGATTTGGGTCATGACTTGTTTCTCAGTCCTGGTCCTCACCCTGCCCTGCATGACGTTTCTTAAACAATAAGCCCCAAGAAGCCTTGGGTTACAGTGATTTTACAACAGGCATTTGAAGGCACGACACACAGCAGAGTGCCTTAGGAAAAACAAAAAAAAAAGCCTTTATTTTTCTTTCCTTTTGCCTTTCCTGAACAATTGTCTCCTTGCGTCCCTCAGGAAGTAGGAATTATTTATATATTATTTATTTACCAAACCAACAAACAATCCTAACAACAGGATCATTTTAATGAGTGTGCAACTGATCCTGTCATCACTAAGCGTCACAGCTGTCGAAACATGGAAATATTTCAGTTTGAAGTAAGATATCTGGTGTATGCTTACTGTTGCTTCTGCACTGATTAAATACTGAGTGTGTGACTTGACAATTAAACATTTTAATCTAGCAAAAAGAAAAAAGTTGCAAGAAATGATTTACATACAATTTCTCCTCATGCATTCATAAACCAACACAGAAGCAAGAAACTAATGACTATGAATTTATATGTTTGCACATCTTGACTTTGTATGTATTTCTTTTGAACTTTCTCCATATTAATGTGTTTTATCATTTGTAAAAAGTTATTTTCCAAACTTTTCTCCTTGGACAATAAGATGAACTCAAGAGTAAGAAGACGAAAGATGCCACTAAGATATATTTAATCTTTTGTTAAAAAAAAAGAAAAGAATGATAAATAAGAAAGATCACCTTGTAGTTGTAAGTGCTGTGTTTTTCCAGCGAAATAAAACTTCTGAGGATCAGTTTAAAACCTCACTCATCCTTAAATGCACATTTGAAGGCTAAAGTGAGCAAATGTGTGTCACATAAGAAAAATGTCACACACTGAGCATTTAACCCACACTGTGTGCACACTTTTTTGTGATGACATTTTGAAGTGATATTTAGCGCTGAATTATCTCACCCTTCCTTCTGTCGGCCTGTGCACCTGTTTGCAGGTTTCAAGGATGACATTAATCACCAGAGATGAAGCTGAAGTCTATTAAATGCTAGATTCAATGTTAATAATGTTGTTAGAAATTAAGACACACAAAGATGGGTATACAGTAATGGTGTCTAATATGAAAAAGGTTATGTCATATGATGTAAAATTATTTAATTTAAGTGCATTTAAACTGTTTTAACTCCTCTCAGCTGTTCAGTGTGTGGGTTGGCACTGATTTGCATTTACTGTACTGCAGCTTACTTGATCCTATTTATTTGTATTAACAAATCTTCTAAGCTGTGCAGTTGTTGTATTTGCATGAATGATGAAGTGTGTTAATGAAGCACAAGTAGGAACATGAAGGATAAAGAGCACTACGAGTGTAGGTGTTTTAATGGAATTCCTTTATGTGCTTCCATGGGAATGAGACATCCTTCTTGATGGTAGACCTTCAGTTTCTGGCTCCAGGCCGGAGGAGGAAAGTCAGCATAATAGAGGAAGTAGAGGAGAATCACTTTATTGTCCATTTCGGGAGTGCAAAAGCTGTGTGTCTTACCACAAATGAAAAACATCACAAATTTCTCAGAACTGATCATTGGAAAATGAAAAACAAAAAATGCTTGATGTAGTACTAGTGGCAAACTTGAGAGTAGTATATATTATGTTAAAATGAAGCAGGCTTCATGATGATGTCCTGCTAAATGAAGCTACTGAATCAAACTACCATCACTGGGATTTGAAGCACTGGATTGAAGCCACCCACCATGACTCCTGGATTAAGGATTACAAATCACACAGAAAAACATGGGATTACACTTTATTATGCTGTGTCCACTGTGGTCGAACCATCGTGGGATCATTTCTCTGCAACACTCAGGTGCTGTTTTCTTCTCCTTAGATGACACAACCAAGTCAGAGGGTTTCTGTATGTTCCTGAAAGGCAGAAGATTAAAGGTTTTTTCTGAGAATCACAAGAAAAGGGGTCTACAGATAAAAGAGAATCAGAGAGAGAGACGGTGTCTGGCTGGATTGAATGACCTTACCACTGTTATCTGACTTTGGAGTGATAGTGGATTTGAGGTGGGCATGAAACATATGCCGCATATTCACCTTGTTTTAAAGAAGTTTTTGGATTGTAGCTGCAAAGTAGCTTTAAATCAATGCCTTTATTTTACATCTGGCTTAGTTTTGTGTCCATGCAGCATTGTTTATTCAAATATTTCTGTTTCTTGAATACATACACCAATAATGTAAACTAAAACTGTGAATATGCAAGGTTTTTTAATTCAATTTCTTTTCTTATATTTCAATATAGGACCATTTGCAAGCTGTTACACTTAATGTGCTACGAAAAATCTTTAAAAGGTTTCTGAAAGGTTCTTTATGGAGTTGTTGATGTCATTTTAAATCTTGAGCACAGGCTATTTTTCATGCTTTGCAAAGAGCAGCAAATAAACAAACCTCACTGATCAAGATGATGTGCGGACTAATCTTCAAAACAAACAAAGGAACCTTCCATTAAAAGACTTTCATGGCCTGCATGGTTATCACCACTGCTTCACAGTAACAAGATCCCACATTCAAGCCCTACGGGGGAATACTTACTGTGTGGAGTCTACAGTACGACCAATGTATGTGCTTCATTTGCATGTTCAAGAGGTAAAATTGTGGATAAAAAGTAATCTTCCATGATGTAAATGTTCTTGTCCAAGATCCAAAAATGCCAGATAACCAAACAGATAAAACGTACCATGTGGAATCTGACCACTCACCTTGTGGTTAAGCGGGAAGTGTACTGACCTGGTCCCCTCTCTAAATAGACTGCTTGGGGAGAGTCGAAGTCTTCCAATTTCTGGGCACTATCATCTTTGCTGATCTCTCCTGGACTGAAAATACCACACAGCATGCACTATAGATCCATTTAAACCCAGAGGAAAACTGTCTCAGGGACATTTTGTTTCCTGGACTGATAACCATGATCAACTCCATCATGCACCGATGTAATTACCTCATACACATCAACCTCCACTTCTGTATGATCCCACCTTCCATATTATAACTCAGCACTATTTCTCTTATGTAAGCTCAAATTCAAGTTCACTTTATTTCTAAAGCACTCTTACACTGACAATGGCAGATCAAGGTGGTAATATTACATATGTAAGTGTACTATACAGAAAATATTCAGTCTACAATCTACTCAGTTTTGTTTTACTCTCCTACTGCTCATATTTATGCATTATGGCTGCCTTATATTCTTTTGCTAAGAGATTGTGGCAGCACAAAGGAGGACCCTGGTGGGATTTGATCCTCAGACTCCCTGGTGAGAGTCATGTGTGCTAACCACTCAGCCAAAGGGATATCTCCTTGGGCAAGTAGCCAGGGTGCATGATCACTCTGAGACATAGTAACAGGACCGTCAACTGCCACAGTGTCAACACCCACGCTCATATAAGCGTGTGGATATGTGTGTATATATTATGTTTAACATTCATTTGTACAAGAAGAAGTGAAACCAGAAAGCTTGTGACAATCATCATTTCTTTTTGTTTATTTTTTGCTCTCCATCACAGGCAATCCAGGGTCCTGTTTGATCACCTTGTTGCACCTTGACTAAACATGGATGCTTGAGAGCTGGTGCAGCTTGCAGAGAGAGCATGGAACCACTGACATGGGCCGTGTCTCAAACCGCGCACTTGAGCACTTCAAACACTATTTAGAGTGTGTGCATGCATGCTGTCATTTAAGAGAAAATCAGTGCTCTGAAAATGCCGGGATGTTGCCCCAACAACGGCCGAAAACAAAGTGCAAAATGAAGCACAATACTCGCACTAAACTGACCATCTTGCTGACGTAGCTGAAAAGGCGGGACTTTCGAACTGCTTTCAGAGCTGATTAATGGCGGTGAATGAAGCGGTGGTGACCCCTGCTGCAGTGGAGGCTGAATTGTACAGATTTAAGTAATGTTTATGAAGTTATTTAGACATAATTACTAATATATATTGTAGCATGCTACCAAGCTGTTCACTCCCTGGAGACAGTTATGATCTGGTCATTTGTTTGAGGCTGCGGTTATACCGGCTCAGTATAGTTAGCACACGTTAGCGGGTAATGTTAAGGCTGGAATATACTTGCTGCTGGCGATGCGTCTGAGTACGCATCATGGCGCCCACGCATTCCCAAAGTACCTACAGCACGTAGGTCGCTCAAGGTAATGTGCAGCGTGCGGGTGGTGTAAAAAAGCGTGAACACGAGGTCAGAGGTAAACACAATGGCAAACACAATGGCCGCACATCCCACCTCCGCTGGCGACGAGACCTCTTTTTCTTTCGCAGCAGCAAAAGTAAAATGATCATTTCTTCTTCCTCGAGAGCAATAACGTTGTCCATTTTCCACATACACTTGGGTCGTTCACGTATGCCCTGGAAAAACAATCTGACCGGCAGATTGACCTTTTCACATTCTCAGTGTCCAAGTGTTGTGTACTGCTCCTAGCGGTGGCCTCCAGTATCAAGCGTTTTGGCTGCAACGTGCTGCAGCAAGTATATTCACAGATTGCTTGCATGAATGTTTGCGTCCACAGCAGGTACATCCCAGACCTTAGTTCGTCACTTCCTGTAAGTACAGTGCTCTGCTTGGGTCAGCATTTAGCGACAATATAGTGCACTACAGACGAAGTACACAGTGCGCACTATGCACTGAATTCCAGTGCACTCGGGCAAGTGTGCGGTTTGAGACACGGCTATGGTGTTTGATTCGAGGCAGCTGCAAGAGAGAGTGCTGAATATTGATATCACTGAGGCCTTCAACACTGAGCAGAGGAGGTCTGTTGAAGATTATGGCTAAATGCAGATGCCCTTGGAAATTCATCTCCTTGTATCGCCAGTTCCATAACAGCAGGCTAGAGCCCAGGACAAAGGCGACACATCTGCTGCTTTTCCAGGATCAAATGGTGTCAACCAAGGCTGTGTCTTGGCTTCAACTCTGTTCGGTTTCATGTTCTCTGCAATGTTTTGATGCTTTCAGAGATGGTGACACTGGAAAAAGCTTTAAGTGCCAAACAGATGGCAAGCCATTTGACCTCAGGAGGCTTCAAGCGAAGAACCAAGGTCATGACAGAAATCCTCAGACACTTCCTGTTTGCTGATGATTGTGCCCTTAACACTGGATCTGAAGCTGATATGCAGCTCAGCGTCACCAAGTTAACACTGCCTGCAGTAACTCTGGCCATACCATCAGCATGGAGAAAAAACTGAAGTTCTCCATCAGCCATCCTCAGGGAAACCCTACACTAGGCTGAACATCACAGTCAACAATTAGAGTTTCTGTGTGGTGGATCGTTCACATACCGAGGAAGCACACTGTCACATAATACCGTATTACCATCAATGACAAAGTGAGCGTCAGGATTATGAGCGCCACTGCAACCTTCAGGAGACTATATGCTAATGTCTGGAAAAGAAGAGACATTAGGTTTGAGATAAAGCTGAAGGTCAGGGCAGTAGTATTCCCCACACTACTGTACACGTGTTAAACTTGGATGGTGTACCAACAATATGCCAAGAAGCTGAACCACTTCCACACAACATGCCTCAAAAGCTACTGTACATCAAGTGGTACAGGACAAGATTCTTGATACAGAGGTACTTGCACAAGCTGCTCTTCCAGTGGCGGCACCAGACTATTTTTATTTTTTAATTTTTTGTGCAGGTGTTATGGAGATGCAACCATAACATTGATGGCACTGCTAAACTTATGATGTACAGTACACACACACCAAGACCCACAACACACAAACAAGTTTGTATTTAACAATCCATTCAGCATGACTACAGGGTCTGAGTTAATCTGTAATATAAAACAAACAAACAAAAAAATTGAATAAAAAAAAGAAAAATAATGATAAAAATTGAAATAAAATAAAAAAATAATAAAAATTGATAATAAAAATAAAAAACTTTAACTGTAATATTCACCTGAAGGTCTATGTAGAGCTTACCTTACAGCACTCTTAATTAAAACAAAAGCACCAGCTGTAGCAACAACGTCAAAGCGCTGCATTTATGCATGCACACCACAGCCTCAGTTACAAAACTCCACTGGCTTCTGCTGTCAAATAACACTTCAGCTTCAACAGAGACCTTTGTTATATCAAACCCAGAATATAAGCATTTAAACAGGGAGGTTATTTTGAGGTGGAGCATGTTTGTGTAAATAAGCAACTTCAACTTTAATGAGCGAAACTTGATCACAGTGGACACCTGTGATGCAATAAGAGAATCCTTCAATGTGTAAATGTCTGTCATACAGTCAGAATATAAGTAGAACTCTTGAGAATTTTGATCTGAGCTCATTTCTGAGTTTTGGATGAATGCACACACAGCTATTGACATTTGGATGAAATCTACAGTCTGCCAGCGAGAAGAGGGCGTCTTCTAAAACCACCTTCCTATTTCTCCACAGACATATTTATCACAAAGATCTGTTTGGTAACCCTGTTGTATTTCTGTTATAATGGCATCAGAAAAGAGAAACATGTTTTATTTTAAAGATACTGGTTATGACAACATTATCCATCCATCCGGTTCCAGCAACGGTCAGGATATTCTGGTATCCACCTTATTAACTTGGATCCCTCCACCAGCACCAGTAATGGAACCGTCATCTATTCATCTGGTTACAGGCATGCTCAGGAGTTCCCAGTATATGATCCATCTCTATACTGGGATCCCTCAACTAACACCAGTTATTGAACCGTCATCTCTCCATCTGGTTACAGGCACAGTCAGGAGTTCCCAGTATATGATCCATCTGTATACTGGGCTGAAGATTTGGTCTTTGTTTCAGACAAAAGAAATTTAAGGAGCTGTAATGAACTTTCCACGTTTCGACTGAAACCTCGGTGTTCCTCAGAAGCGCCGTCTGACGTGTGCTGTGAAGCGTATTTATCAGCCGACGGTATCCTGGAGGTGTGACCTGCCCTGGCAGTCTGACAGTAAATCCACCAGCCTGGTTAGGGCTGGACAATTAATCGAATTTTGATCGTGATTTCAATTTTGCCTTCTAACAATTATAAGAACACTGTAATCTAAGAAAAATGATTAATGTCACGTGCAACGCTGCATGTTTGTAAATGCTACATTCTTTTTTTCGCTCATCACTGAAGCCATGAGAATCCTGAAGTGAACAGACTGGTGGAGTTACAGGAAGCAAACTGCAGGAGTAGTGAGCAGGAATGCATGGAGACTGGTATTAATATTATATTGCTATTATTGTTTTAATATATTATTATTTTATTCCTTTACTTGTTTCTAATTTATTTCTGGGTTTTTTTTGTTTGGTTTTTAAAGTTATATTTGAGGTTGAGTTTCGGTAGTTCAATAAACACTTAAAAAAAAATAAAATCAATGAATAATTGTGTATATTGATCGTGATTTCAATATCAATCAAAATGATCGTGATTATTATTTTTTTTTCATAATCATCCAGCTCTAGGCCTGGTCGCGCCTCCTTCCACCCCATGGTCTCTGCAGGAGTCCCGTGTATGGGACGATGGCAGGTCCCCTTATCCAGATTGATGGTGTCCTGGGCCCGCCTCCTGATCTCCATGGTCTTCCTAATCCAGCACTTGACTTCAGCGTCTTCTGATCCGATAAGTCTCGTGATTTTCCAGCCCATAATGTGGTTATTTCCTTTGCAGTGTTCTGACATGGCTGATTCTAGGTTTACCTTCTCTGGTCTTTCTTTTTGTGATCCTGTGAGTCATCCTGATGTTTCCTTTTTAGCATTCATTCCTGTGTTTGTTTCTCCATGATAGCTGCTTCTTCCTGACTCTCCTGTGTATGTTTATTACATGTTTGGGATTAGGGAGTGCATTGCATTGTCGTTGTTTAGCCCTTCTGGTAGCTAATCAGAAGTGCTGTTCATTTTGGCATATTATGAGAGAAGTTATTGTTTTATAAGTCAGAGAACAGACCCTTTTCAGTACGGTTGGCTCAGCCAGCTCAAGCGAGAGAGCCGGAGGATGCAGCAAATGATCACAGGAGCATCGCTGAAGGTTACACGTTTATTACAAGATAACTTAGTGATAAACCGTGGTGAACTATGTAAATCAGACTCCACTTCTGTGTCCGGCGGTCAAGTTTATCTTAGCTGTGTACTCCTTCAAGCTTGAGTTCAGTCTCCCCAGAGCTTCCAGAGCTCGAGCCCCGTCTTCCCCCTTCCTGTTCCTTTTAAGATCTGGCTTAAAGTCCGTCCCCTTCCGGTGGCTTGTACTGTAGTCCTTCCCAGTGCTGAGAAATGTCCCAAATGAACTACAGAAACCATCAGCCCTTGGAGTCTGCTAAAGACACGTCTGCATTAAAGTAATCTTCCATTGTTTACATTCCTAAGCACTGTAATCTACTCTCGTGTCCTTGCCATGTAGTCTTAAACAGTCAGTAAACCACCACAGAATGTTCTTCATGTTCTTTTTGAATATTTCTCTTTAGTAATCTTGCAGGTTTTTGAGATCCCTGCGATGGTGTTGCTTCTGCTTTTTGGCCCTGTTCCTGAATACTTTTTGGTGAGATTGCAAAGTTTAACCTTCAAGCTAGTACTTTCTTTCCAGTCTTGTTGAGCGTGCATTTTGGATAAATTGTGTATCAACTTTTGGTTGATTCCTGTTGCACACGTCTGCTGTTTATTTTTCAGTGCAGTTTTTCAATTTCTTAACTATTCAAATTTTTGTTGTGTTGAATTCTTGCTCATATTTGTGTTTTAGGTGCATGTGGATTGTCTTGTTTTGTCTTTCGGTACGAAGCGTGCATTGGACATGTCCGTTTCTTCCTCTAGTTGCTTGTTGGTTTTTTCGATCTTGTTGAATGTCACGCTTACAGTATCTTTTCTCTCCCCAAGTCTTTTCGTGCTTTATGGTTGATTTTTTTCTGCGTTATTAGTGTGGATCGAGTTTTCAATGTTGAGTCTTGGTGTTATATACTCATCTCTGCACCGGAGGTTGAATCTTAGGTGGTTTTTGTGGCATGCTAGTGTCCTGTCATATTGGACCACGGTAAGAGAAATAACTACATTATGGACCGGAACAATGCAAGAATCATTAGATTGGAGGATGATGAATGCAAGTGCCGGATTAAGGAGCCCATGGAGATCAGGAGGAGGGCCAAGGATACTGTTGATCTGGATGACAGGACTCTCACATTGTCCCATACATAGGTCTCTCTCCTGCAGAGACCATGGGGCAGCAGGGGGTGTGACCAGGCTGGTGGACTACTGTCAGACTGCCAGGGTGGGACACGCCTCCAGGACACTGTCAGCTGATAAATGACACGTCACAGCACATGTTGGATGGCGCCTCTGAGGAAGACCAAGGTTTCAGTTTAAACATGTAAAAGGTTATTGCAGCTCCTTAAATTTGAGTTTTTATTAAAAACTTTAAAGTTTTTATGTATTTACATCAGTTTTTAAATGAACACATGGTTTTAGGATGAACCACAGTACTGAGACGGCCCTTTTAAAGATAGTTAACAACTTTAGATGTACCTGGACTCTTAGAGACTTTTTGTCCTTTTTGTTTCTGTTGTTTAATGGTTTTAGTTATTCCTCGAGAGCTGCTGTCATGCAAAGGTTAGAGGCATTTCTTCGCCAATGTCACCTGAATTACTTCATGTGCTGTCATTCAGCTTTGCAGACGTTAATGAGTCAAGTTGCATGACAGCAGCTCTCGAGGAATAGATTTGGACACAGAGCAGTTGTGTCATTCAAAAGTTAAGGAGATTAATTCCAGGTTTCGCCAGGCAACATGCAGCCAAAAAACCTAAAAGGATGTAGGCTACGTCAAAATGAGAAGAACTGTGGATCGCATACATAAACTCAGTGGATATTAAAAATTTTATACTGTCAGTATTTTTGTGCACACGACTTAATAATGGTGTGATTTTTTTAAAGGACTTGTTAATTTTACATTGTCAACAGCACGTAATTTGAAGCAGAAAAATTTGTGTCCGGGGACACAAAAAGCTTCACCTTTGACTTGACATTGCACAATTTTTCGTGTCAGTGGCACTTAATTTGAAGAAGTTACGTGTCTGGGACACGTTAATGAGTAAGACTGTTCGTGCTCATGTTACGTATTTTTGTGAGATCAGGTTTTTGAGGGTCATGTTATTTGATTTCTGATTTGATTAAGTGCTTTAATACTACTCAGCCTCCTTTGTTATGTGAGAAGCTCCATAACTTCCAAGTGGATCCTTCCACAACCACCTGGATTTACGACTACCTAACAAACAAACCACACTTTGTGAGACTGAAAGATTGTGTATCTGAGATGGTGGTCTCAGCAGCACTGGAGCACCACAAGGTACTGTACTCTCACCATTCCTCTTCACACTGTACACCTCAGACTTCCATTGGAGCTCTGTTGGGGAATATGGAGCCTTTTAGCCCCGTTTCCACCAGCGGGTCTGGGTCGGGTCGGGCCAGATCGGTCCACGTTTTTTTGCGTCTCCACAGATAAAAACTGGGACGGGTACCCTTATATCCGACCCGACCCGGACTACTTTTTTGGCACCCTTCGGTAGGGGTACTGATCTAACCGATCCGGACCAAAGAGGTGGAGCTAATACACAGCAATCAGCTGATTCATTGAAAAATCCGCCACTTCCCGCGTGACCCAGCGTAAAAACAAAGCCGGGGTGACTCCTTTCTGTTTCTGTCACATGTGGCGCCGGTGTTTTGGTTAAACGGCGTTACACGGCGATGATGTCACACAATCACGTAGCAGCGCTGTCCAGCTAATTCTCCGCCTCCAGAATAAGGGTACTGGTTGCTGTGGGGACACAGAGTGAAATCAACACATCCGTACCCAAACCCACCCGATCCGGCCTGGCCCGGCCCGACCTGACCCAGACCCGCGGGTGGAAACGGGGCTTTTGTTGCTAAGTTTGGAACTCATTACAGGAACCCTGTGATGAGATGTGCACTGAAATAACCTTCCACATGAACGCTGCAGCGTAGCAGGGGCATCAGGTGCAGCCTGCTGTCTGTATTTCATCGGACACCGCCGCCAATACCCACGCCTGGTGGGCACAGTCAGGGCTTGACTGAGTTCAACACTGGCTTTAAGGTACACCAGGTCTGGGTGGACTTGTTGGTTTTTACAATGAACCAGGTTGTCTTTATTGTTTGTTTTTTTTTTTTAGTAAACGGCATCATTTCAGTAAATTCAAGCACAATCTTATGGCCTTTCATCCTTGATGCCTATCTGTGACAGACTGCTTTGAAACGAGTGATCCAAGAGCGCAACGTTGCCGCCGTCACTGCTGTTTATCACGTCCCATGTGTTTGGTTTCACTTGGGCGGTGATGAGTTTTTCGCCTGTCGCTGTCGTTTGTTGCTCCTGGTGTGCCAAGCCCTTTAATCATCACAGGCCCTACTTTATTGCTATGGAGGTGCTGGCTCTTCATGTTTTGCATTCACTGTCGCTTCACTATCATAATCCATGGCGTTTATTACATAGCTAAAGATGTTAGCATAAGTTATCCTTGGGCAATTCTTTACCTCATCCTCCCAATCCGTTGTAGAGAAGGGAAGGGGCAACGATATTTCACCTCGTCTGATCCCTGTTTTGTTGTGCTTCCATCTCGCCATCATGCTTTAAAGACACACAACAGCTCTTTAAGCAGTTTTGTCAGTGACACCTATCGGCGTCTAAACTAGCATCCATCTTACATCGTACCTGTACTGTGATTCACTCCAGCCAGTAAAAGACAGTCTTATCTTGACTCTTGTTCTGTCCCTTCCTCTCTTTCTTTTCTTTTCTTCCTCCGGTAATGTTCCCATGCAATGCATTTCTTTACCGAATCTGACATGATGCACATTCAAAACCCCTGCTGTGTTCATATCTGGTTCATATCCGTTTGCTCGTAAGTGACATGGTGAGCAACCAGTAGTCAACTTACATACTGCTGTTTCTGAGCCCTGGGCAGTCTCTGAGCAGTGATGGCTCAAAAATGTTCATAATAAATGTTGCTGTGTCATCAAAACGAGTCAGAAACGCATATTTTTAAGGTCTAAAAGTTACGTTGTGTGTCTTTAAGCAAAGCACGTAGCCGCAGGCTAATTAACTTATTAAAATATAAGACTGTAATGTAAATACCCTAGCTGGCAAGCTACTTACTCTCAAAATCGGATGTTTCGGCTTTGATTTTTGGTCATGCCCGCAACCCGGAAGCTGCGCCAGGAAAATTGTGGATAGCTCATTTTGTCAATTCTTATATTCAAGTATCCTTTTGGGAACCATAGCAAATCCATAGATATAGAGCCTGCGCTGTGGAGGGCTCATTTATGTGCAAATGCTACACAACTATGCACACTGCAGTGTCACTGGTGCAGGCAACAGCAAGACTCCCGTGGCTCATGAAACCAACACGCACCTATCAAATCAGCTGAGTGAGTTTCAGAGCTGAGAAGGGGCTCTCAGGTCCATTACAGCAGTGATTGCCAGTCGACATCTGACCAATCACTGCTCAGAGCAGGGCTCTGCTGCAGGTAAAAGGATGGCAGGAAAGCCATTTTTAGTGTGCCTCAACTAAGAAGCAAAAGAAAATAGAAAACAAAGAAAGATGCTCAACTTTTCACTCATGTAGGTAATGCAGGTATAATGGAGAAATTTTCTTGTATCTAGTGGTGTCAAACAAAATGATTGTTTATATCTGAGACATAATAGATTAATTTCCTGATAGATGATAGAAAAACAAAACATCTATGAAGTCATTTGGGTTGGGAAAACTTGTTGGTATGCATCTTCAAACATTAATAGTGCCCTCACAGATGTGCAAATTGCCCATGACATGTGCACTGTTACACCCCCATACCATCACAGATGCTGGGTGTTGAACTCTGTGCTAATAACAAGCCAGATGGTCTCCCTCCTCCTAAGCCTTGGGGACACTGCTTTAATGATTTCCTATAAGAATTTCATACTCTGAAGCATCAAATCACAGAACAGTTTTTCACTCAGCCCACGTTAAACAAGCTCAGGTTCTGGATCGGGACACATGTTTATATAATTTGCAAACAAGAGTTTTAACCTGCATTTCAGGAAGCAGCAATCAGCTGTGCTCACTGGGACTGGTTTTCAGAAGTGTGCCTCAGCCCCACGATGATTTCCACAACAGAATAATTTAATGTTAATGCAACAATGCCTGGAGATTACACCCATTCAGCTTTTATTTAAGAGTCTCCTCTTGACATGGTCACATGATCATTTCATAAAGCAGCATTCCCCTTTTAAGGCCTTTTTGTCATGTCATATGAGGCTGTGCTTTCAAATTTTCTTATCTTCCGGACACTGGGATTCTAAAAATAAATAAATAAATAAATAAAAGGTTCTTGGAGAACAAGTGGTAATCTAGCCTTGCAACTGTCAGAAAAAGGCTAAAATGTCAGAAAGTATTCAACAGAAATGACCCAGTCATGTGCTTCTGATGTCAAACTTCAAACCTGGAGGTTGTTGAATGGGACCTAATTTCTGTGCTGCAGAAATGAGTCAGACAGAAAACAGGCTGCCATTGTCAGATGTATTACTGGACAGGCCTAGGAGGTGGGGGGGGGGGCATTTAAACGTTTAACCGGTTTATGATTTTGGAGTTAATCATTTTAAAAAAATCAAACGATCTCAATCGGTTAACTCGGACACGATAATTGGAAACACCACCCACCTCTGGCTTATACACCCCCTTTCTGGTGTGCAGCAGGCGTCACATGGGCGGTGGACTCCTTTGTCATCAGCATCCTCAGCCAATGGAGAAACCAGCGGTGGAGACACTTAACAGTCTCTCCGGAGCGGCGCGGATCAGAGCGCAGCGCTTGGTGCCACAGACGCATCCCTCCCCCTCCTGACACGTACCAACATCTGCGCATCGGAAAGTCACTTGTGATCCTGGACCCTTTCACTTCAACTTCGCTTTATTTGTCTTGAGGACTCCGGGATTTATAAAGCAACAGTGGAAGTCCTCCGTGTGGATTCCCAGCTGTGAAATGAAGCTTTACAAGCTGCGCGTTTCTTCTGACATCTTGTGAGGAATTCCGAACTGAAGGTGGGTAGAGTTGCAGCGTCTAAGATGACCAGATCAAGAATGTTTAACATTTAAATGGAAACACTTGATAAAAGCAAGCAACGATTTTTTTTAAAGAAATAAAAGGCAAGAAATTAGAGTGAGAAGCCCGAAGATTAGTAAATTTTTAGAGAACGCCACACAAGACGCACAGTCTCTGAACAGCGCGCGCTGGAACAGATATTCATCTTTATGAATTTTTCTTTGTATTAAGACTATAACTGGTTGTACATGCGGGGTTTTCTGCATCACTGTGCGCTTTAGATGGAAGTGGGGGGACAAGCTTTAGGTTTAGCCAACTCAAACTGTAAAGCGCAAAAAAGTAAAACGAGAATAAAAAGCTCAGACTTACTCGTGCGTAATTATGTTATTGAACTGTATTTCATTTAAATTCTAACTTTTAACACGCAGAATTTACAAAGGCAATTTAGATGATTATGTTCAAATGAAAATGCGCACTGCTGCGCGCAAGGAAACTCATAGAATCGCCATGTATGGACAGTTGCGCAGAGATGAAGGGTTCAACTTGACTGTTTCAAATGACTGATGGAGTCGAGGACATTTGAGAGAAAAAAAAGGGTGTAAAAGCATTTTTGTGTTTGGTCCGTCAGTAATATTCAGTACTTGATAGGTTACTTTTGAAGATTAAATGAGATTGACTGAACATAAATGTACTTAAATCTGAGCTGGGTTTCCTGGGGAGGATTCAAGGAAACTGCCAGACCGGACTGAAGAGGTTGGGAGCGTCAGCTGGGTTTTGTTTACTACTACAGCTGTTGTTGTCCACCGGATTATGACGTCACTCATCCTGGAGTACTATCTATCTATCTATCTATCTATCTATCTATCTATCTATCTATCTATCTATCTATCTATCTATCTATCTATCTATCTATCTATCTATCTATCTATCTATCTTGGGTCACTTCTTAGGTGATTTAGATACATTCGAATATTAATTTGACAAAACAACAACAAAAAAATAGTCCAGTTTAATGATTTATTTGTAAACAATTCTCTCCGTTAATTTAACCATGTTACTGATATGTTATGCATCTTTTTTCAACAGTACCGGATTTCTGTTTGCAGCTCTCTTCTGCATTTAGTTTTGCAGCTTTTTCCAGAAACGTTTTCTTTGAGATTTTATGATTTGAATGTTTTTTTTTTTTGTATTTTGGCCTCTGGGTTTTTTATGTTTATTTTTTCTTCATGTTTTTCCCTTTTTAACTAGAAAAATGGGTAGTGACTTACCTCAGTGGCATTTACAAAGGAAAGCAGTATGAAAAATCAAACTCGATTTCGCCTGAACTGCAGGCTGTTACATCTTTGACAGTCTTTATTCCTGTTTGACTGGTGCATCCTTTTCTTCTGCTTGTTTTCTACACCTGATATATTTTCTCTGCTTGTGTTTTCTAGGATACGATGTGAATGTGCAGCACCAGTTTATCCAATGATTGAAACCAGCACACCGACTATGCTGGACAGAACTGAACCAGCACATTGCACTGTGTGCTGCTGTACTCTGGCCAACAAAATCCTCATGGTGCTCTTCATGGTGCTGCTGATATTCGCCACTTTGTTTGGGAATCTAGTGACTCTGGCTGTAGTGCTGGGGACAAAGCACTTCCACACACCACAGGGTTATCTGAAGGCCTCCCTTGCAGTGGCTGATCTGGCTGTGGGAATATTTGTGGTGCCACTCTCAGTCTATGCTGAGGTTTATCTCATGGTGGCAGATTCTGCACCAGAGTGGACTTTATATAACTCACAGTCAGTGAATTTCCACCCATGTAACATCATCGGTCCCATCTTTGCTGGGTGCACCTTCGTCTCCATCACAACCATCTTCCTGCTGACGATCGAGCGGAGCATTGCAGTGCTGAAGCCACTGCACAAGG
This sequence comes from Atherinomorus stipes, assembly GCA_023101725.1. Lineage (NCBI taxonomy): Eukaryota > Metazoa > Chordata > Actinopteri > Atheriniformes > Atherinidae > Atherinomorus > Atherinomorus stipes. Next base: position 672,359 of record JALJCO010000612.1, on the reverse strand, counting down.
ACTCTGTTATCACTCGTAAAAGGACAACAATCCTCATAGTGCTGTCTTGGGTTGGGAGTTTTTTCTTGGCTGTATCACCGATGATCTTCAGCAGTGAGATCGCTTTGGAGTATAACTCCTGCAGCAGGATGTGTAACTACGCTTTAGGGTCTATTGGTGAGTTCCCCAGCCAGGCCTGGAACATCCTTCTCCTCTTCCCCGCATTTGACTTCACCCTCCTCGGTGGCACTGTTGTCATCAACATCATCTCTCTCTCCAGCATCAGGCAGCACTCAAAACGCAGGAAAACCCTGGCAGAGACTGAATACCTCAGCACAAGCAACCCTACGTTCTCAGACATTAAAGCAGCTAAGACCATTGGGACTCTGACAGTGGCCTTCACCGCATCATTCACCCCCATCGCGGTCTTCGTGGTTGGAAATGTTTTGGGGAATCAATGGTGCAACTTTTCCTTTTTTGCCTTCTGGATTTTGGCTACTAACAGTTGCTGGAATGTTATCATTTACAGCGTGAGGGATCAGAAGTTTAGACTTTGTGCACACAAACTGCTAATGCCCTCCCACAGACAAAACGCCACCAAAACTTAAAAACACAAACATGAGCGTCTAATGAAAAGCTGGAGCAGATTGGCATAGTCTAGATGTTTGTATGTCACACAAACATTTTGCCCATCACATTGTGAGTCTCATTCAGAGATGTGATGTACTGTATCTGCATGTCTTGTGGATTGCTGTTGTGGAAATGCATTTTCTTTCTTTTTTTTATATGAATAAAAAGCATGAAGTGTTCTGGATTGTCTGGATCACACAATTTGGATATAAATATTTCTTCGTGGGCATTTGTTTCTTTGTGTGTGATGTTGAATTGCTGAAGTCTGTGGGATGGTTATTCATGAGTGTTACTGATTAAAATAGTTAAAAAACAAAAACAACTACTTGTTTTTATGTTTTTACACTTCAGGAAAGATATTTTATTATGTTTTGATGGAAACAGATCCATAAAGATACAACATATGATCAATATCACATTAATTATCCTGTGCACTAGTATTTAGATGAGACAACATTCATTACTAAAAAGTCACTAGTATTATTGGAGGGGTGACAATAAGTTTGATGACCATCTTGGGCCAAAACAATTTCTAAAGTTGCATCTACAGTAGGCAGTGTAGCATATTTCAAAACACTTTTTAAAATGAAAGTAGAATTACAGGAAAACATTAAAAATAGAAAATTAAAGATGACATGACATGATTTTTTTATGCCATGACATGATTTTATTTTAGGGGTAGAAAGCCTTAAAAGGGAATGTGTTTCAGAAAATGACCATGGTCAAAAAATGTCATTCAGTGATAAGTTCAGCTTAGCAGGCAGCTCAGATCTTATTTAGATTCTAAATCTGCAGCTTTTCGATCTTCATTTATATCTCTAACTTGGTATCATGTTTCAGACATTGTACTTCAGAAGCTGAAACCCCAGATCATCTTTTTCTTTTACCCCTACTTTCTATTACACTGTGTTTCTACATTCTTGTGAGATATAAGTTAAATTGTTGACTTAAAGGTACAATACGTAAGAATTACTGACATCAGTGGTAAAGAAGAGTGTCTGAAGAAAAGATGTTTTCTTTCAAATGACTTCAAATTCCAAGCAATGTTTTGAAAGTACGGTGGCCGTTAGAGGACAACATTCTCCCAGACATAAAGATGTTTTCATCGGTGAGTGGATCCAGTGGTCTCAGGTGTCGCTATGAAATATTTTTAATGTCTTTTAAAGCAACCTCTACCGATGTTGCATTCTTACACTATTTTTCACGTTGCGCCCCCCTCTTCCTCCCCAATTCATAAAACTCCAACCAATCCTTGGTGGGGCCGGCGCCCCCCCCCGGGGGGGGGGCGGGCCCCCGGGGAGTACTTATCCCAAACAGTTCTCTAACTCCCATGAAACAAAGCTGGTACAGAAGTTTTAAAGTTCAGAGGGATCTCACTTCACACACACGGTTTTGTCCATTTAGGGATACCGCAGTAAAAATGGCGGCACAAATATGGCAGCCTCTATATGTGCACTGCCAAGCAAGTAGATATAAATGACTCATTAGAAAGTAACAGGAAATAAACATATAACAGCTATTCTAGTAAAGTAATTACACATCAATAGAAACACAGTTTTGAATTATATTTTAATCTTTTCTGCCATTGACCTTTGATTTTTTTTTTTTACATACTGTACCTTTAAAGAAAGATTAACTGGATTTGGGCTTCAACAATTGTTACCACAAGGGGGCAGAATGTCACATGAGGATTTTTTTTTCCTTTTATTTCCAACAGAGCCCCCCCCCCCCCCCAACAAAGAAACATACAAACAAAACAACTCATCTAAATAGGCTTTGTAGTCAGATTCAACTCATGGCTTTTTAAATACCTGTCTTAACCTTGAAAATGATCTTTTAACCCTCAAAACTCCCAACCATTTTTTATTTTTAATTTTTTGTTTGTTTGTCCATCTAATGTTTTTGTTTGTTTGTTTGTTTGTTTCTTTTTAATGTAGAAATACATAGAGAACATCTTTTAGGGCTTTAATTCAGCCATACAGAGCCATTATTTTCGTTCTTTTCAGACAGACAGAACTTTCTGCTCACCTTTGATCTTTGGCTGCTCCTGTTTGGACATTTACCATCAATTAAAGCCATCTAAGTAACTGATGGAAAGTTTGATGGGAAGTGGTTTCATAATGATTTCCCGGTCAACGTAGAGATCTCTCTGCAGCATGGTGATCTTTTTTAATGACGTGGGTCATGGATCACATTGTGAATTTAGAGTCTCTGAATAAATACTACAACTTGCGGCTGGATTGGGAAACCTTCTGAAGAGGATGTGAATAGCTGGAAATCCAAAAGGATCACTAAAAGGTAAGCTATTGATCACAATTTATCTCCCAGAGCTGCACATGTTCCTGAGAAATTGGTGACAGTATAAGTGATATATAACTCCTGCAGATCTTAAGGGTTAATGTCTAGTAAATAGCCAACTAACAATAAGATGAGCATGTCCTATTTTGAATCTTACTGCCAATATTGTTTAGCAACTACAACCTATGTACAGTTTTCATTATTCCATTCATTTTGATTTGTATAGCACAGTTTATACAACTCCTGCTGACCAAAGTGCTTCACATTTACAGTCCTGAGTCCCAATCCAATACTTCTATAATACAATAAAAAAAAAAACTAAGAGTAAAGACAGATGTTTCCCCTCAAAATTGATACCACTGGTGGGGGAAAGAGTATCATATACACACTGTGCATAGATGATAGCCTATACCACCCTTTCCCAAACTTTGGGGTACTTGTAAAACAAATGTGCTAAAATAGATAATAATATAATGGATACCAAAATTAATGTTCTAATACAGGGAGATTAATTTGTGAAGTTGACACATTTTTTTTTCCTACTTCATTATGCCATCTTGAAAATACGTATTTGGCATTTCTTATGAAGAGAAGCAGATTTTGCGATTGTAGGTCAGTCATCATGTCATGTCATTTTCTTTACCGGTTATCCAGTTCAGGGTCACAGGGGTTTCTGGAGTCTATCCCAGCTATTATCAGGCGAGAGGCGGGGTACACCCTGGACAGGTCGCCAGTCTGTCGCAGGGCCAACACAGAGAGACAGACAACCATTCACACTCACATTCATTCCTAGGGGCAATTTAGAGTGATAAATCAACCTAACATGCATGTCTTTGGATGGTGGGAGGAAGCCAGAGTACCCGGAGAGAACCCACACATACACGGGGAGAACATGCAAACTCCACACAGGAAGGCTGCTGTTGGATTTGTTCGAACACCCCTTCCCAACCGGGAATCGAACTACCGACCTTCTTACTGTGAGGCTGCGGTGCTAACCACCATGCCACCTTGCAGCATGCAGTTCAGTTGCAGGTGTTTTGATTAAATGGTAAACCGAAAAACGCTTTATCCTCATTAATTATGAAGTTTCTGATATCTTCAAAGCCTTCTGGCTAGTTCACATCAGATCCATGTGCTCCACGTTCTGTAGAAACGTAGTACTTGTTTTTTTCCGACCACTGTAGCGTGTTAGCTCAGCTCACATCCTCCCGACCCCGATATCCAATCTCGTGATCAGATCGGGACATTCCTACTTGATAAGAACCAGAACCAGGGGAAGCATGTTCTAAAAAGGGCAAGAATAGGTGCCAAAATTGACCTCTGGTGTACGCCACAGTGTAACGGAGACTCAGAAGAGAATAAATGTCTTAGATTTACAGAAAAAAGCCCTGTTAGAAAGATAAGGCCTAATCCATTGAAATGCCACACCCCTCAGGCCTACACAGGTGTCCAATCAAAACACAAGGATATTGTGATCTACAGCAGTGGTTCCCAAACTTTTAAGCCACAACCCCCAAGATAACATATATTTATGTTCACGACCCTCCACAGCAACAGAGTGGGTAATAGTTTGACATGTTAAATTGGTCATCCAGAGGGCAACCTCTTCATGTGAGGCTGGAAACTATACGAATCTTCATAAATGAGGATAAAATGGATTGTGGTGGATAATGTTAACAGCTGTGAAAAAATACCAAAATTCATCTTTTCTCACCAAAATAGGGCCAAATGTGGATTTTTAGAATAGCAGCTATAAAAAAATAAATTTCTGGACACTCGATATCAAAAATTTTACATGTAAGGCTTGAAGACTATCAGAAACTTCATAAAAAGAAGGATCAATGTTCTCTGGCAGATTTGGTTCACTGCTGTGACAAGGCACCCACATGCCCAAAATCAGCTTCTCTTGCTGAGATAATGTTAAATAGGAATTTTGACATGGTATCAGTAGTAATGTAGTTATTCTAGCAATAATTTAAAAAAATCAATGTATCAATTTCACAGATTAATCTCTTGCAATAATGCATTTAATTTTGATAGCCCTAATATCCCAAAATTTATTTGATAAATGTTGGCTGTATGTTTTTTTTTTTTTTTTTTTTTTTTACAATGATCTGGCGACCCTCTGAAATCATCCTGTGACCCATATGGGGGTCCCGATTCCCAGTGCCGTATATAGAAGTAGTTGTAGTACTTTGTTACAATTTATTCTTCTAAATCTTAGAGAAGGATGACTTTTAACTTCCACACCCTTTTACTCTGGAACTCTCTACCATGTTTAGCTTGCTTTCTGGCCCAAAAGCTGTATTTTGGCTCCAGCTGGTCTTGTTTTGCTCATGTACCGTCTGAAACCATGGGAACCATGACATGGACTTTGACTCTATAAATCACTGTTTCCTTATCTCTCTTTATATTTCCCCTCACTGTCAGGTCTTAATAGTGTCATGACCCTCCCTTATAAGGTCTTAGCTTTGCTGCACTGCGAAGAATGTGATTTAACTTTTCAGTTATAAGTCCAGTTCAAAGAGCAAATGAACAGTCAGAGCTGGTGCGTATAAATGTTTAATAAATTGGAATGAAACACAAAAAGGACACAAAAATAAGCAAATTTATTTTATTTTATCTTTTTAAATGTGAAGTGCGTAACCATTGAATCAGTCATTACAGTCCACAGACTGGTGGTTATGAAAACACAAAATCATCTGGCATAACACAATCTGTTATGCTAGCAACCGCAAGCATATATTACATATTAATGTGCACCAGTATCTCATGTTTACATGACATATCATGCAGACAAATTTCAATTGCTGCATATGTCAGAGGTCACAATGTAAAGTTCATATGTACAGTAAATATATATATATATATATATATATATACAGTGGGTATGGAAAGTATTCAGACCCCTTTAACCTTTTCCCACTTTGTTTCATTGCAGCCATTTACCAAAAAAACAAAAAAAACAAAACATTTTATTTCTCATTAATGTACACTCAGCACATCATCTTGACAGAAATTTTTGCAAATTTATTAAAAAAGAAAAACTGAAAAATTACATGGTCATAAGTATTCAGACTCTTTGCAGGGACACTCATATTAAACTCATAGACTGTCCATTTCTTCTGATCCTCCTTGAGATGGTTCTACTCCTTCATTGGAGTCCAGCTGTGTTTAATTAAACTGATTGGACTTGATTAGGAAAGGCACACACCTGTCTATATAAGACCTTACAGGTCACAGTGGGTTACACAATTTTTTTGCAGCACTAAAGGCTCCTAAGAGCACCGTGGCCTCCATAGTCCTTAAATGGAAGAAGTTTGGGACGACCAGAACTCTTCCTAGACCCGGCCGTCCAGCCAAACTGAACAATCATGGGAGAAAAGCCTTGGTGAGAGAGGTAAAGAAGAACCCAAAGATCACTGTGGCTGAGCTTCAGAGATGCAGCAGGGAGATGAGAGAAAGTTCCACAAAGTCAACTATCACTGCAGACCTCCACCAGTCAGGGCTTTATGGTAGAGTCAGTGCAAGACATATGAAAGCCTGCATACAGTGTGCCAAAAAACACATGAAGGACTCCCAGACTGTGAAAAATAAGATTCTCTGGTTTGATGAGACCAAGACTGAACTTTTTGGAGTTAATTCTAAGAAATATGTGTGGAGAAAACCAGGTACTGCTCATCACATGCTTAATACCATCCCAACAGTGAAACATGGTGGTGGCAGCATCATGCTATGTTTTTTTTTTTTTCAGCTGCAGGGACAGGAAGACTGGTTGCAATTGAAGGAAAGATGAATGCGACCAATTAAAGAGAGATCCTGGAAGAAAACCTCTTCCAGAGTGCTGAGGACCTCAGTCTGGGCCGAAGATCTGCCTTCCAATAAGACAATGATTCAGCACACAGCTAAAATAACAAAGGAGTGGCTTCACAACAACTCTGTGACCATTCTTGACTGGCCCAGCCAGAACTCTGACTTAAACCCAACTGAGCATCTCTGGAGAGACCTGAAAATGGCTGAACACCAACATTCATCATCCAACCTGACAGAACTGGAGATGATTTGCAAGGAAGAATGGCAGAAGATCCCAAATCCAGGTGTGAAACACTTGTTGCATCATTCCCAGGAAGACTCATGGCTGTAGTAGCTCAAAAGGGTATTTCTACTCAGTACTGAGCAAAGGGTCTGAATACTTATGACCATGTGATATTTCAGTTTTTCTTTTTTAATGAATTTGCAAAAATTTCTACGTTTTTAGTTTTTTTTCCATCAAGATGGGGTGCTCAGTGTACATCAATGAGAATTAGAATTAACTTTTTTGATTTTGGCAAATGGCTGCAATGAAACAAAAAGTGAAAAGTTTAAAGGGGTCTGAATACTTTCCGTACCAACTGTACGTGTGTGTTGAGCCTCAGTTTTCAGAAAACGTACAAGCTCAGCTTGAGGTTGAAAGAGCACCCACAGTCTTGGTATGAACTTTGTCATTATTCAGGAGGAGTTTTCTTGATCACGGTGCAGTTATTCAGCAAACATATCTTTTACAATAAGAAGGAACAACTAAAACAAGTTAAATACAGAAAACATATCCTTAACTGGCTTCAATATTTAGTTACAAATATTACAGGGCATGTACATGTCTGTTGTTTCAGTTCCTTTTGGATTTGTTCTCAGCAACAGGTCAATAACATGACTGAGCATCACAGAATTTTAAAATGTAAAGATTGGAGGGGTTTATCTGTATACAAGGGATAAAGCTGAAAAACCTCATGCAAACAGACAGCATTACGTTAAAAACAGATGAGATTCTATGGTAGAAATCACTACATGTGCTCAGGAACGCTTCAGAAAATGATCAAGTGGGAACACAGATTGTCATTGCATTTTCCCAGCTTAGCATAATCAATCAGTGTAATCCATGATGAGAATGGAGCCTGTCCTAACTTTTCTGAATCATGCTGTATGCCTCAAATCACAATGAACAGTGTTTTTCATATGCAGCATTTACAGCTATTTTCTTATGTGAAATTTGTCTTATTATCAAATGTGTTCAAAATAAGCTGCAAACTGTTGCAGTCTGTTTTTAATCTTTTACGCAACTCTATCGATGCCCAGCAGCATCTCGAGGCTGAGAAACTACACGTTTTTTTTTGTTGTTGTTGTTTTTTTCAGCCTGGGGTATGATGTTACAGCAACTTTACACCCGCGTCACATGCTGCCAAGCAGATGTACGTAAACACACCAGCCGTTTTGAACTTGCACTGTGGCTGATTCAGTACAGAAATGCAAGAAAACATATTTGTAGTAAGAGAGGAAAAGACACAGGAAAAGACAAAGAGGAAGAGATAAGACAAGCATGTATGTAACTTTCTGACCTTTAAAAGTATGCGTTTCTGAACCATTTAATGGCACAGTTACATTTAATATGTACATTCCTGAAGCCATTGTTGCCCAGCAGTGTCCCAGAGGTGAGAAATCATGGATGAGAGATCAGGTCAAAGTGAAGACAGGATGAGAGATGAATTCCAAAGTAGCTGCCATTAGGAGGCAACATACTAAAAATCTGCCCAAGTTCACATTTTTATGACTCTCTATAACTCTCTGACTTAAAGGTGCTACAGATGACGTTTTGGCATTTTAGAAAGCAGAGTTAGCAAGTTTTTGAATAATGTGCATGTGCAAGACCAACCTGTTAGCTTCACAGTTCCCTCCCCCGGCCACAGAATTAAGTGCATTAGCGACTCCAGTTTTTAGCAGACAGCAGGTACAGATTCTCCCATCATGTCACAAACGCAAGTAAAACAGTAGGTTGTTCTCTAAACGTCACTAACTGCTAGCAGAATGATGTAAGCTAGCCTGCTGTAAACGTCTGACGAGTCTGTGCAGCTTGGGATGCGGTTTCAGATCGCTTTCACAAAGCTTTTTTGATTCGGATCAGAGTCCGTTTGCTTGGAAAGTCCGCTTTGTTTGGGGGAGTTGTGAATGCGCAAACGGACTCTGATCCAAAACAAACAAGTGGACTCGGTCCACCTACAAATGCAGTCTCGGCTATCCATCAGGCTTCTCTTTCCGACAACAAACACACGTGTGGGACTGCAGTACTTAAAAGATGGCTCATGGTGAGATGTGGAGTGACAAGAAAGTAAAAGCTTCAATCGATTTTTGGTCTGATGAAAGTATATCCCAGCTCCTCGTAAGTACGCACAAAAATAATGTTGTTTTGTGAAGGAAACGGAAGTTGTGAGAACCTTCTTGTTCGTTGTATGTCTTGTCCTCTCCTGCGGTGAATCCAAATGCAGCACCACCTGAGATTGGGAACATTATTCAAAAAGTTTGTCTCGTTTGGCTATGTTGCAACACGATCTTGGTCCGGAAGACCACCCTTGCCCCCAGCTGAACCGAATCCCCAAACAGACCGAGTCTTCCAAACTATGCTTTCTGAATGCGCCCTTACTCTTGCCAATCAATCATTCTCATTGATCAGTCTCACCTATTACACATTAAACTGACCGTCAATCACTCTTACTACGGTGGTAAAAGTGATGGACGAGCCAATAGACAAATTAAAAATGTGAGGAATTCAGAGATGATTGGCAGAGGTTTCTTCAGCTTCATTACTTTCACAGCTGATGTATAATAAAATTTATAGATTTAAAGCCTTTAATTAATCATTGCATATGGGGTAGTGACACCAATTTTACCGAATATTGCAAAAATTGTTGAAAGAAAGATCTTCTATAATGCCTTTAATTTAACTGTGTTTAAGAATCACTGTCATCTACAGTAAAGTAGTCAGAAAATGGATGATGGCCATCAACACCCAAAGGCATCCAGTCATAAACATGTTTTCATCTGTGAGTGGATCAGCAGCCTCAGGTAAAGTGATGACTGACTGTACATGACTACTGTCTTCTTCCATGTACCTTTAAGGCATTACTTACCCTAAACATTGGTCTCACATCTATTTAACAAAGCTGGCACAGCAGTTTGAAAGCTTAGAAGATGCTCACTTCATACCCGGAGTTGTTTGTCCATTCACAGACACCGCAGTAAAAGTGGTGGCACAAATATGTCAGCTGCCATGTGGACTTATAACAAGTGGAAATACTGTAAATGGATCATTTGAAGAAAATAAAAACACATTTAAAGAAAAAAGATTATATACCAATGAGAACACAGTTTTCAATTACTGTATGTATAACATCTTTCATCAGCCATCACCCTAAAGAACAAGACTGACTGACTTTTTTGTTTATTAAAAAAAAAAAAAAGTGAGCTTTTACAATACTGAATTTCCCTTCTGGGATGAATAAAGTATTTTTCATTTCATCTTTGTCAATGCATTACAGCTGCCACCAACATTTTTTTTAAAAATTGGCCCATCATGGTATAATATGATAGTTATTGTAAAAATGTGAAATTTAAAACATATGTGACAGTGTGGGGTCCTGTCACTATGTGTCCGATAGATGATGTGTCCTGGCTGGTCACAGAGATAGTCCTTTGGCTGATTGGCAAGCGTGCGTGACTCTCACTTGGGAGTCTGTGGGTTTGAATCCTGCTTGGGCCCTTGTTGCATACTTTTGCCACACATACTGTATTCATGCATTGTCTTTAAATGAAGAAACTGTGCATACACTATCTGAGAAATGTCTAAATTGTTTAAGGTGATGAATTTGTTCTTTATACCAAGCTGAGACATGGTGAGATTCTGCTGCTTTATACCTTGAATAATACTGGCATGATGGTGATGTTGCACCCTTAGAGCAGGCAGGACTAAATCTTCATGTTGGCAACTTTAATCTCCCTACAGTGCACAAATATGATTTTTATTTTAGTTTTAAGAAAACAGCTTGGACTACAATAATAAATCCTTGACAAAAAGAGGTGAAATGATGACAAGAACATCTATCACATCTCCATAATAATGCATTTGGTTCCAGTAATTTCCAGGCAACAACATTTACATTATGTTTCACATTCTAGCAATAAAAATGTACAATGCAATACATTTCACATTTTCACTATAAACTATCACATTACAATGTCATACATTTCATGTTTTTACAATAAAAGTATGACATTATAATGTCATAAGGTTCTATCTGTTTACCCCCACTTGGGTGGCAGCTGTATGCTTTTGTGCATTTTGTCACAGGCTGCACCTTTGAAATTGTGTCACTTTTTGAGGATTATGAGCTGCCTCAGTCAGATAAAATGCAGGAGGAAAAATGAAGAACATACAGTATAATTCACTGTGGAAGTTCTCTCTTCCTGAAGCCTACACCAACACCAGTGAGTCACAGTGTGCAGGGATGAAAGAAGTAGGGTCAGAACTAATACAGACACCATTAAAGGAAAAGGAAAGGGAAGCAGCAGCACTATGCAATAATGAAGCTACTCATCAAAACTGACGTGTTTATGGAAGACAAAACGAAAAGGGAGGCGGCAGATAATGGGAATGATGGCCAAGGCAGATGGTGAAAACTGTGAAAAGGTCCAGAATTCATACATATCTGGAGATGATACTTCCCTAGATATCTGAAGAATCCGGACCATGTCTGGTGCATATTGAGACAGGAGGCATATCTTGTGATATACGGAGAGTAGATTCTGCATGAGGGCATATATTGTGTCCAGATATCAGATATGTCTGACTTTTGTCATATACAGACTCCGAATATGACCTGCAGTCATATCTGGAAGTATCTGAGGCCAAGATACTGGGAGAGAAAGAATCCTGAAATATGTGGAGGTGATATTTCACGTGCTCCTGGAAGAATCTGGACCATTTCTTATACAAATCCTGAGTGGCTGATATGTACCATATCTGACAATATACGGAGAGTAGATTCTGCATGAGGACATATATTGTGTCTGAATATTAGATGTGTCTGATTTTTGTCATATACCGATGCCAAATATGACCTGCAAACATATCTGGAAGTATAAATACATACATACATACATATATATATATATATATATATATATATATATATATATATATATATATAGGGTAGAGGATAGAGATAGGGTAGAGGGATAGAGTATAGGGTAGAAGACAAGTGTCAGATTGCATCCATAAGAGTTTTAAACACAGTATTTTTTTCTTTTTTACTCTAAAGTGATGCAAAATGTTTGAGGATATTGGCTTGAGGGCTTAAATTGATAGTCATACGTACAGGTATGATGCTACGTTACTTCAATAGTGCTGTTAAAAGCAGCAAGAAAGCAAAAGCAGCACTATTTCCACTTCATTATTGAAGTGGAATGATTGTAGTTATTGATTTTATTCACTGACCAGCACAAGAGGCTATAGTTTACATTGGAGTAAATGTAATTGTAATTATATAATGGGATTTAAGCACAACTGCACTACTAAGCCAGCTCATTTGTCTTACATTACTGGACAAGCTGATTAATCCAGGTGTGTCGAGCCTTAGTAACCACGAGGACAATGGCCAGACACACCTGGATTAATCAGTTTGTCCAGTAATGCAAGACAGGAGACAAAGGAGCTGGCTGAAGTTCAAGAAGTAGTGAAGCTGTGCATATACCCCAGTGAATGCATGCATAAATAACAGGCTGTTTTGTTTGGTTGTTTTGTTTTTAGCAGTCAGAAACTTCTCTTTTCTTATACCGTCATATCATTTATCACAATGATGTTCACATCTTGAGCTCCATGTCTAAGAACCACAGCATGACGTGTTTTGTGACGCATTTCCAAGGATTGAGCAAAGCAAAATTGTATTGGTTGCATCAGTTCCATTGTTTGGACTGGGCTGCGAAGTCACATGACTGGATTTTAAAAAATAACCGAGGGAATCTGGAAGAAGACGTAAACGACATCGCCAAAGCTTTTAACAAAAAAAATAAAGATAGAAATTTTGAAGGAAGACTGGGAGACATGGAGGAGTACAGCATGTAAACAGCATGCGAACACCCTGCAACAAAAGGGAAGGACGCAGATTTTGCCAAGACCAGACCACCGACAAACTCTCAGACGACGCCAGGAGATTTGGGACTGTGTGACCTGTGCCCACATTTTGAGGTAAATCCATAGCGTTATGTCACGCTGTGTTATTTAGATGTTGTTTTGGGTGAGTTTCTTTTTGGCATCATTATATTTGTAAGGATTAAACGATGAGGAGCCACGTATACGTCGAGAAAAAAAATAGTCAGCTGATCTGAACCAGCAGGTTTGTGTTGGAATGGTGACGAAGGTAGCGGAGTGATACACGAATAACAAAACCTTAATTTGTCCCTCAGTGAAGAAATTACAGTTCCTGCAACAGCGTACAGCAGACCAGTCTGGTCAAAGGCAAACAGGAATGAGGTGAGCCACCTGGCCACGTGGTGCAAGGACAACCATCTCCATCTGAACGTGGAGAAGACGAAGGTGGTAGACTTCAGGAGAGAGCCTGCCCAGCATGCTCCACTGATCATCAACGGTGCTGAGGTGGAGCGGGAACTTGGACACCCAGGTGCTATAAGATTTTATCTATTAGTTTATCATATTTGTTAAATGCACTGTGGGGCTGAGAGAAATTAAATTTCATCTGTGTTGTATGTACAACATGCAACACACTTGACAATAAAGTTGAACTGAATTAATTAAGAAGCGAGAAAAAAATGGGAGAGGAAGTCCTTTAAAAAGAGGACCGTCTGTACCTAAAAGGAGCAAATGCGAACTTTGTCAATAACGAAGAAGCTGATGATGAAAATATTTCTGACAACTCATCTCCAAAGTGGTGCTCTTCTCGGCTAACCAGGATCGTGACTGTATGTCAAAAGGCCTTAGATGAAAATAGAAGAGCTGTTTTCATCTAAGGCCACAACTTGTGGAAGATGAGGTACTGCTGGCTTCAGAAACTGGGTTCCTCCTTAAGGAATAGCTGCTATGTGGCAGGTGAAAGTGTAAAGGACACCTAAAGACTACTTACTGTCTACGCACGGTTATTTATATCCTGTTTATTTTAAATGCTTGTCAACAGTTTGCTTATTTATTTGTTAGATTTGTTTATTTAATGTTTTCTGTGAATGCATGTTTTCATATTAAAATGTTTGAAATGACAGTGTTTTGTCGTTTTAGCTAAATTTTTTATGAATATTTATACAATCAAAATAGCTAATTGCCAATTCATTTTTTTTTTTTTTAAAAAGTCTGAACTAAACCTGTAGTGCCCTGCACTAGTAGGATGAACCATCTCTTAAAATATCCTGCAAAATTGTACTGCTTGTGTTCAGACTTTAAGTCTGCAGCACATATCTTTAGAAAACTGATCCTGCATATGATCTATGCATACTGACATCAGAAATTGAAGATAAGGCATGAGTAGAATCCTGTAATGGCAAAACATCAGATATCACTGGTTTTCGCCTCCAAATATGTCCTGCAGCCATATGTGCAGAATACTGACCCCATATATGACTGGTGTAGGGACTCCAGATATCAACAGATATGACATGAGCAGAATCCTGCGGTATCCGGACCACTGATATCACTAGTGTTGTGATACTCGCCGAATACGGGCCTTGGATAGTATCCCATATCTGGAGCAAATCTACAGATTCTGCCTGTGGAAAAGTGGTACCATGGCCGGAGTTGACATGCTCCGGATATAAAATCAGAAAATGTCATGTTCGGAGAGTATCCACAACAGATATGACTCTGCATGAGGCATATCTGGGGGTACCCTGGCGAAGATATTTCTGGATTCTGGGGGTTTTGTACAGTGATAGTTACAAAAATACACCTTAGTAAGGGGAAATATATGTTATAATCAAACAATTTCTGTAGATATATAATGGATGAATAAAGACATGCTACATTATGGTGTTTAGAACCTGATACATCATCTTAATGGGGGGGGGGCAAAATGACGAAAGGAAGGGGATTGGATAGGAGGCTGGGAGTTAGAAACTAGTGTTAAAAAGGTAGAATTTGGAGGTAGCAGAAACTTTTGATCAAACAGGTTTTACAGATGTGAGTCTGGGAAGACAGCAGCAGATTTAAAGACTTTTTAAAGAGCAGAAATCTAACTGATTGGTCTGAAAAGTGGTAAGAAGCCCACTAGACCAAAGAAGTGATGAGGGAATTAAGAATAAGTTTGACAGCGTGGGAAAATAAAAGTGATGAAGCTCAGCAGGGTGAAAAGCCCAAACACCAGGGAATGAGGCCATACATAAGGAAACGGTTCTACCTGATTGAAAACTTGCGCAATAATGATAAAACTTATGCATTAACTTCCCACCAAACTGAGCTTTTGAGTTTTTCTTTCAGACAGTTTACAAGTATTCAAACAGAAACTTGAGTGATAAAAAAGAAACCTGTAGATCTTGACAATAACATTGAAAATGGATTAAAAGAAAACAAAAAAAAACATTGTATTTAGGTGATACATTTCATAAGACAGCATAATTAATTCCCTTTGGGGGGGAAACTCGTTCAGCAGTCTGGAACAATGACAGCACAGACACAGAAAACAACTAGAGAATAAGGACAATAACAAAACAGTAAGGCTCAATGCCAACCATTAATTTAAATAAATGGAGAAACTGCAAATGTCCCAGAGATAGACAGATGGGGGGGACAGATGGACAAAAACACTGTACATTCATTTACAAGAAACAACCTCCCCTACATTTTAAAACTACCATAGAGACTAATAAATCTGCTTTGAAACACATTAACACTGACCAGTAAGGAAAGTAGAGGGTGTGTTGTTTTAAATTATACTCAGCAGTTTCAGAAACATCCAACTTTACCAGTGCCAGAGTACTCCTGACAATGATGCTTTATGGTAACTTACTGTAAAGGAGCCCTATCATGAAAAATGCACTTTTATGAGCTTTTAACCATGTTAGCGTGTCATTTGTTCATAAAATCTGAATCTAAGAAAAAACATCAGTTAAGACCATAGACTGTATATAATTACTGGACGTAGCTTCCGGTCTCTTCTGAATAGAGAAATGTGAAGCCAGTTGGGCGTGTCTTACCGTCGCCATCTTGCCGTGTCACGTACGTCGTCACTCCAGGAAAATACTAAAATGGGCACAGCGCGGCTGCGGGGCAAATGATTGACAGCTGACGTACTGTGGGCTAAACGCTAACTGAGCTAACACGAAACTAAGAGGAGCTAACAAAGATAAGCCCCCTAAGCGGCATGGTTAAGGTAAGACATGCTTAGACTTGCAATTCGCTGACTAAACACCGCCGTTGTGCGACTCTGTAACAAACTGAGACCTTATTAAGAGCAAAGAAGGAGCTAACTAGGAGCCTCCGGTCGGCAGGCGGAGCTTCCGGTCTGCTGCATGTCAATCATAAGGACACGCCCTTAATTATGTGTAATTTGAAGAATAAATAACATCTAAACGAATGAGTTATAAAAAAATTCACCCCCCTCACAGTTGACATGAAGGTAAACTTGACCTAATAAACCTAAAATGATTTTTTGAACCAGGCTGTAAACCTGTTTATTTCTGCTGTGAAGTTGGCGTTTTTAACATGGGAGTCTATGGGGATTTGCTCGCTCTTGGAGCCAGCCCCTAGCGGATGAAGGGAATATTACAGAAAATGTCAATTTCCGGGTGGCATCACTACTGGCCACCGGAGGTTGCCGCTTGGTTAAGACATAAATAATGATCCATAACTAAAGCCCTTGACAGAACAGGAAACTGGTGCCACTTATGTCATGCAGTTCACAGCTACTTGTAAAATCATTTTTCAGACTATATCATACTCTAAAGTTCCACTAACAGCCACTTACCTGTACTGTGAACCAACGTATCACTTTCTTTTTTGTCAGAGGCTGCAATACAAGTCTGTTTTATTTTTCTCTCTCTCCTATTTTCTCAATAGAAACAGTGATTTTGAAATGAATGTCGTGGACCAAAACCTGACTCATGGTCATTCAGGTGACAACAGACCCTGAGATGTTCAAAGCAGAAAGGAAATGTTTTATTTGTTTACATTTTTGGGTGTTAAGACTTTGTCGTGTCATTTGTCTGAATCATGGTGAGCAGCAGACAAGAGAACAGCGACTGACCACTTCAAAGTTCTGCAAGAGCTTTGAGGGACCTGAGCAAGGAGATGGGTGATGGAATAGATGAGTCGGAGTACAAAACAGGATTTCTACTTAAAGACTTCCTTTGACACACACAGTTGTTAGTCTTCCAAGAAGCCTTATTTCCTTCCCCCCTACCTGTATGTAAATTAAAACTGTTAATTGTTAATTGCAGTCTGTTCAAAGTGATAACAGTAGAGTATGATATAAAGTATAATAGACAAAGCCAAATGAACTGGAACACATTGCATCTGGCAGTGTTAATTATTCACAAATAACAACATGACGCTGCAGTTTGAACATTATAAAAGAGAGCAGAGTGGAAAACCGGTGGCTGACACCATGAATTCTGCTCTGTTATGACATGATGGTGACAGGATGAAATTATAAATCCACATATGCATGTAAACATAACACACTGCTCTGGCGAGGGAATTATGTTGACTGTATGCTCCTAGATGATGATCTGCTGTTAAACAACGTTGAAAGGGAAAGCTTTCATTATCACTCGCCTTTTTTCATCTTGCTTTGCTCCTTTTTCTTTGTTTTTTGTTGTTGTTGTTGTTGTTCTTTTACATCACTCTTGTGTTTGTCTGGTGAAAAAAACCATGAAATGTAAAATTATGCCCAAGTCCAACCATGGCATGTCCAGGATGTCTGTGTTTGTTTCAGTGTACTGGGATGAAAATCAAAAATTGCTGTTATTTTTTGTATCAGTTCCTTGATTTTTTATTTATTTATTTATTTTTTGTACACAGAATTCACTTAAAAATAAATACTTGTACACTCCAGACAAACAAAACATGCATCTGCTGTATATTTTAGCACCAAGCCTTCTGAAGTTCTCACATTATATTGTCAATCATTCAAAAAGCAAATGCTCTGTTATTTTAGAAGTGTGAAACAATTTTTTATCTGTCAAATACCAGTCCTGCAGCGACTCCTAGCAGACGGATCCCCCGTATCTATATGCAGAGAACAGTATGACACATTGACATACTGTTTTGGAGAGACATGTTTGATTGTACACAGCACTGCAGAAATACATTTTAAAATGTTAGAATAGTGTTTCAAAAGGTTATCATGGCACAGGACTTCACAACATTGCACAGATACAGAGAACATATATAAATAAGCGTTGTTAAGGTGCTGGTTACAACCTGCTTTGTTACACAAAACTCTTGCGCTTTTATTGCCAACTGTAAAGCCGTTTTCCCAATGAAATTAGCGGGTTTTCACGGGTTTTTTAAACGTGTGTCCACCCGCTCATAATCGGCATTAGGCTCCTTTCCCATTGACAAAAAAGCCGGGTTTGATCACCTGCTGGCAGCTGCGTGACCTCTGATCCCACCGCTGCGTGTCTGGTGAAGCCATCACACTTGCGTTGTTTTGGCTTGTTATATTACACGCGACTGGCGTGATGTTGTGACGTACGCACGTTGCGCTCAACGTCGTCGTGTAAAATCGTGGGTCAACCCGGGTCTGGTGTTCCCACTGCATGCCGATCGGAGCCGAGCCGCTTGAAGGCGATTTTAACCCGTGTCACTTGCCGAGTCGTTTGACGTGGGTCGAATCGGGTCGATGAGTCATTTCCACTGCCACTAAAAGCCGATTGTTCACGGGTTAAAACGGGTTTTTTGGCCAGTGGGAAAGGGGTATAAGTTTGTCTTTTCAGGCTGCAAAGCGCTTCTTAAAATGTGCAAGTTGCAGAAAAGCTAACTGTTCTGCTTCCATTCTCTTTAATTTATTGAATGCATTTCTGATGCCGCTGAAGACATTTAGGACAAAAGTGTAATCTTATATCTTTAAGACATTTGTCTAACAAGAAATTAAATATTAAGAGTTTTATCCAACACAAAAGGATGAGGATTTTCAACAGTATGTAGCATAAAACCCAAACAAAGCAGTCAAAATGATATAGAAAGGTTGTCTGCTATTCTAGAAAATAAAAAAATCTTATCAGTATGGCAGTTTGTGTGAAGTTGGTTGTTAAAACTGCAATTTTCTGAAATTGATTTAAGAAGCTAAAATGTTTGAGCTTTTCAAGGCACACAAGGGTTTCTACAGGGTTTCCTGTTCTTTGTCTGAAGTCCCTGCAGAGCGCCTAATTGGGCACTTAAAAAAACAAGACCAGGACTCATCAGCATAAAGCATTGAGTAGATTCATAAAAAAAAGTAGACACAAAGGCAGATATGTGCATATGCATTCTTGCCCCCAAGATTTTTAGATGAAGTAAAATCTTAGTATCCAATAATGCACACTTGAATAAGTCTGATTTCTAATTCCATTTTTAGTCACAAATGAATGTTAACATTCCCTTATTAAGTATTTGCATAAAAAGCAACAGTTTATGGGAAAAGCAGAGAAAAGGAAATGTGTCAAACAAATATTACTGACTGATAAGCGTCACTGAGCTTTCTGCTTTAGTTCACAAAAAAAAAAAAGCTCAGAAAGATACAAAAAAAAAAAATTAATAGTTCTACTCTGATGCACTTCCAAGGTCCTACTGCAATGGTAGAGCACCCTTATGCATGGTTAGCAGTTAGTAGCACAGCCTTGTGACAAATAAATACATGAAAAGAGCGTAAGTTCTTAAAAGCACACTGTGTTGGAGATGCAATAAAATTCATGTAAATGTGTTTATTGCGCTGAAATCACAGACAGAATGCAACAACTCTAATCTTGCTTTGCTTAAAAACCAAAGATGGAAAGCAACAATAAAACCAAATGTTAAATCTTGACCAATCAGTGACTGAAAACAAAAAAAGGACAAACCACCAAGCAATACTTCCATCATGGCCTCAGGCTTGCACACCGTCCTCTCATTTCAGAACTAATTTCAGAAAAAACTGAACACGTGTCTAGTTATGAAGCTGTTATCAGACTTTAATTTGTTTAATTTATAAGTGTCATGGACATGACAGAAAAAAAGTAAAGTGGGGTAAAGTAACTTAATAAAAGTAAAGTGGAAATAGGATAAAAGAGACTAATGGAAAACAAGATATACCATTACAACGGGAAATACACATTAGCTGGGTTTTCATTTACCAAATCTCAAGTGATGTTTTGAAAGAAGAAAGAGATCTGCACATAAAAGAGCTCCCATAAAGAACTTTATTTAGCTATTGGGATGTTTCAGGCAACAGGCTCCTCTTCAGACTGTATCGTCTTCTCAGTCTGAAAAGGGGCCTATTGTGAAGTAACATCCAATCGCACTTGCAAAATGAATATCCCTATGGGAGCCTTTGGAGTGTGGATCCATTTATGCTTTCTTTCATGTCTACTGTCATTGATTGAGCACCCAATTCAGTGGATTTTTTTTTTTATTTTATTTTTTTTTCTTTGGATGTGTCTTCTCTTCAGTGATGTCTTGTAAAACCGCAAAAAAGAAAAGGGAATCGGACACAGTTCCACTAAAAGCCCCAAGATGCATTTTTCCAAGTTCTCTTTCATCCCAGGTTGAAACAGTTCAAGACATCACCAATAATCTAAGATGTTTTGTTTGTTTTGTTTTTTGTCTTTCAACCTGTTCATAGGCTACATTAACACTGCTGGCAAAGTAGCTTAAACCACCAAGAGAGGCGGTCATCCCTGAGAGGGTTTGTCAGTGAGTTTATTGTTGGTCAGCTTGGATCAGAAACCGTCACATAGTTTTTGTCCAGTAAGACATAATTTTCAAATTCATTTTTATACTTTATCATATCCATCAAATGTAATTTTTGGTTTTCACGCATTGATGAAACAGTTATGTCATCACTCCTTTAAATTCAGTATTTATGGTTTATGGTTTACATCAAAAGAAACAGAAATCAGAATAGCAAAGAAGAGCATTGCCTCTGTGAGTATCTACGACCTCATGTACCTTCAAAAGCTTCTCATCATCCCCTCCTCCAGAGTTCAGTGAAGTAGCTGCCATGGTCACTGCTGTCTTGGAGACACTCTCCTCTTCTGGCATTCAAACATCATTGGTGCTGCTGGAAACCTGAAGAGTGCTTCTGCATTAACATTACTCTTACCTGAGTGGTACTTGATGTCAAGGAGGCATGCCAGCAACACTTTGCTGTTTCATTGCATCCAGGTAGGCAGTTTGTTAATGAACTAGATTGTTGTCACTGTTTGTTCAGATTGTCCCTGTCTTTAGCAGAGCTTACATGAAGGCCAGAATGAGCTGTATTTGCTGCCATGCTTCTTTGTCTCCAGATAAGGTGTTGCCAAGCTATCTGCTTCCCTTTTGCAGCCACCAAGCTCATCGGGTTCTTCCCTATGAAATCACTACTCCCAAAGCTCTCTCCTTTACATACAACAAAAAAAGATGGATTTAATCCAGTAAGGGATGACTTTCATAATCTATGAATACGTCACTCGCGCATGCTTGCAGCTGCCCGTGAAGGTCAAAAAGCTTTGGAAGTCCATTGGAATAGAATGGTCACTGGTCTTTACAGGGATCATTACAATGATAGTGGACACTTTTTGCATTTTTGACTGCTTTGATCGATGAGGGGAGAACTACACCAGGAATAAGTTTTTACTGATTTCCGGTGAAGGAACACCAGCAATCGGCCTGGATTTGTGCAGTCACCTTGTTAAAACTGGGCACTTTTGCAGCAACACCCACTCTGCAGCCTCCTGCTGGCATCTGACGACTGCAAAGATGTGGAATATAATCTCTCTGTGGAAAAAAGGGGTACGACGAGAGAAGACGGCACGAGTACGAGGCAGAACCAAGTCAATTAGTGGGGAATTAAGTTAAGCATGACTTTTCTTTTTGCGGTCCAGGAGGCTGCAGAGCGGGTGTTGCTACGAAGGTGCCAAGTTTTAACTTCACAAGTCCAGGCCGATCACTGGTGTTTCTTCATGGGAAACTAGAAACCTGTTCCCCGTCTAGGAGATTTCTCCCCTTGTTGGTTAAAGCAGTCAGAAATACAAGATTTTATATCTTTTAATATCTTATGTATCTTCACTAAAACATTGGTCAGCATTGGCTGTATTTCAAAGTGCTTTATAAATGAAGTTGGCTTGGCTAAAATAATACAGTTGCCAGAACAAAGTAAGCCACTGTCCATTGTTTTGGTAACTTCAGCACTAAGCTGGCAGTATTATGCCTGCTTAAGAATTTCTCTCTGTGCTGTCAGTATTATTTTCGCAGTTTGTTTGAGCCAAGAAGAAAATGGCAATGTTACTTTGTTAGATAATTACCTGCTTTGTTTGGTTTGTTGATTTCTTTGGTGGTTAACAGGATCATTGTAGGAGCTTTTCACAGAATAGCATAGCTGCTTTTCCAAAGGTTTTGTACAGCTGTGTGAAAGTTTTTGCCCCCTTCCTGATTTCTTACTTTTTGCATGCTAGACACACTTAAATGTTTCAGATCAAACAAATTTAAATGTGAGACAAAGATAACGCAAGTAAACAGAAAATGCAGTTTTTAAATGAAGATTTTTTTATTTTTAAGGGGGGGAAAATCCAAACTTAAATGGCCCTGCATGAAAAAGTGATTGCCCCCTAAACCTAATAACTGGTTGGACCACCCTTAGCAGCAACAACTGCAATCAAGCGTTTACGATAACTGGCAATGAGTCTTCTACAGCGCTGTGGAGGAATTTTGGCCCACTCATCTTTGCAGAATTGTTGTAATTCAGCCACATTGGAGGGTTTTCCAGCATGAACCGACTTTTTAAGGTCATGCCACAGCATCTCAATTGGATTCAGGTCAGGACTTTGACTAGGCCACTCCAAAGTCTTCATTTTGTTCGTCTTAAGCCAATCAGAGGTGGACTTGCTGGTGTGTTTTGGATCATTGTCCTGCTGCAGAACCCAAGTGCGCTTCAGCTTGAGGTCATGAACAGATGGCCGGACATTCTCCTTCAGGATTTGTTGGTAGACAGCAGAATTCATGGTTCCATTTACCACAGTAGGTCCTAAAGCAGTAAAACAGCCCCAGACCATCACACTAAAACCACCATATTTTACTTTAGGTATGATGTTCCTTTTCTGAATTGCTGTGTTACTTTTACGCCAGATGTAATGGGACCTACACCTTCCAAAAAGTTCAACATTTGTCTCTTCAGTCCACAGAGTATTTTCCCAAAAGTCTTGGGGATCATCAAGATGCTTTCTGGCTAAACTAAGACGAGCCTTTATGTTCTGTTTGCTCAGCAGTGGTTTTGGTCTTGGAACTCTGCCATGCAGGCCATTTTTGCCCCCCAGTCTCTTTCTTATGGTGGAGTCATGAACACTGACCTTAATTGAGGCAAGTGAGGCCTGCAGTTCTTTGGATGTTGTTCTGGGGTCTTTTGTGACCTCTTGGATGAGTCGTCACTGTGCTCTTGGGGTAATTTTGGTCGGCTGACCACTCCTGGGAAGGTTCACCACTGTTCCATGTTTTCACCATTTGTGGATAATGGCTCTCACTGTGGTTCTCTGGGGTCCCAAAGCTTTAGAAATGGCTTTGGAACCTTTTCCAGACTGATGGATCTCAATTACTTTGTTTCTCATTTTTTACAGAATTTTTTGGGGATCACGTGATGTCTAGCTTTTGAGGATCTTTTTGGTGTACTACACTTTGTCAGGAAGGTCCTATTTAAGTGATTTCTTGATTGAGAACAGTTGTGGCAGTAATCCACACAGCCTTGTGGCAACCTTGGTGTGGCTAGAGAAATTGAACTTAGCTTTCCAAAGATGTGATAAACCACAGTTAATTTGTGTTTTAACAGGGGGGGCAATCACATTTTCACACAGGACCATGGAGGTTTGGACATCCCCCCCCCCCCCCCCCCCCTTACTAATAAAAATCTTCATTCAAAAACTGCATTTTCTGTTTACTTGTGTTATTTTTGATTCAAATTAAAATTTGTTTGATGATCTGAAACATTTAAGTGTGACTTACATGCAAAAAAGTAAGAAATCAGGAAGGGGGCAAAACCTTTTTCTCACAGCTGTATGTATGTATGATTTATTTAGCATTGATGAAAATATACAGCCTTGGATTGCAATTGTTTAGTTTTCCCGCATGGAGGCTGAGTTACATAGTCTGACATGTAGCCCATCGTGAGACGATGGATGACTTGAATATCAGCTGCTAGATGTATAGATCGTTGCATGCTTGTTCAAACATGCACCAGGCATTTTAATCATGGTAGATTATAAAGTTTAGGTTCCTCTAGTTCTGTGTTAACATTAGAATTCATTCTTTGTTTTAATATGTGTGTATAAAAAATAAATGTTAAAGATTGGAGCTGACGTTAGTTTTATACAGGCACTATTTTGTATGAGAGGGTGAATGGAAGATTTTAGTGCTTCTGGAATTACCTCTCATGAAATTTCATTGCATAAAGGAAAAAGCAAAGGAAACATATGATAGACTTTCTAAAATGGTTTTTGGTCTCTATGGGAATTTTCTATGGCTTCTTAACATTGTTAAATATGTTCTAGTGGTCATAAAGCAGATGATCAGACATGTGTTGGTTGGTTGCTGTTGGTACAGTATAATTGATTCTCCTGCAAATCTCATGTGTAAGTCCACTTTGAGGTCAAGCCTCCAGGCAGTGTCCATAGGGTCAGTGATAGACCTTCACTGGTTTAACATTTGTTCTGTGTCTCATTTCTTCTGACAGAATGTAAGAGTTTCGTGTAATGAGTTTCATAGGGATTGAAGATGTTGTTTTTTCCCCTTTTACAATGCTCTGCACAACTTAATGGAATTCACTGTTTGGTTGTTGATTACTCTGATTTAGCTCAGATGGTTCATGGTTTAGATGTTTCTCAGAGATGTGATCATCTATTGACATTTTTATAAGAGGAGGGTCACTCTGCCTTGCTTAAAGCGTGCACATCACGATGGTTCATTGGTGTGACTTTGTTTTCTACTCTGTCAGAGCAGGAGGAACATGACGAGGGCAAGAAGGACATGTTTTTCATTGCAAAGGTGCATAAGGAGGTTCACTTCTCCTACAACACATCTCTATTAAACTAAGATGGACACTAATTATTGCAGTATTCAACAATCTTGGTGTTAATATTTGAAATTTACATATATGATTCTGTAAATGGCAGGAAAATCAGAAACAGAATCCATTTTCTGTCATTGTACAAGTAACAAAATAAAAAAAGTGTAATACTAAGGTGCATGAACCATGAGGAGACAAAATTACTATTAAAAATGTAATAAACAAATATCTAAATAAATAAATAGATAAAACATAAGGAAATCCTATCAAATCAGTTTGCATGTCAGAGTAAGTTTCTTTCTAATAAGTATAAGTTAACTTTTGTAGTACCATTAAGTACGTTTGTTTAATGCTGCCAACTGATGATTTTGATTATTTCCTGATTTCCTCTTCAATTTTGGAATCAGGGGCTTTACTTTTATTTTATTTTTTCCTCTTTATTTTATTTAGGGGCTTTACTTTTATTAAATCTTCAGGTATTGAAGCAGCTAAACTTAAGTAGTCCCATTGCTTTTACTCTTTTTCTTAGTTTTTTTTTTTTTTTTTAAATCTGATGTTTTTTTGTATACTGTAAATAGACATGAAACATTGACTTGGGAAACTGTATGAAATGCTCTCAAGGTGGTTTGAAGAGTTCATTTACAAAAACAGTTAACCACCATTTAGAAAAAAACTGAGTTAACTGTTTCTACAAATAAACTTTCATTTACTTTTTGAATATTTTCACCAAATGACACTCACATTAAGTAGAGGGTTTTAATGATGTTAAATGGAAATAGGAGGTTTGTCCCCGACAGCGACGAAAAGCAGTTAACTCTGTTTTTTCTAAATGGTTAACTGTTTTTGCAAAAGAACTCGTCAATATACACTCACTTGAAACTCAAAAACAAAGTTCTGCACCTATAAATGGTGCAGTGAAAATGAAGCTAATATTTTTGCAATTAGCTTCAAAATAGACTGAAATCAATATCTGCTTATTGTGTACATCTCTGGATCCATCTACAGATTTCTGTTCTTTTGCTTCTGTTGGATATCACATGTTTTCTCTGTCAGAAGCCAGCAGGACTAACCAGCTCTGACAGCATCAGTGTGCGTCATGGAGGACCATCCTCTCCCTGCAAACCAGCTGTTTGTTCTTTTGCCCTCAGGCAGAAGGATGCAGATCATCCAGGCAATGACCAAAACAAAAACAGTTTCCTCTTAGATGCTATCAGGCCTATGAACAGTTCCACACTGCCATGATGAATCACTTTTACACTACAAACAATGATGTTTTTTTTTTTTTTTTTTTTTTTTAGAGGTTTCTGTTGCTGATGTCAGGTTTTAGTTTATTTAAAAAGGGACAATGTATAGCAGCATTGATCACAATGGAAATTATGCATGGTACCAGAGTGTAGCTTTCCATCTGCAGTCCCATGTCTGTTTCCGCTTGTTGGGGTTTTCATTTATCTGTTTAAATGTTCATCAATTCACACTTATTGTTGTTTTTATGTTTTAGTTTTTTGTTGTTTGTTTGTTTTTACATTTTTATCAAAGCTTCACAAATATTTTTTAATTGCAATTCTATATTCTGGTTTAATACTGAGACCAGTTCATGACCTTTTCCATGGTTGAGTTACAAAACATTAATGAAAAAAATAATTAAAGGTTGAAAATGAAATACGCACAGAACAGCGACATCACGTGTGTCTAGTGCAACGGCAGAAAAACAACTCCAGCCACTGGGATGCCAGGCTCGCTGCCGATACGCAAGTGACCAACAGTCTGCAGCATGTCCAACAAGTAATGCAGAGGAGTTTATAACTGACAGCTAACGTTAGCCACGTTAGCAAACAAGTTACTGTAGCTTACTGATCCAGGAGAAAAGTCGCCATTTCCATGTTTTGACACCGTGGAAAACGTTTATGTGGGTCCATTCAGTGTAGTCTTCACCTAAATGGGCTGTATGCACGACTCCACTACTTCCTGAACTTAAGGTGGCTCCTTTGTTTCCTGTCTTTCATTACTGGATGAACTGATTAATCCAGGTGTGTCTGATCTCAGTAACTGGCCAGACACACCTGGATTAATCAGTTCATCCAGAAATAAAAGACAGGAAGCAAAGGAGCCACCTTAAGTCCAGGAAGTAGTGGAGTCATGCATAGAGCCCATTTACTCCAGGTTTTGCTCTTCTCAGGTCACTTCTCCCCAGAAACAGATAACAACATCTCCAGGGCTCTGAAGCAGCTGCTTCACTCACCGTCTCCACTGTTTTCCCCTGTACCAGCCTAACTGTGCCCAACATATTGTTTCCACACAGAGATCGTATTTGGCAACCCGCAATGGTGGCGTGTATTGGCTTATAGACGTAAAAATAATGCCATTACAAAATAAATTTTTACGGGTTCGATAATTATTTTTAGGCTAAATATAATTTTTCTAGGAAATGTTGTACTTTCATTCTGTACCTCCTTTAAACGACCTGTGGAGGTATTGTTTTTTAAAAAATATAACTTTTAGTAAAAATGTTCCATATTCAACCTTTAAAGTGCAGATGACACGCTTTTTACATTTTTTGCCATCTTTTATATACCAAAACGTCCTTCATGATGATCTATGTAACATAAACAAGCGGAGCTGCATAGATGAGTTATTAGAAAACATGGCTGCTTTCCTGACCAGACTGCGGTGCTGTGAGCCGAAACCGGATATGACGTCTGCGAGAGTACTCTTCTCTGCTGCACATTTTACATTGAAGTGGCTTCATTGCGGTTTTTAAGTTCCTTTTCTAGTTTTACAGAAAAACAGTAACGACTCAGCCTTCAAATTGTGTTGACAGTTAATGGTTATAAGCTAAGTGCAGCGTTAGTTTATTTAGGTATTCTACAGATTCAGATTTTATTTTGAAGAGGATAAGGAAAAGCAGATCGGTGTCGTAGTTATGAGTCGTACTCACTGGTAAACAGGCAGCAACCGGACCTCTCTGCTCGTCTAGAGCATCTGTTTACTGAAAGTTCAGAAACCAGCGTGTTGAGACTTCTAACACAATGAGACTGATCGAGTTTCATTGTGTTAGAAATCTTCTTTTTCATCCATCGTTGCTTCATCACATCGGTCATACAGCTCCTGCTATCGGCAGAGACCTGCTGCTCGGTTATATGAGGATGTCTCTGGTCATCAGATCTCCTCCAGCTGCTTCCAAAGCTGCACCCTTTCCTCCATCTTCATCCTTATTAACGGGAACTATTTAAAACTCCACTGGAACCATGTAGGTTGTTATCTTCTAATTTTTTAAAGGCTAATTATTTTCCGCGGCTGCTGATAGCTGCGAGCTAACACAGGGGGCGAGTGCCTCATTTCTGTCACGCCTGACTCTAATGTATGTCAAACTCTTTTTTGGGTCTGTTGTCTGTTTTTTGTTGTTCCGGGTCGCTCCTTACAGTTTCGATTCCCTCGGTGTGGTCTTGCAGGCTTTTAGCTGAACCAGTGGACCTGAGGGTGGAGACAGACTTTAGGGAGCTGGCTACAGTTCTACTCCGGTTCTAGCTTGTAAAATGTGATTTCCCCAAATTCCTCAGCATTATCACACTTTTCTGAACTGGCTGATGATCCCACCACACAAACCAGTTCCAATCTAGTTGTTCTGGAACATCTTTTATGTTTTCCACGGCTTAGATTATACATGTAAGTCAATGGGCGGACCGCAACTCTGTACCGTCGCCGACGTCACAACATGGCGGCTCGTTTCATGACTGGGAAGCTATTAGCCTTTAGCTGAGCCTCCTAAACATCAGATATTTATGTAAATACATGTCTGATTAACTTCTAACTGCACAGAACTACTTATTTTGTCTTGCTGTGTTGTTGTATGGCAAAGTTACTTGAAGTTAAGGTCATGTCATCAGCACTTTAAGCTGATTTGGATTCCTTTTAACATTTCAAAATAAGCTTAACTAATTTAACAGCTCAACTAATATGTAACTAAACTAAACACTTGCCAGTGTAAGCTGATATCTAATTTTGAAAAAAGTGGGTCTAAATATTATTCAGGCCATATTACACTTTGCTTCATACATAAATTATGTATGATGGCAGATAAACATGCTTCAGTCTGTAATCATCTGCTATCTTCTTCTCTGGATGGATGTTGTCCTCTGGGCGTAAAACTGATTTGATAATCCAATCAGACAACCAATCAGTCTAATCTTTCCGTCTATCAGAGACTGGAAAGCATCTTAAACCAACAGCAGACCAGGCTTTAATTAGGTCAAGTTTATTTGATCTGCAGGGTTTTAACAAGAACTTCTCAAGCAAATAATTTGAAATACATGGGGGTGCATTTATTATTATTAGTAGTAGTAGTAATAGTAGTAATATTGCTTTTTAAAAATCTTTAACATTTTTTAAAACAACTTTAATTGTATCTGGTAGATACCACAATATACGCAAGGGTTCACTGTCTTTGTTTCACTGTTGAAAAGAGGAAATGGAAGATAATGAATTTTTCATTCCAAAACACCCAGAAAAAGTGAATAGAATAGAATAGAATAGAATAGAATAGAATAGAATATACTGTATACCGTATAAATAAAATAAGCATCGAAAGAAATTCATAAACAGCTTTCAACATAATTTGATAAGGTACATCCTGTAAAAATGATGGCAACTGGTCTGTAGTCATTTGGTTCAGCTGGTTAAGGTTTTTTAGGCACTGGAACAAAACAGGATGTTTTTTCACAGCACTGGAACTCTGTTCTGTCTCAGGCTGGCGTTAAAAAGGTGCTGGAGAACCAGACGTAGTTGTTCTGAGCAGGCCTTGAGAACTCTGGGACTGACACCATCTGGACCTGCAGCCTTGTTCCAGTTCAGTTTCTCCAGTTGTTTCTTGACCTGGTTGCAGAAGACAGTCATGCTGGAGGTGGAGGCAGAGGAAGTCTCAGGATGTCGTGATGTGGAGGGAGAGGAGGCTGTGTTCAGGTCCATGACTGAGCTGCAGGGTGACATAGTGGAGATAGGACAGGAAAGCTGTGGGCTCATGGAGGGTGTGTGTTGTGTTGGGTTGGCGGCAGAGGGGGAACTGAACCTATTGAAGAACATGTTCAGTTCGTTAGCTCTGTCCAGACCTCCATCAGTCTGATCCCCCTTTAATTTATAGCCGGTGCCCTTTCCAGGGCCAAGGGGAAGAGGGGGCAACACACAGGGGGAGAAGATGCAGTTCCAGGAAGGGTTTTTTTTTACAAGAAAAATAATTTTAAAATAAGAGTTTTATTTTTCTTCCCCCAACCCCAAAAAAAAACAAAAGCGGGACCCCGCCCACACTCTTAATACAAATTCTACCCCCACCCCCCAACCCCCAAACAAAAAAACACCCCCCCATCCCCACCCCAATACCCCCCCAGGAAGAACCACCCCCAAAAAAAAAAACATTTTTTTTTACCCCCCTTTAAACCCCCCAAGTAAACACTAAATCAGACTTAATCCAGACCCATCCCCCCCAAAAAAACCCAATGCAACTTTCCCAATGAACCCCCCCCCAGAATGGAGGCCCACGATTCTTCCCACTGCAAGGCCTGATTCTGCCAACCAGAAGGCGGGGAGGCAGGCTCCAACCCAACACCCTAACACAAGAGGCGCCTCCCCCAGAAGATCTTCCACCCAACCCCCAAAATCCGGAACCCAATTTTTTCCATATCCCAAACCAGCTTCCACCCCACAAACCAAAACCCTAACACTATCTTCTTCATTCCAGACCACACATCCCTCACATTGTTCTGCTGGAGCTGGCCCTCCAACTTCTTCCTGTAAATAATGCTAAGGTTTTTTTATTCGTAGTTCCACTTTTTAGTGTCTTTCAGTTGATCTAGATCGTTTGCTGATGTCAGAACAATCCATAACTATCCCTTGCAGTTTTTAAATTCACCGCGACCATCTTCTTCCTGTATTAAAACTGTCTGGGACGCGTATGCAGCGTCAAATGCCGTCACATCAGCATGACTGCACGGGAAATTCGACCACCGAATCGCAGCACACTATAAAGCGCACAGCCTGTTCAAGGTAACGGAGAGAGACGTGGGTGGGCTTGTTCTTTTTTGTTTTTTACCCATTAGCATTAAATCCTGGACATGCATGTTTATTCTTTCACAATTCCTGCCTCTAGTCCCTTAAAAAAATAAACTCAACACTTCATGTTGCTTTGATAATTTCATCATAACCACTAAAATGTGAGGTATTAGTTTAAAATTGGTGTGACTTTAGGGCATCATGTTGATGCAGTATCGGCTGTGTCTGCACTATTATTATTCCCAACAGCAATATAATCAGAGTAGCAGGAGATTTGTCAAGGCGTTTTTGAGCAGCTTGTGTCAATAGAGATTTGGTGTTGCTGTGTTTAAGCTGTACAGATAACTCTGCTCATTGACAACTAACAGCCAGAACCAGATTTAACTCCTTCAGCCTGGCTATAATATGCCCCATTCAACCCACAATCAGCTCTCGGGGTTCAGCAAACAGCTCTCCATCATTGATTTAAAGATGCACATCCAAACTTACAGTTTTAGTCTCATTTCTCAGGTCACTCATGTTAAACTGGGATACTGGTAAAGCATGTGCTTAAAGCCTGTAGTCTGGTTGACGAAATTAATGTCAAATCAACCATTGATATATCAAATTTATGATTTCTACTTTATCACAGTAAATTAACTCATTTATCCTTGCAAGTTGAAACCATCTAATTCTTTTAACTGCATAAACCTGTCTTCAATGTTCCATTTGAAGAAAACCAGTTGTACTGGTTATTACAGTGATGAGTTAAATGGCTTTTGGTTGATTTCATTATGAACACTTACTGTAAGCTGTGATAGTTTTCATTGGAAATATCTGTCTTATATATAAGTCTTAAATATAGTCTTCATCCTCAGCTCTACTTGTATCCATCTGCTGTTTGATGTTGAGTGGGCAGTGGTTTTATTATAGCTTCTTTCTTGAAAGCCTGTTGCTACTGGAAATTCTTCCAACCAGCTAAAATGAACTAAAGTCACAGTTTTAAACATGTTTGATTGGAAGGATTCCCGGTAGATCTAAGGAAATGTATTGATCCTCATCATGCCACTCGTGGAGCTGTAAATATATTAATAAGTAAACATTTCACTTTTATGCATTTTCAGCTTTATTTAGAGTTTAAATGACACACTCAATTGCTAATGTTTGGATAATTCAGTGTCAAGTATGTGACCTAAAATAACATGCAAAATACAAACAATGAGTGCTAAAAACAAAATAAATGACTGTTTTCACATTATCATATTCTGAATGCTCTGTTATTGACATCCCTGAATCCAAACCAAGATTTAATTAAATATATAATTTAGGTTCTAAAGTATATGTTTAATTAAATCTGCTTTATTCAAGACTCAGGATAAGGAACTAAGGAAGAAGTTTAAGAATAACTACTGTATAAGAAACACTATTAAGACATAGCAAAGCATTGTTAAAGGTATGAAAATAAATAACAAAGAAGTGGTTTATTTGAGGTATATTTCTAGAGATCTTGAATTTACTGTAAATGCAACAGACAATATTTTTAATAGCTGGGCTGAAAGAGTCTATCAACTGTTTTAAAATGGTCAAATAAAATCTGTTGAAATATCTCATGGAATCAATTTTATAAATATTTGCAAGTCCAAAATATTCTTAGTCAGCTTTACCAAATATTGTCAAATCAAAAAGAGAAAATGGCAACCAATCTTAAGGCAAAATGGGAGACAGAGTATTCAAATAAATGAAAATGAATGGGAAAAGATGTGTTTTGGAATTCATTAAACAATCACGTCCTTATTTTAGAGAGGGAATTTGCGTGAAAAATGATTATGAAATACTTATTGGTTCCAGAGA
Organism: Atherinomorus stipes; assembly: GCA_023101725.1. Classification (NCBI taxonomy): domain Eukaryota; kingdom Metazoa; phylum Chordata; class Actinopteri; order Atheriniformes; family Atherinidae; genus Atherinomorus; species Atherinomorus stipes. Next base: position 639,573 of record JALJCO010000612.1, on the reverse strand, counting down.
GCATGAAAAAATATAATGTAGCAAATGGTAAATGTTGGAGAAACTGTGGAGAAGAAAATGCAAATTATAGCTATTCATATTTTTTATGCATGTAAAAAGATAGAGTCATACTGGAAAGAAATGTTTACAATCTTTGAAGACTTACTTGAGATGAAACTGGATTTAAAATCAGAAAATATTATTTGAAGTAAAATACCAATTATTACAGGAAAGATAGGCTAGATATTTCAAATCCTTAGAATTACAGCATTAAAGATAATAACTAAGGAATGGAAGAAAAGCAAACTGCTACAAAAATGGATTCATATATTTCAAGAAGTAAAATTAAATGAGAAGATATCTCACAAAATGAGGAATCTGGAACAGGTATTTTAAAAAATGGTTTATAAAGGAAACTGACACTACAAATACTGAATGACTTGGTGTTGACTTCGCTGATGTACTTTACTGGATACAGTATAAGGATATAAAATCTAATGAGGTTTGGATTACAAAGTGTTAGATTTATTCATTTAAAGGAGTGATGACATAGCAGTAAAAACTATGCTGTTGGCATTACTGCATATGTAAATACTCCAAAGAAAAAAACGTGATGTTTATCGGACAAGACAGCATTTAGAAAATAAATAAACTTACAGGTAATGACAAGGTTGTGGTCGCCTCCCTCAGTGTTGCTGCAGACGTTTGCTTTTAAATCCATTTGTTTGAAAACCCAGACCTGACTGCACAGAAGTTACTACTAGCTCCATACACGCAACTGAATCGGATAGGGAGGGGGAGCGAAGCAGATGGTGCATAGACCGTTAGGAGAGGGGGGGCTGTTTACTTGATAGTGTGCTCTTATTGGAGCAATTGAATTACGTAGAATGATAGAACTACGTAGAATGATAGCCTGCTGTCTGATTCAACTGTTTCTGAACAGAGAGACAAAGCTGACAGACCATAAACAGTAACCTTAAACCTCACTCTGGACATTCACCTGGCCTCATTTTTTGTTTGTTTGTTTGTTTGTTTACTAGTATGATCCCTGAGGGAAAATTAAGGCTCTGCATTTCACCCATCTCTGTACTGTGAGTATCAGAGAGCAGTGGGCTGCTGCTTAAAGCGCCAGAACTCATCAGTGCACAATAGATAATATTGTACCCCAGAAACCCCAGAAAAGTGAAATTTGATGTCATGGTACCTTTAAATGGAGTTTGATGAAAAATTAACTAAATGACATTGTGAAATGCATTACATATTGATTTGCTAATGTTAAGATTGTGGCAGAATCACATTAGAATCATTCAGTATGTGCTGAGGTTAAATAGTATGCTGTGACTCTGTGGCCTTTCTGTGCTGTGCCGTGTTAGGTAATTTAATTATTATATGTTTTGTTTTTTTTTAAGTGTTATTTTTGTGTAATCTGAAAGATAAAATGAAAAAAAGAGCAAAGATGACAATAACAGACATATGGAATTTGAACTTTTTTGATAATACAGTATATGAAGGAGTTTTGGAAAGAATTTGGATAAAATCTTCTCCTCCTCAATTATTGTAATCATTATGATTATTATGATTATTTTCTATTATTATGATTATTTTTAATATTATTTTTTATGACTTTTTATTTCTCTATTTACAATGTATAGATGTCTATGTATGTCCATGCATGTTTGTATGTATGTGAATATGCTTAAGTTAAAAAGCCCTTTAAAAGGGAAATGAAAATAAAAAACGACAAATATATATATATATATATATATATATATATATATATATATATATATATACTGTATATATCAAATACTACAGAGGCAGCATAGACCCTCATTTGTATTCTTTTATTGTTTATTACTATTTCTTTCTACCTTTTTTTTACTAAACCAAATCCTTTTAAATCTCCTCCCTTGCTTGCAGAGATTGCAGATGAAAACTAGCTTGAAATTTATAATCTGATGCAGAGGTCCTCTACTCAGTCTGAGTGCGTGGTTTGTAAGCAAGCAAGTTTATTTGTATAGCACACTTCATATACAAGACAATTTAAAGTGCTTTGCATAAAACATTTAAAGCATTACAGATAAAAAAAAGAAAAGCCCTTTAAAAGTACATAAAAATATAAACAGAAAAATTATAAAGAAAAATAAAATCAGATTAACCATAAAAAAATTGGACTGTACATGGTCCCTGAAAAATAAGCTATGAAAAATTAAAATAGATTTGTGTCAAAAATGCAAAGTTTAGAAAAAAGGTCAAAACAAGCAAATACAACAAATCAAACAAATGAGCAATTCTCCAAAATGATCAATCAGACTTTAGATTTTTCTTTTAAACTTGAACTATTTAACTAATAACACCTAACTGATAAATGTAGTTGCACAGCATGATCAACATATCAATATTTAAAGATAAAGACTTTGGAATAACATAAAATGTTGACAAAAATGACAAAAATTAAAGATCACCTCGGACATTTAGGATTTTGACTTGAAGACAAAGTTGATAAAGTAGGTTTACATTTACGGTTCTGTTTTTTTGTTTGGTTGTTTTTTTCTTGTTGTTTGGTTTGGTTTTTAATGGCCTATAAAGTAAAATGTGAAATGATTTGAATAAATTAAGTTTGTTTTCAACTTATCTATCCCCCCCCCCCCCCCCCCCCAAAAAAAAATAAAATAAAATAAATAAATAAATAAAATAAAAGCAGTATGTAAATTTCATTAATTTGCCTGAGTGATCATCTGCCTCAGAAACCAGATTACATTGACTAAATTAAACATTTGCATATAAAACACTGACAGACATGCAATACCCTGCTTCCCTACTGACAACACAGCAGGGAAAAGGTAATGCAGATTAATCATAATCATAATGGCTAAGTAGTGATGGCATGCCAATGTAGGCATTACAGAAGTGTGTCAAGCAAAGCACCCATAATGTAGCTCAGACACATACATTAAATAGCTGAAGTAGTTGAAAGCTGGATATGTCATTTGACTGTCTGACGTGTTGGAATCAGAAATTAATTTCCTTCATAACTCTGAAAAGGAAAAATTGATGGAGGTTGTATTTAATGATCCACTTGTAGCTCTAAATGTCAAGTCTGTCTATATGATGAGTCTTAAATGCTTCTCAGAGGCAGACACGCTACATAGGCAGAAATAATATGAACAGCCGACTTGTCAGAGAGAATAAAGAAAGACATACCATAATTATAGTTATTCATGCTGAAGCTCAGTGAAAAAGAAAACCTGTGCCAGCAAGAAGGAAGTCAAAGAATTTAACATAATTGCATGCAGTTTGGCATTTTGATGTACAGGTGTTGCATTAATCTGGGTTGACGTACAAAGAAACAATAAATCTTCCGGGTCTGGATGTGTGCTCGGATTATTGACCAGATACAGATAAAGGCTGAGCAGGAGCACAAAGACTGATGTGCTCGCATCTCTTTGTTCACACAATCAATACCAGAGCAAATCATTAACATGAGCCCACAGTACAAAAGGGAGATGCAGGGAACTTCTGAAAGTGATAATAACTTAGTTGTGTGCATCCCCCAGACAGTTGCACTGAAGTTTACAACCGTGCATGTGAGGACTCACATGTTGCCAAGACTAAATAAATTTAGATTGTCGTTTTTGGTCTTTGTTGGATATAAGTATTCAGCTGTGAAATACAGTTGCAGCCACCACCTCTGCAGAGATTGGCATATGATGTGTCATGACATCATGATGCATAATTAACCTTAATGTTGACTCAGCGTTTTGGATGTAAAGTCCCGACTATTGTGTCCGGTAACAGTAAATTATTCATTAACTGTATGGATAGCTATTCAGGATTGCAAGGATACAAAAAAATCACAGTTCAGTACAATTAGACACTTTAGTGTCACAATTCTATATTTTTTCGATCCAAAAACATACATTTTCATTACTTTTTTGACCCAATGTCATTTTGTACACAATAGCTATCATCAAGGTCATACAACAAGTTCTAAATGCCTGAGCTGAGTGTATCTGATCCACTGAGTTTTCAACACAGAGTTTGTCGTCAGAACACAAGTTGATAAAATAAATCAAAAACTCTATTTTTTTTTTATTTTCAAGACACGGTGCTCACAAGTCGGTACATACCAGTATGGTTGGGTTCGATACACATGTATTGTTGTACCTTTAATTTTGATATCAAACACAAGCATTTAGTTTATTCTACATTTGTGAAATCCTGAGTTAAATAAATTAAAAACAAAAAATGTCCTCATTTAGTTACAGTGGACACTTGAAGTATGTAAAACTCAAATTTAGTTAAACTGCAGCTTTGTGTTGCAACAATTCACATCAAAATGACCTCAAAGCACTTTACAGATGTGATCAGTTCAAGCCAATCCACTGTGATCCATTTAAACAAACCAACATTAGTCCAATTTATAACAAGTGTGTCCATACAATACATTTCAAAAAGAATAATTGCCTAGCTTAGGAAAAACAAAAGATTACATTCAATCTTGCATTCATATTAATCCCTGAGCAAGCACGGGGCAGAGGGTGACAGTAGAAAGGAAAAAAGCTCCCTAACAGGAAGAAAAACCTCTAAGAGAGCCCAGATCAGGGAGGCCAGTCATCTGCTTGACTGGTTGGGGCTTTTAAGGAATATATTCTAACCAAGTATTTTCATATGTTTACACAGGACTTTTAATTTTTCCATGTGTATTGATATGTAGCGTATTTGTAAAAATTTCTCTGCTTGAATTCAGCCAGTACTGATATTGTATCAGTGCTGCCATTTTCTCCTTTTTTTTTTTTCTTCAAATTCCTCAATCCATAAAAGTTGGGACTGTTTGTACAAACTGCTATTTTAGGAATTAAAACATTGTAACCATCGTTAAAGGTATAGTCCAAAGTTCCCCCTGTAAAAAATAAACGTTAGACTTGAGCAAGTGAAATCCGTCTCAAACCTGCCTTTGGGCCTCTACTCCCGTGCCGTGGTGCGTTTGAATGCAACTCTCTCTCCCCATGCCTGTAATTCGCTCTTTTGCATGGTTTTGGTGTGTTAGGGACGTTTCTGGGTGGAGATTTCAAGCCAATGACAGAGCTAAGAGCATTACGCTGTGTGGAAATAAGCTCATGATTGGAGCAGACGCCAGTCACTCCAACTCTCGAGGGAAAAAGAAAGAAAGAAAGAAAGAAAGAAAGAAAGAAAGAAAGAAAGAAAGAAAGAAAGAAAGAAAACACCGTAAATGCACCGAAGAAAAGGTAAGAGCTTCAGATAATGCACTTTGGAAAACCAGGGTTAACAATAGTTTGGCTTGTAGCCGCTTCTGAGCTCTGAAGGAGAAGCTTGAAGTTGAATAGGCTAGCTAGAACGAGGCGGCCATTAGCCTGAGAGGGAGGAGCGCTAAGTTTGAATGCTGCTGTTTGCAAACAGAAACGCTGGAGGGACTTCAGACTCTACCTTTAATGTTTGTTACTCCTGAATCAGGCACAGAATTACTTTTTGTCTTCCAAATATTAGTAATAACTATCTGTGATGGGTGTTTTTTTATTAGTATTATTTGATTTAATTGTGATACTGTCTTCTTCAAAAGTGCTGAATTACCCTTATTCGACGGGTTGATTAATTTTTTCTAGCACCTTTGTGCAAGAACATGCCATCTTAAAAACTAAATTATGATAAGCTGATTTGCAAAGCAAATGCATTTAAATATTGGTGCACTGCAGTCTGGTGATATGAGTCAAGCTTAAAGTACCCACTTTGAATCAGTGGCTGCAATAACTGCCTTAAAGGCAAAGCTCCACACCTGCCTTTTTTATTAAAGCAGATATGGAGCCCTTTTTAAATAGCAACAGAATCTTAAAATGATGTGGAGTTTTAGCTTTTAATACAACTGAATTAAATGAATGGATAATAATAAAAAAAATCTATTTCAGTGGGAAATTTCATGACATGAAGAAGTATTACACTTTTCAGATTAAAGTAAGCATCTTACCAGTTCACTGCACACTCCAATTTTGTTTTAATCATTCTTTATTTGTCAGTTTTCCAGAGAAAAGAGCCGGAGAAAAAAAAAACTGAGAATTAACTTTTTATTCATCCAGCAAACAGTCACATTCTCCTTCCTGTTTCCATTAGACTGCTGCAGTTGATCCAGAACACTGCTGCTGGAGTTTTAACCAGCACTTGTGTTATTTTATTTATTTATTTGACAGGGACATTGTATTTATCACAAAGTTTGTAGCTGATGCCATGCAAATAGAGTTTAGAGCTAAATGTCAACTCCTGGAAGATCTTAACACACATCCGTTTAAAACTCTTAAAACAGAAAAACACTGCAATCCTTGGTGGCATTCTTATTCTCCAGTTATGGTTTAATACTTGAAATAGTCTCTCTGGTTTGACTTTTTGTTATGCCGATGTTTTGTATAGCTATTTGTTCATCTTTACAATCAAATGAGGACCAACATGTTGCAGTGACAAAGGCTTTGAAGCAATAATACAGCAGTCAAAGAAACAGCTCAGGTATGTCTCTGGGACAGACAGCACCTGAGGAATACCATAGAATAAGACACTCAGCATTTTCTGCTCACCTGAGCTCTAATAACTTCAAATTTGCAAAAATTAATTACCATATCAAATTACATGGAGTCTGTTTACACATTATTTTGTGCTTGTTGTAGCTGCTGCATTTTGCACTCCATGGTTTGTGTCTTTGACTCCAGTAGGATCAGAGAGGAAGACTTTAAAAACAAGAGAGAAATGTTTTAAATCCAATAAACTGGTAAATATTTATAATAATTAGAATATTATTACACAGTTTTACAATAAGATCATACTTAAAGGCAGAGGGGGTGATGTTTTCCTGAACCTTTACAACCTTGAGAGAATATATATGATACAAGCTGTCTATACATGAAAAACATACAGTATGGGAAAAATAAGGTAAGAAAGTTGAAAACATGAATCTCATATTAAAAAATATATCTCATATTACAGAAAGTGCTTAATATCATAATCTTGGTTATGATAACCCTTAACCCTTATGACCATTAATGTTATATTGATTATGTGTATGCCTCCTTCCGTGTCCCTTTGGATGAGCCGACCAATTAGGGAGCAGATGTTATATATATGGGCGGGGCATGCCCAGAAAAAGTTTGACCTGAGGAAGATCCGATGTGATCGAAACGTTGGAATAAATGCAGCTGGGAGTGAGTGTGCAGGCTTTTTCTTTGATTTCACATGACTACAGCAGTAGCCTTGCACCTGGTGATGTGCGTATGTCTACAGATTTATTATGTGCAAAGGTACAAGATGTAAGCTATGGAGTTCAAATGGTCCATCCATTCGTAATTTTTCTTGCTTAACTTGATATTTTTGATATGATTTAATATGAAGCTTCATGTTTGTCACTTCCTTGAATGTGAAAGATCCCAACATCCATTTTGGGGGGAAAAGTACTCATGTTTAGTAGTATATATTTTAGATTGCTCTCAGAAGCAAAGTGTCTCAAGCTTTCTGCTCCAAATTGTTCATAAAATCATAGTCCAGGTGGTTTAATTCCAGCAGCATATCTAGGCCACTCTCCTCTCTCACTGATGAATTTTCAAAACTGTTGCCTACTGTGTGGTTAATCATCTCATCCTCTTTCATCAAAACTGCGAACCAGTCTGGATGATATGTAAATATGTAAAACAAACAAGATGCCAGCAGGAACAGGTGCAATTTCAGAGAAGATTGCTCGGTGAATTTTAAATTGTCATTATCTGGAAGTGACCACATTAACAAGGTTGTTCATTTGTGCTCAAATGGTTTGTATCAGTGGAACTGAATGAAAATAGAGCCATGTTTTCCATCTGCATGGTTGATTCACTGACAAAAACACTTTAAAAACCCAGTTTGTGACTGACATTAATCAGTTAAAGTTTGGTAGATAACATGGAAATTTGTCCTTTCCGCACATATAAACTGTTCATTTGTTCAAATAGTATTCGCAAATTATGTTTGTTGCATCCCATAATGTTGTACTGGTATTCACTAGGTCTGTAGCCGTACACAAAAATCACGGTTCGGTATATACCTCGGTACACAAGTCACGGTTCGTTTTTTTTCTCGGTACAGTAATGGAAGAAAATACAAATATGTTTTTTTAACACGTTCACTAAAATTTAACATCAGAGCTGTTTGTTTTTCTCATATTTTTTGAATGAGAAAAAAAACATAAATAAATAAAATATTTTAAAATAAAATCCTGTTGTTTGTTTTTCACTTTTTAATGAAAAAAAAAACCCATAACTTTACCTCACCATCTGAGTTTTAATAGCAGCATTTAACAGAAACAGCTCCACTTTCATTTCACTCATCCTCATCAGAGAAACTAAACATCACAGTAGGTTCCTCTGCTGGTCAGATTGCCTGAATTAAAAAAAAAAAAGCATGAATAAGTAATATAATGCTGTTTATGGGCTACACGTGTTTGCGCTAAATTAGTCTGTTTTCTAGTTGTATCAGTAGCATTCAAACTTGTGTGGTGTCGCTTTAGATGCTTTAACATATTGGAAGTGTTTCTGTGTACATACCCGACCGAGTTGGCATGCTTTTGTTTTGTCAACTTTTTTTCCCTCCTCCCTCTTCATCAAAACCATGAAAACCGAGGTGCTCCCAGACACGTCTTTGCGAATTACAGGATGGTAGGGGAAGGTAGCGGGGACTTGAGCATTAACAGGGGCACTTCCTAGCTAAACTAGCTTACATGCCATGTTGTTAGGAGTTGTTAGAAACAGGATGAGTAAGCGCGCTGCACCAGCTGGAGGTGAAGATTAAACCGTCTGTCAAACAATTATGTTCGTTGGCACGCAAAAACTCAATGAAACAATAAAGAGCTACATAAACAAATCCTGCGCCCAACAGTTTGGTACAGGGTCGTGCCCAACCGAGAGTAGCGTACCGATCGGTTCGACACAAATACACATACCGTTACAGCCCTAGTTTTCACCATGTGGGTAGCCTTGGGAGTGGGTAGCCTAGTGGTAGCGTTGCGGGCTTTGGTGTGGAGGACCCGGGCGCTTTAAGTAGCAGTCCACTGCTCTCTAATACTAATGTACAGAGATGGGTAAAAATGCAGAACCCTAATTTCCCCTCGGGGATGTAAACAGTATATCAAAATCAAAAAATGTGTTTGGTATCATACTGCATTTTTCAAAAAGATGATCCAGGTGGAGTTTCTGATTAGTTTTCCTGAGGCTTTAAGCCAACCAGAGACAGTACTGAACAGTTCTCTATATTGTATCCCAAAGCTTCTTAAATCAGCACAATAGTAAAGAAAATGATTGTTGTGGAAAAAATTAAATAAGAACTTCTGACAATTATCGAGATGAGAAAGTCCATTCAGGTTTATTAAGAACTTATGCATAAGGAGAGCTGTCACACAGATGCACACGGCATCTGCATGAGAACTCTGATTTACAGAAGAGAAGTTTCCCCTTATATAGCTTTACAGGAGATGTATATTTGTTAAAGACGTCATTTGCATGTAAAGAAGAGACAAACAATGGCTCAGACAAGAAGGGAAGTGGATTGAGTGGCTCACAGGAGGTCAGTATCTGCCTTTGGTGACAGACATTTGGTCTCTTGATTAGCTTTAAGATGTGAATTGGTCTTGCAGGAACAATGACTTGATTAGATTTTCTCAGGCACAACTACTTTCTAAGGATGAGTGGATTAAATAATAAAATTTCCTCCACATGATCTTTTCCAAATCAATTTCCCTCCTTATTTGATATCATGTCGTCACCACAATGTTGAATCCCATCGTTCTGTGAAAATGAAGCGAAAGGGAACGCTCAGTTCATTCAGTGACATGTTCATTTCTTCATTCTGAGACATTCTGAGCCAGTAAGGACTCTGATGTCCGAAATAAGAATGAGGACATAATTTTGCTGGGGAACAATTTTGAACAAGCAGTGAGATGGGTGTGTACTGTACGTAGAACAGCTCTTAGATTTATCATTTTCTTCAATTGCTGTTAAAAGCTGAGTGCTTCCAAAAGTCGTACAGCCTTTGAGGTGTCAAACGGACATGAAAGAGCACAATGATACATACTGATTGAAATCAAGTAATCACAGCAACAACCCTTAAAATTCTGCTTGATGGCTGGTACCCCGAATGCTATCGCTTATATCGTCAACAGTTTCTCAGAAATGGTGTGTAATTGTGGGGTAAATTGCGATTTATATCATACCTTTCAGGTGACTGATGGAACTTCATATCCTGTCCATGAGATTTACCCTCCAACCAAAAAATAAAATCTGTATTCAAAGACTCGTATGATGAATCCACAAGGAGTGATCCATGATAACGCGATTATTCATCATATTTTTGTTATAAAAAGTATTGCTATTACTACTATCCAGATGCCTTTAAGTAAAAATCCTGCCATGTTTTGGGGTCTTTATTTAGAGCAGGGGTTTTTACTAACGGGCTCATCTACCTGCAGAGGAGCTGTGCTGATTAAACTCAGCTGGTTTAGTGATTGGTTGGAGCAACTGCCTGACAGGATTACTTTCTGGACCAGGGATGGCCACCACTTCTGCTACTTTGTTACTAAGACACCTCTATTTTGAACCGGATATTATCATGAATTTACTTCTTGTCAAATTTCCCACCAATTAGATAGTTTAAATTGATGGTAATGTCCAATCAGAAGCAACCAAACATCAAAAAGTGACAAGAAAGTTATTGATCTTTGTGATATTTCTACAAACTATTATTGTTAATAAATTCTGTTTTGTGTTTTTTAGTTTGCCTTTTTGGTGCTATATCTACTTATACAGTATATTCATATTACATCATTTAAGCTTCATAATTTGACAAATGAGACAACCCTGAAAATAATATCTGTATGTTGCCTGTGCTTAAAAATGTTGAAGTGCAACATGCATTTTTTCATTAAAAAGAAACAGAAGTAGTTAAAGGAGTCATCACCTGGAAATCCCACTTTTTCATGTTAAAACATGGTATTGGAATAGGACCTTAGTTAAAACATGCCAGAAACTCCATAGAGTAAAAGTGGCTTCGTCTTTGAGTGCAAGCTCTCTCTTCTCACCAGAATCGGCTACAAGAGCATGCTCCCACAGTACGCGATTTTATTTTTCTCTGTTAATGACGTGATCCACAGAGGCTGCTAGCTGCTAAGCTAGCCTCTTTAGCACCGCCTGAAATCAGCTGATTACCTTCCGCAGAGTAGAGTTTTAATGACCAGCTTTGTCAGAGAGGAGGACGACGAGGAGAAGGAAAAAAAAAATCTGCCGTGGTGAGTTGCTTCGGCAGAAATTCAGCAGTGTTTTCAGTGCTAACAGGAGGGACAGCACTACCATGGACCAGTGAATTATATTTATTCAGTGAGGATGTGCAGTTGGTAAGTGTTGCTGCTTGTGTAACTTATTATCTTTTGTGTAAGAGACCAGTAAACGATCCTAGACGAACGGTGACAAGCTGCTAATGTAGCTACAAAGCTAACACTGTTTGGTTACCTTCGCGTCAGATGTCTGCTTCTTATATTCATCAGAGTCCAGCCCTTTTACTCCACGGATCATCTCTATCAACCGCACCATTACATTTTATCATGTTTTTCTCTGTTAGGACATAATTTCCTTCACTTGGTCTGTCCTGATAAAACTTTGATGGATGCGCTTGCTTCGTTTACGCGCTCACAGACAGGTCTAATTCTCGTGCGTATTCTCACAACAAACAAAAGTTTGGGGATAAAAGGAGGTCAAAATGAGCTCATTAAATTTTCCTACCACCCAACTATAATTAAAAATTCATTTAACATAATTTAAGAAGGATTGTGTATGTAAAACACTAGGTTATGACACCTTTAGAAAAAATCTTTGAGTTTTGGGGATTAATGGTAAATGGATAGCATTTATGAAGTATTTTAATCAACCACTTAACACTCCTGAATTATCTGGGGTAATTTTGGGTTCAAACTTGAGGAGGGAGAGATATAACCACCATCTTTCCAATTACCAGATAGCCAATCCACTCCTCTTTTAATAGTAATCCAAATCTGCCCCCCCCAGTGAATGATTCCTACTGACACTAGTGGGCAATAAGTCAGTTTTCATTTAACATTAATTCCATCTAGTTAATGGATTGAAAAGTGTTTTGGAAGACATTCCTAGATCTCAGATAATAAATGCATCACACTTCAATCTTCTTCTGAGCTCCTCTGTGAGACTCTCATCTTTAGAAATTACTCTGAAGTTTTATTTTAAATCCCCTCTCTGTCTTTGTTCAGACTCCAGTAAGAGTCTTCTAATCTCATCTGCTAGTCTGCACTTAACCAATAGAAATTCTACATGTCTTTATATTCCTGAAAGAAGCTCATTTCATGTTTGTGTCACATCCAAAGTCATAATGAGAAGCTGCACTCATTCAGTTTCGCAATTCAGCTGATAATCTACACAAAAATGGATATAAGATGCTCCGGCTGCGAGTTTCAAGACAGGGCATTTTAAAGCTTTGATTGCAGTTGATTTAATTAGTTTGTGCTGCTGACTTTGTTTGCTTCAGAGCTGCAGGTGTGAGTCCTAACTTAGGACCCACTCTGCAGCAGGTAAATAGATGGAGATAAATGAGTTGGGATCCCATATAGAGACAAGATGAAAGGGAATATTGGTTACCCTGGTAACTGATCAGACCTTGTTATTATCATGTTCTTGTGGTGAACCTGTTCTGTTTGTTTTTTATCCTTTCTTATGGCATTTTTCACATATTCTGTCACATGTTTGCTCTGATCTGTTTGCCACAGCTACATACAGTATATCTACGTATTTGTGCCTTGTCTTTACACTTAGGCAACTCACCTGTTTTAGTTAAGCCTCCTATTGTCATTTCTACACTGCCTGCTGTCTGCTGGCTGAAGGTGGTAAAGCACCAAATCGTTTTTGCCCCCCCCAAAAAAAAAAAAAAAACTGCAAGGATGTGGAAGCACAAATCATACAGTACAGTGACATGTAAGAGACAGACTGATGACACTGCCAGGATCAGAGTGCACTCAAATATGATAAGAAAAGTTCTTTCACAAACTTGTTTTAAACCTTGCGGATTTCCTCAGCCTCACTGGTTGGTTTTGTTTTGGCTCTCTGCCTTCGAATCAGTGACCTTTGCCTGCTTCCTAGCTTGCCCTAAACCAGTCTTGTAAGTCCAGATTCTCAGTCACTCATCTTGTCACCTGGTTAGGGCATTATCCACCTCCCCTCCTAAGCTTGACTACTTCCCACCTCACCTCTCCTTCCTCTGGACAACACCTCTGGAAACTAAAACCGTTGTTGGGAGAAAGACTGGTGTTCAGCTGCGGCTGAACCATGGAGCCAGTGCAATGAGACCCAGGACCAGTTTGCTTATTTTTCCCATTGCTGCAAAATAAAACTTTTCAGACTGAGTTTGGTTGTTAATTTAAGTCTGACGTTCTCTGGTTATCACACATTCATGTGTCTCAGGCTTATTTAATCTATTTGGGACCTAACCAACGAAACTGCTGGTGGCAGAAGTTATCGTTCATAATACTTATACATTAAAAACAGCAATATAAGCTTTAATTATATTTCTTTCTTCCTGACATGCTTAGGGCAATAGTGGTAATATGAATTAAAAAGCAATTTAGATGGTAATAACTGTCAAGGGCAGTTTGAGAACAAAAAGTCGTTTTCAGTCAGTTTGTAGTGCAGATGTTTCTTTGTCATTTTTCTCCTTTGTGCTGTGATTTATTCCATGTTCATTTACGTCAGCATTGCTAAACACATGGCTCACATTTGCATTTTAAGTACAGAAGTAGATTAAAAGTTTCAAGACAATTTAGACAGTAAAGTTTTATAAAACAAAACCATGCCACAGTGGAAAATGAATACAGTGATTATAAGCTTGGATGAAGTTACCTGCATTAATTAAGTTGTTTGAACTCTTAAAGTGCCCAGAAAATATGAAATGGTGCCATTCTCTTCTCTGTTCAGAGCAGGGCTACTCAATTTGATCCTAATGGAGCTAGAGGTTTCCTGGTAAATCAGAAGCTATGCAAGTTGCTCCCTGTCTCTAAAAAAAAACCTCTTTTCTAACACTATTCTGATCACTCAGTTCCAAACACCCACCATTCTACAGCTCTCCTGAAATTCAAGGCAGCTGTTTTATTGAATGGGAAAACTACAATAAAACTCTCAACAGAAGGATGCATCAGCCTTTCTGAACAGTTTTTCAGGACATAAATTCTGAAAGTTTTAGAAACACAGACAAGAATACTCCTTTACCATTGATGAAACAGATATTGTTGTGCATGTGATACATTAAGCAACAGATCATATAAAAACATCAAATTTAAACCAATTAAAAACACGAGCAGCAGAAGCAGGAGGAAAATGTAACTGAGAACATTGAAAGCATTTTTTTTTCATCAAATAAAAGCCAACTTAAAAACCTTTTCATTGCTCCACTCTTAATTTCACCATACTTTGTGCTTATGACTGAAATAACATCTATACATTTTATTTTCACACACTAGGTACTTCAGCCTTTTGGTTGAGTTTTTACAACACCATTTTATCTCTAAAGAATTTTAAAAAAATATATTATAGCTGCAATATAAAGTGCACCAAAATACACAAATATCTTAAGAAAATACAGGTTAAATTCCAGGTTTACTTTGTTGAAAATGCCACCTGGAAAGACTGTAAATATGTGTCAGAACAGCCTGAATCTAAAATTGTACAAAACAGTTAAAGAATTAACAACAAAGCTCAACAATTTCATAAAACATTTCAATTGATCTTTCTGGGCATTTGGAATATACTGTATCATGAATGGAAAAATACTTACATTTATCTCTTTGAAGGCTACAGAGTTACTGTACATATCTACAATCTTGCTACCTCTTTTTTGTCCTCTAGATTGAAGCTGATAAACTTACTTTTGGTTCTTTTGTCTGTTGAAGCTTCAAGACAGGGGCATTCACAATTACATAAAATATAATAATGTCAGCTTCAAAGACAAACAGCAGCACCTTATCTAACTAATTGTCTTAAAGAGTGCATTGCAAACTTTTTTCAAATAAATCCTGCTCAGCTATCACTTTAATTTGTCATTGGGTCTAATTGAAATCAATGCTTTTGCTAAGCTACTTTTCTAGAACATCACATGCCGAGAAAAATGAAGCCACTAAGCAGGTTCAGTTTGTCACAGTAATGGAAAATAAACGCAGGTAATTCTTACTGAGAAGGGACAGAATAGGACAAATATCTTGCACTGTACTGGACTGTCTTTTCCTCCCCCAAGTATTGAATGGTTTTATATTTATAAAAAGTTCAGCATACATTTTGATGAATAGAAGTAAAAACAAAGACCATGCCAATTGTTTTTCTGAAACATGCTGACGTGTCTGAAATAGGAAACAACTTACAATTATCTCACGACTTCATATTATGTTTTATTATTCTATGTGTAACCCCACCTAAGTTGCTTTATTTAGTAAAACAGCTAATAAAAAAAGGTCAAATAGACTTAGTTTTAACCCACCGTATCAAAAGTAAAACAGAAAATGGTTAAATTATTCTAACCATAAAGTGTTATAACAACTTTCTCTCAATTCAATTCAGTTCTTAATTTGAACAAATTAAAAATAGACAAAGAAAGAAAGAAAATATTAATAGAAAATGTAAATGATGATAAAATAATAAGACTATGTGAGATCAAAGGCATTTACATACTGTATACAGTACATGTGTATTTGTATATATATATATATATATATATATATATATATATATCTGACAGTCATCCTCACAATTATTCATACCCTCACATTAAATAAAGAAAAAAAACATCAGCTTTCAGTGACATAAGTTGAAATTGAAAAGAGTAATAACACATAAAAATCTTGTGACAATGATGACATTGATTTTGAATTGTGGTTTAACAGAAATGTAAAAGATAAACCAAAAAACAAGCCAGCAAGCACGATGGAGGGGGGCTAACCAACATTATTTCACTAAATAAATGGACAAACCCATTTATCCTATTTCGATACAAACGAAACAAATCAACAGGTTCATAGATGAAAAACCTCTTTATCAATATCTCACATGCTCATGGCATTTAGTGTTTTAAACCACTTGTTGTACCATAGAAACAAAACCAGTACAAAGCCAGTTGCTGACTGTGTTGCATTTGATACATGATAATGTGTCACTATCTGGGTTTCCACTCACTGGCAAAGAAAATTTGAAGAGGGAAAGTCTTTACATGATTTATGAAAAAAAAAACAAAAAAACACCAGCAGCAGCCTCTCTTTGGCCTTCTCTGCAGCTGCTTTTCTCAAGGATAAAACCTGAGCCATAGAAAACTAACTTTGTGGTTCAGTCTTGTAAACATTGAAACATCCTTTGTAAAACGCTTCAATAAAGTACTATATGGTACAGTTAATGGGTGAAAACATGTTTTGTCATGCAAATATGTTCTCTGACACACTAATGGAAATTTTAAAAAATGCATTAAGCAGTTTGGTGGAGACTAATCCTTTACAATCCTACACAACTTTCAAATGTCTCTCTTCTCAGAATATATGAAACAACACAGCTACCATGAAAGCTTCTATTACTGTCCAGCACTGGCTTCTTTATGCAGCGGAGTCACACATTAGTGACCAATATGGCTTTAATGTTTACTAATGCATACTGTCATTGTCATCATCAACAACACTATATCTCTGCAGAAAGGTAATATGGGATGCTGAAGGTGGTGACTCATCAATGGGATGGAGGTAAATGAGAGACCTTGTGTTTCAGGTGTCGGCATTTCAGCCATTTCTGCTTCTGGCGTGAACGTTTGCTAATGACAGAAAAACTGTACATGGTGAGCAAAGACCTCAGTATAAGCTCTCACAACATCAATGTACAGAGCTTAAGGGGAAATAAATGAGAGCAAGTTTTATTATCTTTTTTTTTTTTTTTTTACTTTGATCCTGAGATTTTCATCATAGTCTCTTATCCTTTGTTCATTAGCCTATTCACAAATTCATGTTTTAATATGAGTTACTTCACTCCGGAGCTTGAAAGCTGGTACAGAATAAATAGAAATAGGAATCTGAAAGTGAAACATTGTTGACCAATATAAGATTTAATTTGCCGGTCATGACCCTCTGTTGTCAGATTTTCCTGTTTCAAATGGTTTTCAGTCTGCACTCTTAACCATCTGACACGTTCACAACAGAACTGTGTTATTATGAGACAGAGAATGTAGTTGGTTATTGTCTTGCTGACATAAGCAAAGCCTTTCTGATGTCTTCTGGATGGCAGCGTATACTGGTGTTGATAAAAAAAAAAAAAAAAAACAACTTTTAACATTGTCTAGCATTTCTGACACACACAAGTAGACCAATTCACCCTTTTACAATCACAGACGATGAGTTACATAAAACTCCCGGTGCAGCACCGATCTGTATTCATTACCGCAAAGGAGTGGTGGAGGCAATGTAATCACTGGCATTTGTCTGTTTGTCTGTCCGTCCCTCCATCTTAATGACTCAAACAGTGCTGAACAGATTTGAATTAAATTTTCATGTTGAATGTTGATCATGGTGCAAGGAAGAACTGATTTAATTTTGGTGATGATCCAGATCACTGGAGCCAGAATGTTTTGGGTTTTTTTTTTTATAATGCATTTTTTATTAACATTCAAACGAGGGAAAATAAACATTCCAATCTTACAATGAGTGAAATAAAAGTGACCCCAACCCCCCCATCCCACCCACCGCCCGCCCGCCCAACAAACACATAACAGATCATCAGACTTGGATATTAAACAGCGCAATAAAGGGATGAGCATTGACATTATATCCTGGGACGATAAGGACAAAACATGACCTTAACAGGTTGACATCTAGTCAAACAGTGTTAACAACCATCTTAATTTCATCAATTCCTTTTAACCAGGTTTGAATAGTAAAAGTGTGGTTAAGTCTATATAGCTGAAGATAGTTCTAAATATACGATATCTAACAGCGTGTATAACCAGTGTTTCATTGAGAGGTCATGGGGAGGTAACCACCTCTGGACTATTAATTTCTTGGCTGCCGTCATGCAGGCCAGCCATAATTTATGCAAATTCTTCATGAGTAATAGTCTCGAACTGTCTAACAGAAGAAGCAATGTAGGGTCCATAGGAAAGTTAGTATTCGTTAACTGTGATACAATGTTTACTACCTTACCCCAAAACAAAAAAAACCTCAGAGCAATCCCATAAAGAATGCATTAATGTGCTCACCGTGCCGTATGGACAGAATGTACAGTAATGATGTGGCGCTAAACCCATCAGATGTCTTTTCGTCTTTTCTGTGGCGTCATATAAGTACAGCAACATATGTTGAAATGAATAAACTGATGATTGGGGTTTTTTAATGAGCTTATAACATTGCTCGAGCCAGAATTGTTTTTGAGTTTTCTTGTGTAAGACGACACACTCTAAGAAATGAAATGTTGTATTTACTTAATTCAGTTATGTCAACCAGTCCCACACAACTGAGTTAGTTTAAAGTAAAATGAAGGATTCCTTTAATTCTGAAAATAAGTTTTAAGCAAATCTGATTAAAGTAGGATAATTAAACACACAAACGAGTTATGTTGTAGTAGCTCAACATCATAATGCTGATCCAACAAACATGTTGATTTAAAATAACTAACTTAAATAAACTCAACTCAACCAGAACATGCTCTACCAACACAGTAAAATTAAGTTGCTTTAACATATTTTAATATAGCTTTTGTTTTATGAACCAATATGGATTGGTGTTTTTACTGACATTAATATTGTTCTTTCCATTCGATTTTATTTCATTTGATGGACAATATCACAATGTTTATTAATTGAATTATTGAGATTAGGGGGTACTGATAAAATCACTTATTCAGGCAAAATTACCCGTAGAAGCATTTTTAATTTGTCCTGCACCACTGCTGTAAAAGGAGCGCAACTCTCCAGTTGCAGCAGGTTTTTTTTGTGATGAAGAAGCACTTTTACCTGAAGAAAAACTTAATCGTATCACATATGCACTTAACTTATGGTGTGAATTGGTGTGAACAGCAGGAGCCACAAAGTATGATGGGAAATATTCAAATGAACCCACCACAGGACCAATTACACAGAGTTGTTGATTTGAAGTAGTAACCTTCATTGGACTAAAGAATACAAATCTTGTTCGTCCAACTTTTCTTTGTTTTATGTTTAACCAACATTATTGTGTTTTAAACCAACAAGAGATAATAATTTGAAAACATAAACACAAGTTGTACATGTTAAATGAGCAAATTTCTATTCAATCGACCAAACAACAGTCTGGACTGAAAATACTCAGTCCTGATATTGGATTAACTCAAGCAGCTTTTGTCACTTTAACAAGTCTTAAATTTAAGTTCTTTTACAGCAGTAGTGCAGGTGAACAAATTACAAATATTTCTACCAACAAACTCACCTGAATAAGGGATTTTCTCAGTACCTCCTAATCTCAATAATTTGATTAATAAAGATTGTGATATTGTCCGTCAAATGAAATAAAATCTAATGGAAAGAACAAGATTAATTTCAGTAATTCAATTCAATTTAATTCAATTCAACTTTATTTGTATAGCGTCCATTCATGACAATGTCACCTCAGGGCGCTTAAACAGACAAAAAAGTTCAGGTCAGATTCATAATAGCCTAGTTAAGGAAACCAACAGATTGGATCGAATCTTGACTTGACCCGGTCCAATCCCCCATCCTGAGCAAGCACGGAGGGGTGGCGACAGTGGGAAGGAAAACAGGGAGGAAAAACTTCGGGCAGGTAAAACCACCAATCCATATTGGTTCATTAAACAAAAGCTATATCAAAATATGTTAAAGGCCTCCTTCCACTGAAAACCCGTTTAACTTGCTCCTTCTGAAATACGGAGGGTTTCCCCTTGTTTACTTACACATGCTGACTTGCTAGCGTTGTGTTCCCCCCAGTCGGCTGTGCTTCCTCATCACAGAAACAATACGAAGAGAAGAGCGAATCGGGAACAGCCTTGCACTTCTACGTAACATTGCAAATAGCGTATCCCACGTGGGGTTTCTATCTGTCCATTGGAAGGCAGGTAACCCTCCACTACACACTAGAAGTGGAGACAGCACGACTGTAGCTTCGGAGTTGAGAAGCTAATTAGCTAACTGTTTGTTAGCATGGCGGAACAAACTTGTTTGTCGGCTCTATTTCCTGTCTGTAGCGAAATAAGAGCGGAGGGCGGAGCTTCCTTCATACACTGACGGGAGCCAGCCAATCAGACGGAAATTCATGAGAAGGACCCGGAAAAGCCTGCCGTTGGACCACAAGCCTCTCTTCTAGTATACAAATACAGCTGGATACTAAGCAACCAGAAGGTTTTTTTAAACAGAGACGATGCAGAATGCATTTAATAATAATGGAGAACACAGAAATATTAATGAAATGACCACGGAAGTACAACTTTAAACCAACTTAATTTTACTGTGTTGGTAGAGCATGTTCTGGTTGAGTTGAGTTTATTCAAGTTAGTTATTTTAAATCAACATATAAGACTGTTTAGGCGTTGGAAAGGAGGTTTGATGTTCACCATGGGGTGTTGGTCAGAACACACAGCGCTCGCTTGTATCACTCGCTTGAGTTTACTGGGCACTCTTAATCACAACAGCACAGTAATGCAACAAACGACAGGCTTACAGGTGAGGAATTCCCGGGCAAGTTGAGGTGAATGCCTGGATGGAAATGAGTGTGGTCTATAAACACAGAAATACAAAGCCATGAGGAACATTTGTTCAGCAAATAAACACATTCATGGTACTAATTATTACTAATAGATCCCTTACGGTTAGGACTAAACATGGATATGTGTTCAAGGCTAACAAAAGTGTCACAGTCTTCTGTCCTCTGCTCACTACTGCTCATAAGTTTCATTTCTGCGTCCTGACATCATGTGCTCAGTTCTGCAGCAGTACACTTCTGCCACAAGGGGGCACTTATCAACAGCCTTAGACATGGCCTATCTCACAATGATAAAGATTCCTTCAAAAATCCCTGGATCCAAAAGGTGATCCGGATCACTACCAAAATTGAATGGCTTTGTCCTTGGTCTGAGGCACATGGTGAAAATTTCAGGTCAATCTGTCCAGTACTTTTTCTGTAAGTTGCTAACAGACAGACAGACAGACAAACCAACGCTACCAAAACATTACCTCCTTGGTGGGGATAATAAACCTCTTAAATAATTATATCTATTAGATACTTAAAAGTGCATGCTTTATTGTCTATATCTAAAAAAACAATTGAATAAATGTCTTGTTCTTGTGATAGCGGTGTACTGAGTCTTATAGGATAACTATTTCTTTGCTTATCCTTTACTCTAGTAATGAGATCACTTTTTTATTACCTCTTTCCTTCTGTTTCAACTCTTCAAATTACATTTATAGTTATGTGTGATAGAGGTGTCTGCAGTTAAAGGGAAAAAAGGTGTGGTTGATTGAAGTTGGTAAGTTAATTCACATTTTTTGCCTTTGGTTAAATTAGTTTTCTCATTTTGGTTGTGTGAATTTCAAGGACAGAGGCTGTAGTTCACTTTCTCGTTCTTCTTTTGACATGACTGATGTTTTATTGCTTTATCTTTGTCTGGTTTGCATACTTTCTTTCTTGTTTCATCAATTGTAGGTTTATAAAATAAATTTCCAACTAGTCTGAATTATTAATCAATCCCTAGTGTCTTTGTCCAGCTTCAACTGTCAGTTGCTTTCATTGTTGTTTCATTTGTGTCCTTCTTTTCTTTGTGGAAGCAGCGAGACCTTAGAAAATGTATTTCTTTGTTAAAGTTCTTTAAAATCTTCTAGATTTTAATCAACATCTTTGCAAAGCGGATGTGACGTCTGCAATAGATCTAAGGTCTTTTTTTGCTTCAGAAGATTCATTGGAAGTGACTGGGGGAAATTGGTTTTCTTAATGCATCACCAAGTCCATACACAGACAAATTTGGACAAACTTTCTTCCTGCATCATCAGATTGGAAAATTAGATGTGCAAACATTGTTTCAGAGCAGAGAAAAAGTAATCCCATTCACATATTCCATAAAACTGAAAAGCATAGCTGTCAAAATTAGTTATCCTAGTTATTGTAACGTGGAAACAAGGTATTACACATACTGTAGTTTTCATGAATGTGTTCAATTCCTAATTCCATCTGATTCACAGACTACGCATTTCTCTTAGATAAATGAAAACTTCATTGCAGCAATTGAAAAGATTCATTTTTGCAGTTTTTCATTCAGTGCAAGAACATAAAGCAGCATTAGCAGGATTCACTGCTTTAGATCAATGTGTTGAAGGCCCCCAGAAAATAATTCCATGATTAAATGGATATTACACAACAGAGCGACATATTTTGACTAATTATGTTTCAAGTGTGACTATGCTGCTTCTTCCTATTTTCAAAATTGAGTGCTTGGCAACTGTCATCACAGTGCACTGTTGTGAGGGATCACAGGCAAATTGTGGAACCACAAACCAGATATAAACCAGCATATATAATAATAATGCTGCTGCTCATATTATTAATCAGATTGAAAATGCCTGGACTTTGAGCTAAAATAGCTGTACAGCTATATGACAAATGTTTGCTGTTAAATTGTTAAAATGTTTGATGTTAAATTAAATTTCTTTAACGCAAACACATTGAAAAGATGAGTTAAAGGTCCAGTGAGTCAGAATTAGTGACATCTAGCGGTAAAGTTGGGTATAGCAAGTTGTGAAATCACAGTGGACATAGGGGGCTTTACAATTTGTTAATATTTTTTCTGTGGGTGTGTATGTTGGGAGGAGACAGACATTCATCCTTTAAAGAAAAGACAAAATAAAACAAAAAAAAAAAACATATTTCGTATTCTTTTTTCCTTTAGTTTTTTTTTTTTTTTTACAATGTTTCTATACAGGACTTCCACACTTTACTTTGTTTAGTTGTTTATTTAAGGATCCCTTAAATAAACAAGGATACTTTTCTTTGTGGGGTCCATTCTCAATTCAGTTAAAAATATCACAACATTACATTCGATAAATTTTATGCAAAAGTAACATGGATCTACATGCTAAGCTGTCCTAATCTGTCAGCTTCCTTAGTTTGCACTTGATCATGTTGCCAACAGAAACATTCCTGCGTCAGCGCTGTCTTGCAACCAGACAACGGGTGCTGTAGAAAAGTGTTAACTCAGTATTGCATGTGTTGCAGAGGGAGCAAGACTCCTTGCTGAACCAGTGGTGGAGATTTCTAGGAGATGGTAGGATGTCGTGAATTGCCTTAAAGGGATATTGTGTAAGTTCTCCTGTGTTTTATTCACAAAAACTGATTATTTGGTTCAAAAGTGTTTTTTCATTAATCAGTAATGACTCCCATCAACAAACTTAAGTGCTCCTCTAAGTTCTAAATTTGCCGTCCGTATCATTCATTTATACATCGAGCAGGTCGGCTCGGTGGAGGCTGCCATGTCGTATCGCCATGTTTTTGCGTTCGGGAGAAGCGTGACAGTAGGAAAACACAGAAACTCACCGGACACACCGCAGTTTTCAGCTCAGTTCGAGGTAATGCCTTTGAAAAGTCACGGCGCTGCAGTGGGAAGAGACTAGTGTCTCACTGATGCTGGGTTCACGTGCAGTCGGGCAGACGGCCGTTGGTAACAAACCAGATGTCATTTTAATCAATGAAGCCGAGCGAAAGACGGTAAAACATGGGTCAGGGAAAACAATACGACATCGCCATGACAACAAATCAGATGTGGACTGATGTCACTGTAACTGACGGACCACGTCTTCACGTAGAGGCTGGTGATAACTTTACATGCAGCGGATGTCGTCGGTCTGCCCGGTTTCACACGAATGCAGCATGAAAAGTACGAGGGAGCTGCTCGCGATTACACAATGTCTCTTTAAGCGAAGCCTCGCCTCTCCCCCCCCCCTTTTTAAAAAGTTATTTGTGGTGTATCTTTGGAAAGCTGAGTTCAATTTCTCTAGCCACACCCAGGCTGATTACTGCCACGCCTGTTCTCAATCAAGAAAACACTGACCCGAGAGTGACTTTATGAGGTCGGTCGTGATTGTTACATAACAACAACAGTGATAAACGACGCATTTATGACGGAAATTATTGCAATGTGGCACATCAAATCAAACTGCAGAAGATAGGCTACAAGGCAGCACAAACCTTTTTTAACTGTGCAAAACACAACTAAAGTTATATCCAAATTAAATAAAAAATGTAAAACGTACTTACACGGCATAATAGCAACATACTGTATGTACATTTCTGTCTCCACAGCCACAAACCCTGCATCAAACCCACACAAATTATATGTCAAATTAACGCTGAGACTCTGCAGAATCCGAACATATGCTTGACAGTCCTCTACACCAAAGCATTACAGAGATTGAAGCCAATAAGCAGCAACAGCAAAAACCGCGCAGCTACAAACTAGCTAGATTTCTTATACCTTTGCTGTTTCTCCGTGAAACTTATTTTTTACAGGTAAATCCACACTTGGCTGTTTGAAAATAATCTTTGGGACAACACATGAAACACTTTCAGTTTAACCAAAGATCTTTAGGACCCAGCAGACAGCTTCACAATCTACCAATGCAGGCACCAGCCAATACTTAATTACCACCTTCTGCTGGCTCTGATTGGCCATTTTTTCAAATAGGCCCTGTGGTTGCAGAGATACATTTATTTTAATAGGAGTATGCAATTTCGAGAAAAATGGGCTTCGTGTTCAATGGGACCAGCCTGACAAAGTGAAGTAGACCAAGAGATCCTCAAAAACTAGACATCCTGCTGCGATCCAAAGAAATTCAGAAAAACAATAAAGAAACAAAGTAGGCTAACGGTACGTTCAGACCAAAGGCGACAAAAGCGGCAAAGACGCCCGAGGCTGGGCGACAAACAGGACAGCCGCTTTGGTCGTTCATCACGTGTCTGATGTCAAAGTTAAATCGCACTGCTCATTTAAAGGAGCCGCACAGCGACTTCTGGACAGCGGTGCTGCTGTTGCTCATGTCCCCCTCAGTTAAAGCAAAGCAGAGCTGCAGGACGTTTTGTGTGGTCATTAAATACCTCAGCTGGCCACTGACAACCATTTGGTCTCTCTTTTCTTTGTGGCTGCTGTTTTGTCTGATAGCTTGCGCAGTGGCATGACTGTTGTGGAGGAGACTGGCACTGGGTATTAGTTTGTTTTGAGTGTTTTAATGACTTCACCATCTGTGTTAATGCCTGTACCTGTGCGCCAGCTGACCAAAATTACACCAAGAGCACAGCGATAACTCATCCAAGAGGTCACAAAAGACCCCAGAACAACATCCAAAGAACTGCAGGCCTCACTTGCCTCAATTAAGGTCAGTGTTCATGACTCCACCATAAGAAAGAGACTGGGCAAAAATGGCCTGCATGGCAGACTTCCAAGACCAAAACCACTGCTGAGCAATAAGAACATAAAGGCTCGTCTCAGTTTAGC
Organism: Atherinomorus stipes; assembly: GCA_023101725.1. Taxonomy (NCBI): domain Eukaryota; kingdom Metazoa; phylum Chordata; class Actinopteri; order Atheriniformes; family Atherinidae; genus Atherinomorus; species Atherinomorus stipes. The sequence goes on along the minus strand of JALJCO010000612.1, from coordinate 614,026 downwards.
CAGAAACCATCTTGATGATCCACAAGACTTTTGGGAAAATACTCTGTGGATTGACGAGACAAAAGTTGAACTTTTTGGAAAGTGTAGGTCCCATTACATCTGGCGTAAAAGTAACACGGCATTTCAGAAAAGGAACATCATACCAACAGTAAAATATGGTGGTGGTAGTGTGATGGTCTGGGGCTGTTTTGCTGCTTCAGGACCTGGAAGACTTGCTGTGGTAAATGGAACCATGAATTCTGCTGTCTACCAAAAAAATCCTGAAGGAGAATGTCCGGCCATCTGTTTGTGACCTCAAGCTGAAGTGGACCTGGGTTCTGCAGCAGGACAATGATCCAAAACACACCAGCAAGTCCACCTCTTAATGGCTTAAGAAAAACAAAATGAAGACTTTGGAGTGGCCTAATCAAAGGCCCGTCCTGAATCCAATTGGGATGCTGTGGCATGACCTTAATAAGGCGGTTCATGGTGGAAAACCCTCCACTGTGGCTGAATTACAACAATTCTGCAAAGATGAGTGGGCCAAAATTCCTCCACAGCTCTGAAGAAGACTCATTGCCAGTTATCACAAACATTTGATTACAGTTGTTGCTGCTAAGGGTGGTCCAACCAGTTATTAGGTTTAGGGGGGGCAATCACTTTTTCACACAGGGCCATGTAAGTTTGGATTCCCCCCCCCCCCCCCCCCCCTTAAAAAATAATAATCTCCATTTAAAAACTGCATTTTGTGTTTACTTGTGTTATCTTTGTCTAATATTTGTTTGATGATCTGAGACATATAAATGTGTCGAACATGCAAAAAATATATATATATATGCGCCCTGGCTACTTGGCCAAGGGGGGATATCCCTTTGGCTGAATGGTCAGCGTGCATGACTCTCACCCAGGAGCCTGGGGATTGAATCTCGCCTGGGCCCTCCTTTGTCCTGCCACATGTACATGTGTCAATAGCATGACTCAGGTTACCAAAATGTGGGAGAGTGGTCTCACGATATACTGTCATCCATGAGCCATTACAGGGAACTGCAGCATGACACTCAGATCATATTGGGAATGATTCCCAGGTATTGTATCAATCCAGACCACAGCCAAAGACAAAAACAGCATATAAAATAAGCAAATCCCACATTTAACTTGTCAGCAGACTAGCTATTGAATCTAATTAAAATTATTTTTCTGACACACATTTCAAACTGTATTTTTGAGTTCACCATCAGTGACAGCCATAATGCTCGGCTGTTAGAGAAATTTTCTGTCCCCTTAGTTGCCATATGAAGGATGTCAAGAAAAGCTCTTGACTTTCTTTTCTATTTTTTCCATGCCATTTATTTCCTTTGTGGCTGAAAAACATAACAAAAATCTGTGGGAGTTCCTGCAGGCTTTGGCTGAGCTATCCCAACCCATGAAGGTCTGAAGGTCAAGGAATTGTCTCTGCGAAGTCCAAGTTCAAACTGAGCCCTCTGCAAATATCTGGTGTTGTTTTTTATATATATAAGGAAACCTGTATTCCAAACACAACTCTGAGGGGAAAACAGTACTCTTAACCTCATGCCAGCAGTACAACATGACAACATGAGTTTTTGTCCGTTGGCTGATTGCAAAGTTCTTCTGCCCCCTAATGACAAAACACTTCATAAATGCAGCTTTGAAGTTAGGGCAGCAGTTCAGTGACTTTGAAGAAGTGAAGGTGAATGAATGTCTCTTTTACTGACTGTAATTATGCGGGAATGGGCAGATATGGCCTAATTAATGCCCTCACTTCTCTTTGCAGCATAAAGCTGCTGTGTCTGCTGATGTAAACAGCAAGGCTCCCTGGGCTGCAGCTGGTAATTACAGGTCTCTGTGGCCACAGTGGCAGATAAAGTCAGTCGGGATGAGGCTTAATTAAAGCCTCACCAAGCACCTGCCATGTTGAAATTGGGGACTGGTGTGAATGACCCCAAAAGAATGAAATGAATAAATAAATGAAAAGCATCTGACACGAGTATAACACATTGGACTGAAATAATCCAAGTAGGATTAGCCCCACCAGCATACTTATCTGTCATCAGTAGCATGCACAGACATTTTGGGGGGGCAGGTGCTCAGTGAAAAATAAGGGCACTTTTTGCAGCATGTGGAAATGCTGGTAGAGATTTTCGATGCCGATTCCAATACCTGTGCTGTGGATATTGGCCGATACTGAGTACTGATACCACTATGTTATTAAAAAAATTCTATATTTCACCTGCATGACTGTGATATGCTTATTGTGGTAAAGCCTAGCTCAGGTTTTACCCTTTGTAAAACAATCAATTCAGCAAATTGAAGCCATTTATTTATAATGCAGTCTTGAGGGAGAATCCAGTGTGAAATACTGCCACATCACCAACATGATCACTGGTTAGCTCCTTGTGACAGGTGATCAGTTCTTCTTGGCCCCTCTAAACCAGCAGTTGCACCACAGCTTCATCTGAGTATTCTGGGATTAATCTCTCTCATCTTCCATGCTGGTAGATGTTCTGTTGCAGGACAGCACAGAACTGCTTCCCTGCTGTAGCTTCCGAGAATAGCTGTGATCGTAGCCTGTTTTTAAGATTTAATAATAGCCTATAAAGGTAAATACAAGAGTTCTGCAAGTCTTTTAACATAGAAATATCTTATGGTTGGTAAAACATCATATAATTAGCTAAAATAGCTTTATGCCTGATTTAGTCCAGTCAAACCACTTTGTGTTGTTAAAATGTGGACAGGTTTTAAGATATTTCAATAAGATTAGAGGAGCAGTTCAACTTCTGAGCTTTAAAGGCCTTAAATAGTTAACATGACTCTGACCTTTCATCTTTATCATCCTATCCCTCCTTGCTCCCTCCTGCAGCTCTCTTTCTTTTTCTTTGTTAAATATTGAAAGCTTAATCCTCTCCTTTTTAGACATATGCTGCTATTGGTAAGTAAAAGAGACCAGTTTGAATAAGACTGCTTGCTTACTGTACATGGCAAAGCACAAGATAACCTTTTCTGCAGGCAACTGTCTAGTTGTCATTTAGCAAATAAATTACTGCAAGTGTTAATTATGTAGCCTGATGTAAACCTACACAATACCCTAAGTATAGGCTGCCGACAGATTCACATGCTGTATCTATCACTCCGTTTACATGCAGCCAATGACCCTTTCATGACCAGATTAGCAATAAGCCAGTTTGCCCACAGCGACCTACAGGCAAAAACCCGAATATGCTCATGTCGTCTTTTTAATTAAAAACTCGAAAGTTACCCCTGAATTTTAAGTCATGTAAAAGAATGACAAACTCTATCGGTTGGCATCACATCATAATGGTTTTGTCTGGCGTCTAGCTTGTTAAAGGGGTGAGTAGTCGACTAATTTCTAATTAGTCGACTACTCGACTTCAATATTCTAATTTTTTTAATCTGAGGTTTTCTTAAGCTGCAAGTCCTAATCAGCAACATCCAACAAATAAAAGCTTGACATATATAGATTTGCATATTATTTATTTATATAATAATATGTAAATTGCACCATTTAAGTTGAATTACAGAAATAAATGAACTTTTTCAGGATATTCTAATTTTTTGGGTAGTACCTGTACAGTATATCTGCTTGTTGTGAATTATTTTGATCATGTTTTCCTTATTGCAGACTAGAGGCCAGACTGCTGCTTTGCCTGGATCTACACCCGTCAGCTGTTGCGTTGAGCTGCTGCACCCTATGTTGTATTGTGAACTGTCCCGAATTTGTGCATCATAACCATACGGGCCAGCACTTTTTCTATAATCTAACAGTGACATCAATCTTAACTGAGCCAAGTGATATTAATCTTTTTTGTTTTCATTCTTTCATTTGGCAGTGGGACAACCTGCACGTGGGATCTTCACCCTTGCATGCAGTGTGGTAGGCCAAATGGTTGTGATCATGTAAAGCCTGCAATTTCTTCAATCGTTGTTTGCAGGCCCAACTGAAATTGTGCGAATCAGTCGCAGAGTTCAAAAGTTCACAGCTTGCAATGTCTGTCCTCATACTGTACGAACCGACGTTCGGATCCGATCTGACTACTCACACTGTATGTCCTCAAAGACAGGTTGGGGTGTTGAACAATCCTGACATGCAATGCAATAAATACAACTAATAGTAGAAGAAGAAAACAGAGAAGACGACGACGACAACAATAACAACAACAGCAGCAACAGTATCCTATCACCAAAAAATCCAGGCTGCCTTGGCGATTTGCGTTCTTCTTTGTGAAGAATTCGACAAAAAAGAAAAGGTTGACGCTGTCGTGTGTGGACGAGGAATTGTCTGACCAGATGTGGGCTGTACAGTCTGTCGGTTTTACAACAAGAACGACATCCAAATGACAAGCTGGGTTGCCATGCTGCCTCTTGTTTACTTCCGTTTTTGTTTCACGCATGTGAAATGTGAGAATCTCCGAGGAAAGAGTTCTCAGTCTGGTCATGGCGCCGCTTCAGCATGCGTTTCACTCACGAGCCACGACCAAAATATCAAACAGGTTTGATATTCTTGCGACTCACTATTTCTGATTGGGAGCTCGTCATGAAGAGCCGATCTCCTCTCGTGACCTCCCAGTATACTGCATGACGCACGACACACGATTTGGCCAAGAGTCGGCCCGATTGCCAAACTTGTTGCACGACTGGAAAATCGGCTCAAAAACTGCCAAAAATCGCACAGTGTATGCCGGGCTTCAATGTTTGCCTGTGGAATTTTCTTCCCGCAGTGAGTGGCGATATTCCTGAATGCTCTTATCAGTCATTGACTTTTAATGGAAGTGTTTTAGCAATCCATGACTGTGAATGAATATCGGCCTGAGCTATAAAGTTGTGCTTCATCCCTCTCCTCAGGTCTCTCATAGCCAAAATCCCTATATTTTCATACAAAATGAATAGTTTTAACTGAATGCACATCTCCTGCTCTCTTTGAACCTAAGTTTGTGCCCTGTCACATGTACGTTTTCTGTTATTTGATTTATGCAGACAATCATTGATAATCTGCATTTTGTTAACATGCCTGCTGCCTTATTTTTTACTGCCTTTCTGTGACAGATAAAGAAAAAGGAACAGAGTTGACAAAATACTATAATAAAAGCTTTGACTCCTACACAAATGATGGAAAGGCTGAATTACCTGCTGAAGTCAAAGCCTCATAGTAAGGAGAAAATATGGTGAGCATCATGAATATTACACTTTCTTAGAATAGACAAAAAAATTGCTTCATAATTTTCTTTTGGATATGAAAGCCTTTTCCCATCATACCATGCATATAATATGGGAGAAAAACAAAGAAAAGACGACATGATCAAGTTTTAAAGCCAAGACCACAGTCTTATGTCCAGGATTTTACAAATTTAAAGAAACAAGACAGAAAAAAAAATCTCCATTTTGGATGCCCTGAATTCTTAGTAACATTCCCCTGTTAATGTCTCTTATTTTAAGATCTCACTTTCTGCTTTTGACAAGTGTTGGCAAATTTATGCTGCTTAATTCAGTGTAATATGAGGGCTGAGGTAAAACATTTAACTATTTCACCATGTTGTCTATTGTAGATTTTAATGTATTCTTATCTTTTAGGAAAGGTCATCCTCTTTATTCTTTTTTAAAATTCCTTTTACACTTAAAACAATTAAAAGTACAAAAAAATTGAATTGAATCCATTTTCCTTCCACTTCTGAAACTGTTTTCATAGAGGTCCAGAGCACAATTGCTTCTGTCACAGGGTGGTTCCGTGTGATACTGGCTACTGCTGGAGGAAATTAAACCATTGCCCAGAGTGGTTATTAAAAGCTTGTTTATTTTAAACAACTAGTTCAAAAAAAGAATGAAGAGAAAACCCTAAATGTCCATGCCCAACTTGCCCTCGGCCAGCAGGGACGTCAGTGGATGGAGGGAGGCCCGTCGTCCCATTCATTCTGGTTCGGACCACAGCAGGCTTGCCTCCAGTGTCCTGGCCGCCCCGTCAGCCCAGGCGCCTGGCGCCTCTAACGCAGCCATCATTTCCTGGACCCGGCTACTCCTGTTCTATCTCCTCCATCGTCCTCAGTTCCTGTGGTCGGCCTCCATGACTTTCAGGATCAGCGGTCCCGCCCCTGTCGTAGCAATCCAGCTCGCCTTTTCCAACATCCGACCCATAGCGCTGTTAATCGTACTTCCATGCCGTGCCTCTCCTCTGCACCCATCAGCGCACATTCCGGCAGACGTCTTCGCCTCCACAGCTTCCATCCGCCTACCCCATGCTTGGTGCTCTCATCTCCTCTTCTCCTCTGTCCACACACCTGTGGGCCCATTTATTAGGTTTCTGGAGTGTTGGCAAGCCAATCAGAGTCCATGTGCCACCTGCTGCCAATCCACAATTAGTCTCATTCAATTAAAGGTTGAATATGGAACATTTTTATTAAAAACTATATTTAAAAAAAAAAAAAAAAAAAAACACAGGTCGTTTGGGAGTGTACAGAATGAAAGTACAACATTTCCTAGAGAAATTATATTTAGCCTAAAAATAATTATAAAATAAATTTTTACGGGTTTGATAATGGCATTTTATTTACATCTGTAAGCCAATACAGGCCGCCATTGCGGGTTGCCAAATACGTTCTCTGTGTGGCATTAGTAATTTGGGCACAGTTAGGCTGGTGCAGGGGGAAACGGTGGATACGGCGAGTGAGGCAGCTGCTTCAGAGCCCTGGAGCAGCTGTTTCTGAGGAGGAGTGACCTGGGAAGAGCAAAACCTGGAGTAAATTTAGGTAAAGACTACACAAAAAAGGACCCACAAACGTTTTCCACGGTGTCAAATGGCGACTTTTCTCCTGGATTGGTAAGCTAGCTTGTTTGCTAACACGGCTAATGTTAGCTGTCAGTTATAAACTGCTCTGCGTTACTTGTTGGACATGCTGCAGACTGTTGGTCACTTGCGTATCGTCAGCGAGCCTGGCATCCCAGCGGCTGGAGTTGTTTCTCTGCCATTGCAACTACAACCTAGACACACGTTATGTCGCTGTTCGTCCGTATCCCATATTCAACCTTTAATAAAAAGCAGTTAAACAACAAAAGGTTAAACACTCACAGCAAAACAAAACAAGTGCAGCAGTTCAAACCATTAATAGGATAGAGATTAAAACTTGTACTTTGCAGTCCGGCACATGTCCACTTTATGACACTTCACAACTGTGGCTAACAATGTGAAAGTTATCTTTTCTGAAATTTTGTTATAAAACCTAGATGTCTAGTGGTTAAAGGGCCGGCAACATAATACAAAGGAAACAAAGCCATTTATTTTACAATAAAACCAAAAACTACACAAACCAAGTTTAACATAAAGATCTAACCCATGGCCCACCAACATACCATACAAAAACATAACCTACACAAAAGGGAAACACAAACACTGCTTGTCCAGAACTAAAGGACTAAACTAAATCAAAGTGACCCAAAATAAAAAGAGCAGAAAATCAGCCATGTGGGCTGATCGGGAGACCACTGCTTACACAGCCTGCTCTATAGGCTCCCTAAAGTGGAATTGTCCTGAGTGGAGTTTTATACACTGCAGGTGAGGGTGATGCCCAGATGAATGACAGGTTCAGGAGTCAACCAGAGATGGAGGAGGGAACTGTTGTCCAATCAGAAGGGAAAGATGGGTATATGGCAGGTAATTGGTGACAGGTGCAGATGTTTGATTGTTGACGAGCTTGAGATTGGCTGACCACTGGAAAGAACTGTCATTTCAATGTCCAGGCCACAGCCTGGGATGTAACATTTGCCATTTCTCAAACTTTCTCTTGCAGCCCAAACTGTCCCATTATGTCTTCTTTAATTCTGCAGAATTTGTTTTTAAAACTTGTTGAACTGATTCAGATACTGAACATGCAAACCTACATTATGGTGATGACAAAGCTTTTTGCCTCCTAATTAGTTGATGAAAGCATATTTATATTGAGGTTTGGCTGCACCCTCAAGCAACCCACCATCAATACGGATTTCTAATGTTCTTTCTTTGGCAGTTACATTGGGGGTTTTATTTAGCCTTTCTAGCAAATCCTACAGGCGGTTTTCCATCCAGACACCTGATCTCCCCTGTTCTTGTTAAAAGCCATTATTACCTCCGCCAAGGAGGTAATGTTTTTGGTAGCGTAGGTTTGTCTGTCCGTCTGTCAGCAACTTTACAAAAGAAGTACTGAACGGATTGACCTGAAATTTTCACCAGTCGTGGGCCTCAGCCCAAGAACAAACCTGTTAAATTTATGTGGTGATCCGGATCACCTTCTGGATCCAGGATTGTTTTGAAGGATTCTTTATCATTGTGAGATAGGCCATGTTAGACAGGCTGTTGATGAGGTGTGAGTGCCCCCTTGTGGCAATTCTGACAGAAGTGTGCAGCTGCGCTACTGAGCACATGATGTCAGGACGCAGAAATGAAACTTATGAGCAGCAGTGAGCACAAGGACAGAAGACTGTTGGACAGACTTCTAGGCAGTTGAATATGGTGAGCTGAGTGCGTCTGTGAAGAACTGTAAGAAACTAATTGCATTTCTGTCTGAACAGGATGTTTATTTAGCCTTTAATGTTATTTAGCTGGTTTGCTTATTCAGAAGTGTTCATCCATTCACCATGTGCCTTTTTATGCTATTAAGCTGGCTGACCTGTTACATGCCAGTTACTGTAACTGTTAGCCTTGAACACATATGCATGTTTAGTCTTAACTGTAAGGGATTTATTAGTAATAATTAATACCTTGAATATGTTTATTTGCCGAACAAATGTTTCTGTGTTTACAGACCACACTCACTTCCATCCAGGCATTCACCTTAACTATCCCTGGAATTCCTCACCGGTAAGCCTGTCGTTTGTTGCATTACTGTGCTGTTGTGATTAAGAGTGACCAGTAAAGACAGTTAACTATACAAGCGAGTCCTGTGTGTTCTGATCGACGCCCCATGGTGAACATCAAACCTACTCCCAACGCCTAAACAGTTTTACATGAACATTACCCTAATAGGCCAAATTTTGGAAGTTTTTCCATATAACTCCATACAAATGGCCCGAATGTTTGGTAAAATAAAATTACAAGAAAGGATCTCAATGAGTTCTATAATGTTTTGAAAGTTGATCTGGATCCAGAGAAAATTCCGGATACTATGATCCAGAACAAAACAAGGGAGTCGAGCTGTGCTCTCCGAGTGGTTTTCTAGTTTCTCTTGGTTTCAGTGTGTTCGGGAAGTATCTGCCCGGTTATTTGAGCATTTGTATCCAGCCAATGACAGGCATAAGGCATAAGGTTCTGTTGGGATAAACTCATCGACTGGAGTACAAATCAGTCAATCGAATTCTTGAGAAAAAAAAACAGAGGACACAGTAAAAAAGAAAAGGAAGTACTCTGCGGCAAAAAGAGCTTTAGATAGTGCAGGCTCGAAAACCAGGGTCAATTTTGGTTTGGCTTTCAACCGCTTTGAGGCTTAGAAAGAGTGGTTTGGGCTGAAGAACAATGCGGCCATTGCTCAAGGGGAGGGGCTCTCAGTTTGAATAGTGTTTACAAACAGAAACGGGGGGGGGGGGGGAGGGGGGGGGGACTCTGGACTTACCCCAACTCAACGGCAAGAAACGGCTTCCTGAAAATTTTTTCTTTATAGCCTTGTCTTGTTTGTGGATATCATTAGGTCTAATCTTTTGAAGGTTTGGCTGCAGCATGCAGCTCATGGCTGCTGATTAAGACGAGAAGTTAAATCATTATTAAACTGCATGACTCCTGACAATAATTGTGAACAAACTAAAGACTGAACAATCTAATTAACAAGCTCAGCTCCCAGTCAAATGTCTTCGTCTGGCAAAACTTCTATTGAGAGCTCATTTTCCAGTTTTCTCTTAAAATGTTGCACAAATTACATTATTCTTGTTTATGTTTTTTTTAAAAGGAATGTCCTCTGTGTCAGATATTTTGTCTTGTATTTTCCTTTTTTATAGCTGTATATAAAATCTGAAAGGTGAAGATTACAGATAGTGATTCAGAAAGTCCAAATAGAAACCTTAGTATCACATTTAAAAAAGTTGTTCCAGTCAGTCACTGCACCAGCTGAATTTAATTAGCACAGCTCCTCTGCAGGTAGATGAGCTCGTTAGTGAAAACACCTGTTCTAAAGTACAGGCAGATCCAAAAACATGGCAGGATTTCTACTTTGACTTCTTCAAGTTCTGCTTTTGACATCTCTGTCTGCATCTATGTGTTTGTGCAACTGTGTTCATAGGAGGATACAATGAAAAATCAAATTTTCAAAAAAAAATATAGACTACCTGTACTGTACATATATTTGTTTCTTTTACCTGAGAATGCCGAGAGTGAGAAAGAGGGTGACAGACAGAGGAGGTACATCTCCATATTTTGGAGAGAAGATTGAAGATTGGAGAAGAATTTCAAGTATTAAACAATAAAACTAGAATACATTATTACTCATTTTACAGTTTTGACAGTTGCAATATTGCTATACTGTTGCCATTGCATTTTTACTATATTGCTAAAATGAAAATATGTCACAAAAAGGCTATTTTTGTTTTGATTAACAGACAAATGTAAGTTTATACTATACAGTAAAAAATTGGTTTCCCTAAAAAAATCACCTTTGAGTAACAGGGTCAAATGCAAAAATTGTTGCAACTGTCCTTGATCTCCCCACTGACTGCAGCAGTCACATCCACACATACACAGCTGAACTGTTTGACACATCATCATCAAGGATGAATTATCATCTCTGACCAAATGGATTCTGGTATTTCTCCATCCAGATCCCTTGACCTTCAGGGGAGTTGAGACGTAGTATATTTGATCATTAATAAAGAATATATGTCACTCAGCTTTCTCTTTCTGCATGATGTGATTATTGATTGAGTGTGTCGGGAGCGATGAAGAGAGCTGAGTGACATTCTAAGATGCTGAGAAATGAATTTGTGAACATCTGGTGATATGTGACCAGGGGATGTTATCATTAAGAAGAGCTAACACTGCCAACCTAATGAGTTAAATGAATCCCACACTCCATAACCTTTGACTTCTGTGTTTGAACAAAAGTTTGTTCAAATGCTCTTTAAAGGGTATTTCTGTCTATCTTTGCGGTATCTGTAAAATTTTGTGCTGATAATTGATCGAACTGTTATGTGACATGACATTATAAAAATAAATCTTAAGATCTTCATTTGGTTTTTAAAGTGAGCAACAGTAAGTGTGATCTTAGGTTAAAAACTAAACCCAAATGACGGCGTTAAAAACTTAGTTCACTCTTAGTATTAAGTAGAATCTTTAACAGTAATAGTGTGAAGTTTATTGTTTTTTTGCATAATGGTGCAGGAATACTGGCCCACTCTTCTTACAAAATGACTTCACTGAGGATTCCAGGTGTTTGTGCAGAGATCTTATTTGGTTCCAAGTATGGGGGAGGCTGTGGCTCAGGTGGAGCAGGTTGGCCAATGATCGAGATCTCTGATGTTTATAACATTAATGTCTTTTGGAGTGCAGATTTACTTGATGTGTGTAGAATATAAATTTTTTTTGTTTACATGTACAGCACATTGGCAGCCAGGTGTATGTGCTGTGCGCTGAAAGTAAATTGAATGATTTTCATACGCATTTATATTTCCCTACTATCCATCTACAGTACTGTCTCAATGTCTTGCCTTCATTGTATAATAAAACAAACAAAAAACAACCATGCTCCTTGTATTATTCACATTTTGCCAATAAAGCTGATTCTGACTGAATGCAAAGTTGCAACCTTGAAAACAAGGAAGATCTTAGAATAAAGTTTCAGTGTGGACACTTAAGGTAAATCTCATCTAGTCAGCATCAGACCAGAGTTGAAATGTGGTCATAATCTCCTGTATTCCTCAGGTTTAAGAAATGCTTTCTTTTTTTGTCACCTTATGAGTAGTTTCATCCAAAGATCATATGGGTTGCCCTTCTCAGCACACGCCATTAAACAGGAGTGAAGACAATCGATCACTTTAGAGTGTGTCTGTTTATTTTGATTAAGGATAATTACAAAAGACATTTTCTTTCAGGTTCCAGTGTCCTCTAACTAAAGTGTGTCTAATTATTGTTCTTACTGATCAGCTGGAGTTTATAGTCTCGCATATGAGATGGGCATGAAAATGATCTTGTGAGTTTTTTTCAGCTTTAAATGATGCAGGTAGTTATTTTCTTGCCATTTAGGCTTTACACAAGTATAAAGCTACAAGCTTGAAGAGGAAAAGACATCTTTGCAACTTTGCAGTCAGCTTTATAATTTATACAACCAAGCAAAGCCTAATTAATTTTTATGATTAGCTTTAGAGGAGCGTTTTTATCTTGGCAATCAAACCTGAATAAGCTGCTGGTTATATGGAGTCGTATTCTTAGTGCAATTTTTTTTTTTAAATTATCGATGTTGTGTTATGATAAAGGGATCTTATCAAATATAAGGCCTCGTTGGTGGGGCTAATCCTTGAGAATATGACTGCTTTAAGCATGCCTCCTTTGTTCACATCATCTCTTTTCAAGTTGCACAGAGACTCAACCCGGAGGTTGTTGAAGCTGTATGCATCCTGATTATTAAAGCTAGTACTCTACACAGCAAAAAGATCCTGGCCCAAAATTTCACAAATGCATAAATGATAGGTTAATGTCTGAAAACCAGGGCTAGCCCAAGGCATAAAGCAAGTTTATTCATATAGTTCATATTCATATAGTGCATAAAAGCAATTCAGTGTGCTTTGCATAAAAGAAAGAACATATGAAAAGAAATATAAACAGAGAAACAATTAAAATCATCAAGATATAATCAAAAGGGTGTGAAAATGATAAATATATAAAATCATATCCAAAAACAAGTGCTGAACAATGATTGCAATTGTACTATGTGAAAAAATGCAGAAATTTTTGGTTTTAAAACACTAAATAAATAAAAAGCTTTTAGCAGCAGTGTTCTCTCTACGCATTAACAGCTAAAATATTTCTTGTGAAATATTTTATCTTAAATATTGATGTAAAAAAATCAAATATTTACGAGAAAAAAGGATGAAAACTTTAGGATTCACTAATTAAAAGGTAAAAACAAGTCAGCAGGATGAATTTAAAAGCTGTGAAGCTGACCTTTCTAAACAAACGGAATAATTTTGATGCATTTCCAGCCATCAGGTGTGTTTCCTTGCTGGAACAATCAAAGCAGTGTTAGAATATCAGCATTTCTAGATTGATTTTCACAGGAACACTGTGATCTATTTTCCCATCAGGTGGCCATCACTCCGTTCCCGGTGACTGGTCCATTTATAGCAGTTTATTTGTAAAACCTGAATTGTCAAAACGCTTGCTCACCTCAGATTCTCATTAGCCATAACAGTGACCGGTTGAGCTGCAGTTGTTACATTAACTTAAGCTATATCTGCCTGAAAGTAAATTGCTTTTACAAAATGATTCCACTTTTTAAATGAGTGAAAAATAAAACATAGATTAATCATGGGCACAACTCATGACTGAAGCCACATTTGAACTCTGGATTAAATGACAGTCTGTTCACGATATAAAAAAAAAATAAAGCATGTTTAAACATTTAGCTATATGAGTTATATGAAGTTCTAATAAAGAATAAAAAAATAACCTGAGCTGCGTCCATGTCTATACACTCCCAAAGTCTTTTTGAGAAGGAGATTAAGGACTGAGTCATTCGTGGACCCAGTGAAAATGCTATTATTCTAATGTAAATTGTTACATTTTTCTATTTAATTTGTGGCACAGCTGGGTCATCTGATGGCACGAGCTGCATTCATTTGTGAAAAAAAAAGAAAGAAGACAGAAGAGGAGGAAAAACTCATACAACTGATGAATTATGCAACATTAGTCACATTGAGTTGTAGAATAAAAAAAAAACGTGTTGCTTTTTGCAGGGACATGTTTAGCTTGATGACAGCTTTGCATTTGTACTTATACAAGCTGTGAAATAATGCACGAAATGTGAATAACGATTCTACATTAGGTTTCCAGGGAATCTTTGTTGAGCATTCA
>JALJCO010000608.1:0-25441 GCA_023101725.1 Atherinomorus stipes | reverse complement strand
AGTATGCTATTTCGTTCAGTTACGTATTGCTGATCGTTGTTTGATCACTTGGTAATATCTGAATTCTTATAAGTGGATGCTTTATGTTTGTTTACATTCATGCTGAAAAAAAACAGCCACAATAAGAGTCTTTAACGTCTCTGTTGCAGTTAGAAACTCCACTTTCTCTGGCCTGCTTTGCTCCTGTAGGATCCGTTCATGCTGCACGCTGACTCAAACCCAACCTCATGTGATGTGACCCATATCTGATTAGTTTATGACAGTCTGAGTGGCACAGATCCAGTTTTTAATCTAAGCCAGCTTTCATATCAGCTGCTGGATTGGACACATATTGCCACAGAAATGAGACAGATGTCAGACATCTGTGCTGTAGACTTGTTTGGCCCTGGGTCCTTTTCTTTATCCATGCTTGAGGGAGCGATACCCGGCGCGTTGCTGACCCAGGCCCACTTGGGCTCACGCTCCTTGGCAGTGGGGGGTTCTTCCTCTGCCTTTCTCTGATGGGTGTGTGGTCCTGCAGGCAGTCGATCGTCTTGGTTCTGTGCACCAAGGGCCCCTGATCTGTTTCTAAGCAGTGCCAGCTCTGACCCATTTGGTGCATTTGGTGCCGTAGGCAAGATCTTAGCTGGGACCACCCTTGTATCACCATCAGTTTCACATACAGATGTGGGCATGAAAAAGTTCCCCTTTCTGCCAACTGCCAGCCACTTACCAGCGACATGTCTGCTAATTCAGTCGGACAGAGAAACGCCTGTGTGCCCAGGGGAGACGATTTCGGACATAGATGAATGCCTGGAACAAGGACGTTTTCACATGCCAAGTTTGGACACGTGCATGATGACGTATTCGGGGGACAAATCGTTTAGCCAGTGATAGTGCAGTAATAGCGCACGATCACTGCACCACTTCTGGCATAAAATGGCGAAACTTTTTCATGCCCGCATCTGTACAGTCTATATACACCTCCACAGAAGCTGCATGCATGTATTAAAGATTTTCCTACTTTCAAGGAGAAAAAAACACATCAGATAAAACTAAAGAAGCAAGTGACACAACATAAAATATAATCTGAATATAGTATTGTGTAAAAATAAAGAACGTACTTATTACATCCTGAATTAAAATACTGAACATGAAAACAAGTGAGATCATCGTAGACATAACACACACTAACTACAGCACAGAGTATTATAAAGAGAGGCAGAGAGAGATCCTGATATATCACTGTTTACTCTGATTCTATCAGACAGCTGTCTACATGTTGAATGTAGTAAACTCCGCAACCACTCCTAAACAAACCCACTTTACGGTCTGTCTCTTTTGAACTTTCTTCATACCTGGTACAGTATATATATTAGGGATCTAACGATTACTGGTAAAATGGTGAACCGAGATAAAATTACCAACGATTAGTAATACTGTTTCAAATTCTAATTATCGATAAAACCATGACTGACTACTGCACTAAAAAAACTCCCAGTGATGCTGCTCAGTGGCTGGAAAAAAAGCAGCAGTCCCAGTTTACAATGTTTAATTCATGAATACATTGTGGAAGGCAACTCAGGCACCCACGTGGACAGTACTCTTGAGATTTTTCCCCCTTTAAAAAGGAAAAAGTAGACATTTAGAACCTTTTTTCGTATTTTTCGGAAAAAAATCTATAATACCGCGATAAAAATGATAACAATGGTGGTTTTTAGCTGGTTAACAGCAAGTCTGATCGTGTCTTACCTTTAAACGGCCTATCTTTGTTCCTGTTCACTTCGGATTAGCTCGGTTAGCATTAGCTTGTCTGTCAATCATTTGCCCCGCCTTGCCTTTGCCCATTTTAGTATTTTCCAGGAGTGACGACACATGCGACAAGGCAAGATGGCGACAGTGGGAAACGCCCAACTGACTTCACTTTCCCCTCTTCAGACGTGACCAGATACTTAGTCCATTTTTTTTTTTTTTACAGTCTTTGGTAACAGGCCAAGAGTAGCCATAAGGACTGGTCCAAACGCCGGTAGATGAGATCTGATGGAGAAATCCGGAGGTCCGCTGTCATTTAGGGCGCATTCCGAAAGCATTGTCCGCGAGTCTCGGTCTGTCTGGGGACTCGGTTTGGTTGGGGATGGGTTTGTTCTTCCGGACCGAGATCGCGTTCACGTTGCACTTTTGCCAAACGGGCCAAGAATGAGAATCTCAGGTGGTGCTGCTCTTGGATTCACTGTAGGCGAGGACAAGACACACAGAAGGTTCTCACAACTTCTGTTCCCACAAAGCGACATTATTTTTGTACGAGGAGCTGGATATGATTTCATTAGATCAGTCAGTCAGTCATTTTCTGTACCGCTTATCCAGTTCAGGGTCGCGGGGGTTGCTGGAGCCTATCCCAGCTATTATCAGGCGAGAGGCGGGGTACACCCTGGACAGGTCGCCAGTCTGTCGCAGGGCCAACACAGAG
Source organism: Atherinomorus stipes (assembly GCA_023101725.1). NCBI lineage: Eukaryota > Metazoa > Chordata > Actinopteri > Atheriniformes > Atherinidae > Atherinomorus > Atherinomorus stipes. Next base: position 22,995 of record JALJCO010000608.1, on the reverse strand, counting down.
AGACAGACAACCATTCACGCTCACATTCATTCCTAGGGGCAATTTAGAGTAACCAATTAACCTAACATGCATGTCTTTGGACTGTGGGAGGAAGCCGGAGAACCCGGAGAGAACCCACGCATACACGGGGAGAACATGCAAACTCCACACAGGAAGGCCACAGTTGGAATTGTTCGAACCCCCTCCCCAGCCGGGAATCGAACCAGCAACCTTCTTACTGTGAGGCTGCGGTGCTAACCACCACGCCACCGTGCAGCCCTTCATTACATCAAATATCGATTAAAGCTTTTACTTCCTCGTAACTCCACATCTGACCACAAGCCATCTTTATAAGTACTGCAGTCCCTCATGTGTGTTGTTGTAGCGTTTATCCACGTTGTCCAACGTTTGACCCACAATGCCAATGCAATTTGTAGTCCACTTCCTGTCTTTGGTTCACTGGAATCGGATAGAGACCTGCGTTTGCAGGCGGACCGAGTCCGGTTGTTTGTTCCGGATCAGAGTCCGTTTGCGCATTCACAACTCCCCAAAACGAAGCGGACTTTCCGAGCAAACGGACTCTGATTCGAATCAAAAAAGCTTTGTGAATGCGCCCTTAGACAAGTGGACCAGCCGCACCAGAGATGGGACACCGCAGGTAGCCCCTCCTCCCTTTATACAGCTGACAGAAGTGTGAACTCAACCTACAACCTGGCCTTTGCAGGGTCAGCTGCTCCTTCGTCCTGTCTCTTCTGTCTGGACATGCTTAGCTGTGACTCTTGTGCTGAACTGTGCCAAAGTAGTTCCTGAGCCTGGATTAGCTACTGTATCTGCCATGATGGTAACAAGCACCATGAAAGAAGCCTGTAACTTCCATCATCTGTTTGAAATTGTGCTGCGCTGAGCCAACAGTGTGACTCATGCCACACATAGCATTAATATAGCGCTTCTAATTACCACCCACTGTGAGTCATGTTTAATGTGAGGCAATGTTTAAAAAGCTGCAGCTCCAAAATTGGAAATATGCATGAGCTCATTGAAAGTACATCAAAACTATGTATGGAGCAGATAAGAAGATTTTTAAATCCACGGACTGTCTAAGCTGATCCCACAGACTCTTTGTACTGAGAGCCTGATCCATAAGTAGATGACACTGAGGGAAGTGATTGCTGTGTGGCATTGTTTTCACCTTCTTTTCAGTCTGTTATGCATCTTGTTCTCCTCAACACGCACATGTTTTTTCCTCCTCGCTCTTTTAGTCACTTCAAAAGCTGTCTTTTCCTCTTAATGGGCCATTAGCTGTGCTTTCAGCCTATGTCAGAAATCTCTTAGGGCCTCTCATCTTGCCATTTTACACATGTTTTAAGGGCCACAAAATAGAACAGAAAGAGTTGTGCTTCTTTTGTAGGGTAATGGGGGGAAATATGAGCCTCTTTTACTGCAGCACAGCATATAAAATCATAAAACCAGCTACTAAAGCACTGTACAGCTAAACAGCCTGCCGAATTATAGCCGTGTTGCGCCTGCCAAACATTTCAATGAATAAAACTGACCCTCTGTAGGGTAATGGTGTGTTGGAGGGGAGAGCGAAGTGGTCGTACAATTTATAGTCAACTACTTAAATCTTGATTTGGCATTAATTTTGTCTCTTGGGCTCTTCACATTGTGTTTCAATATACAATGAGCAAAATATCCAGATCCCCTTTCCACAATTCCATATTTTCCAAAGTGTTGGAATTGTATGTCCTGAGCATATTAATTTAATTTTATATTGATCCAAGATTGATCCTGACAGGTGCCAGTAGTTGGACACAAATGGCTATCAAATCTAATCAAGTCAAACCCCATTTCTGCTTTCTCCTGCTGTGAAAAACAAATTCAAGACTCCATGTTCTATCCATCCATTTTCCATAGAATTTATTTTCAGGACAGCTGGAGCCTATTCCAGCAGCTACTAGGCAACAGTCAGGGCACACCTGGACAGGTGACAGGGCCAACACAGAGACAAACACTCACATTCTCTCTGCGGGAGATTTTAGTCATTAATTAAGCTAACATTAACCTGACTCTGGTTTCCCTCTGGGATAAATTGGGTACATTTATTTCAGTTTTACTTCAGGAGAACTTCAATGAAAAGGAAGAGGCTGAAAAGGCTTTTAAAACAATGTATTAAAAGATGGCACCAGTGTAGGTGGATGGCCGTCTGCTGCTCCTGCAGTGTTTTGTGTTGTTATTATTTTTAACCATTGGTACAAACGGATTGAGTCTCTGCTGGTGTATGAGCTCGTCTGTTTCTTTGGCTGAGAAATGGACATTTCTCTACAGGATATGATGAATTATTGTACCACACATTTAAAAAATGCCAGGTTGTTTTGTTTAACCCAACTGTTAGCAACATTAACTGCCTGGCTGGTTTCAGCTGATAAATTGCTCTCATCTGGGTTTACTAAAGCCTGGCATACACTGGGATTTTTGGCCGTTTTTGAGCCGATTTTCCAGCCGTGCGACAAGTTTGGCGATAGGGGCAACTCTTGGCCAAATCGTGTGTCGTGCGTTGTGCAGTATACTCGAGGGTCACAAGAGGCGATTGGCACCTCAGGACGAGCTCCCGATCAGAAATCGTGAGTCGCAAGAAAATAGAACCTGTTTGATATTTTGGTCGTGGCTCATGAGTGAATTGCATGTTGAAGCGGCGCCACGACCCGACTGAGAACTCTCTCCTCGGAGATTTTCACATTTCGCAAGTGTGAAACAAAAATGAAAGTAAACCAGAGGCAGCATAGCGACCCGGCTTGTCATTTGGATGGAGATCTTGTTGTAGAACAGACTGACCGTACAGCCCACTTCTGCTCAGCTAATTCCTCGTCTACACGCGACGTTGTTGCCTTTTATTTTTGGCAAATTCTTCACAAAGAAGAGTGCAAATCGCCAAGGCAGCGCGGTTTTGGTGATAGCATACTGTTGCTGTTGTTGTTGTTATTGTCATCTTCTTCTCCGTTTTCTTCTTCTTCTACTACTAGCTGTATTTATTGCATTGCATGTTGGGATTGTTCAAGACCCCAACGTGTCTTTGAGGACGTACAGCGTGACTACTCAGATCGCATCCGAGCGTCGGTTCGTACAGTATGAGGACAGACATTGCAAGCTGTGAACTTTTGAACTCTGCGACTGATTCGCACAGTTTGAGTTGGGGCTGCGAGCAACGATTGAAAAAATCGCACAGTGTATCCCAGGCTTCAGGAAGCAGAGCAACAGAAAAGACATGCTGATAACATTTAACTTGTTTTTTATTCTCTCCTTTAGAGTGTGCAACCATGAAACACTATTGCCAAACGTATTTGCTCGCCCATCCAAATTATGGGAATCAGGTGTTCTGATCATTACCATGACCACAGGTGTATAAAATGAAGCAGCTAGGCATGCAGACTGTTTTTACAAACATTTGTGAAAGAATGGGTCACTCTCAGGAACTCAGTTAATTCCAGCGTGGAACTGTGATAGAATGCCACCTGTGCAAAAATATCCATTCGGGAAATTTCCTCGCTCCTAAATGTTCCACAGTCAACTGTCAGCTGTATTATAAGAAAATGGAAGTGTTTGGGAATGACAGCAACTCAGTCAGGAAGTGGTAGGCAACGTAAATTGACCGAGCGGGGTCAGTGGACGCTGAAGCATAAAGTGCTAACTTTCTGCAGTCAATCACTAGAGACCTCTAAACTTCATGTGGCCTTCAGATCATCTCAGGAACAGTGCCCAGAGAGCTTTATAGAATGGGTTTCCATGGTGGAGCAGCTGCATCCATCCATACATCACCAAGTGCAATGCAGAGCGTGGGAGGGATTGGTGTAAAGCACACTGCCATTGGATTCTAGAGCAGTGGAGGCGTTCTCTGGAGTGATGAATTGTACTACTCCATCTGGCAATCCAATGGAGGAGTCTGGGTTTGGCGGTTGCTAGGACAACAGTACTTGTCTGACTGCATTGTGCCAAGTGTAAAGTTTGGTGGAGGGGGATTATGGTGTGGGGTTATTTTTCAAGAGCTGGGCTTGGCCCCTTAGTTCCAGTGAAAGGAACTCTGAATGCTTCAGCCTACTAAGACATTTTGGACAATTTCACGCTCCCAACTTTGTAGAAACAGTTTGGAACTGGCCCCTTCCTCTTCCAACATGGCTGTGCACCAGTTAAAGACATGAATGGCAGAGTCTGGTGTGGATGAACTTGACTGGCCTGCAGAGAGTCCTGACCTCAACCCCATAGAACACCTATGGGATTAATTAGAGCGGAGACTGAGAGCCAAGCCTTCTCGTCCAACATCATTGTGTGACCTCACAAATGCGCTTCTGGAAGAATGGTCAAAAATTCCCATAAACACACTCCCAAACCTTGTGGACAGCCTTCCCAGAGGAGTTGAAGCTGTTCTAGCTGCAAAGGTGGACCAACATCATACTGAACCCTATGGGTTAGGAATGGGATGCCACTTAAGCTCATGTGAGTCAAGGCAGGTGAGCAAACTTTTGTCAATACAGTCTATTTCAATGCTTCTGCATACAGCAACATCATCCTTTTTCTACTTCCTGTGTCACGGGCTTAGTGTCAGACAGTGTTGTGCTCCTTCTACTGTCAGAAAGGAAGGGGTCAGATTGGTGCAGGCATAGGTAGCACGCCTTGATGGGTAGGATGAAATGGATGAAATGTTAGAACACCGGCAACAACTTGTTACTAGCTTGGGTCAATCAACAGAAAAAAAAAACAAAATTGTCATGTTACAATTAACAGCGCAACACTAATGTTTGATTATGAATTACTACTGCCAAATTTTTATTGCAGAAGAGCAGAAGTGGACACTGTTGAGAAAAAAGCTATACAATTATAATGGGGTGCTAGCCTTACCTTAGATGAAGCGGGTGCACAAACTCTCATCACAACCCCAATCCATCCACTGTACAGCTCAGAGCCAAAGTTATACATTTTTTATCTAAGGTATTTTCCTCATGGAATGTTGAACATTTTTCAATCATCTTTTTGTCAATTTTGACAATTAACTGAAACTTATGGCCATTTTTCCCAGCATACTTATTCTTGTAGTTGAATATGGGTTTTACTGTATTTTCTTGCTCCCTGTTTGCTTGCACATTTTATCTATGACGTTGCTCACAAACCCATCTATTGCTCCCACGACAGTGAAGTTATTTCTGGAAGGAAAAAGTCTCTACGGAGAAATTCCACACTGGTAAAAAATGAATAGAGAGAGTGTCGGAAAGCTGAGCGCAGATGGAGAAAAAACAATCTACAGGTTCATTATGACATCTATAAAGAGAAGCTTCACTTTATAATTTACAGCTGAGGAATGCAAGGAAATCATATTTTTCAGACATCATCACCAATACCTGGGCTTTATTTGCTACAGTCGTTAAATGATTTCACTTCAATAAGTTATCTTTGTGTAATTTGGGTTTTCACTCGTGTCGCAATTAGGGTCACAATCTCACATTGCTACCACTCCCAAGCTCTCACATACAGTCCGATCACTTCGTGATATGATACAAAAATACAGATATTATGACCATATGTGTAATCACAGCCCTACATTGTACATGATTCCCTGTAATTCACTCAATCTGTCGGCTACTGAACTCAGGCCGTGACCAGCAGAGACAACTATGTCACTGCTAATCAGTGTGTTTGCGGCAGCAGAGCGTTATAATTCATTGTTGTGGTGATGTTGTTGTTGTGAATGCACAGCAGGCTGTAGCCAACCATTTATAGCACAATTCATTACTTATGGGGAATGTTGCAAAAGCTACCGGCTATCAACTTCGCTCCAAGCAGCACAGCACAGGGAAAAGTGGGTGAATGCAGAAGGCTGGAACCAGTTCACACCAGCCAATAGAAACACGTCTCTCATCCACTTGTTCTAAAGCAAAAACTTTAGAATTTGCAAGCAAAAAGGACAAATTTGTAACCAATTTTTTTTTTACTTGAAATCAAAGAGGACTGATTCATAAGCAAAATACTTGTATGATTTTACTTTCAAACATTATCTTTGATTAAAGTTGAAGACATATGCAGTCTCAAAAAATTATTTTTCAATTGCAACCTGTTCTGTTGCAACTCTGTTACCTGTTTTTTTTTTTTTTTGAGTGCCACTGACTTTATTTGCTCTTAAATCTTTCTTGGGGGGTTTCAAATCTATTCTATTTGACAGAAGTGGAAGTGTGCAGTCAACAAGTCTTTTCCATGTCATGTATTTGTTCTGTCCAGCCACTGAACCAGGTAAGTCCAGTCAGCCCAATTTAATTCATTGTGCTGATTGGAGTCACCTGGTTAAGTAGCTGGGCAGAACAAATACATGACATGGAAAAGACTTGTTGACTCCACAATTCCCACCTCTGCTATTTGATTAAATGATCAAGAAACAAAATTCTCTCCATAGATAACTGCAACAGGCGCATGTGCAGGTAGAAGTTTCACTTTAGCACCCTGAGGTGGGAGCTTGGATCAATGTAATCCTACGGGGGAGTGCTCCCAGCACAATGCAACCTTATACAACAAAACAAGGAACTACTGTTTAAGTAAGCAGCAGGTAGCATGAATTCTATGTCAGGTTGGTGAGATAAATCCGACTTTCTGAGCTGAAGATCCGATTTCACAGAAGATTACTGCAGTTAGGAAATTCCGACATTAGTGTATTAGTGAATCCCTCTGGTCCTGAACTAAACTTGTTCAAAATGTTCTTGGAGAACATGAAGTACTTTGTGTCAGTAGGTAACTTTACATCTGAGCAGAGAAGAATTACCTGTGGAGTTCCCCAGGGCTCTACATCTACATGCTCCCACTGGGCCAGGTTATAAAGAACAACAATATTAGTTGCCATAGCTACGCAGATGACACACAGGTATATATTTCAATGTCACCAAGAGATATAGATCCTTACAGGTTCTTGCTAAATGCATTGAGGAGATTAATGACTGGATGTGCCTTAACTTTCTTCAATTGAACAAAAACTAAACTGCTGTGATTGTAGAACCCAAGAGAGTCAATGAGAAGCAGTCCACCACTCCGTTCCGGCACATCCACTCAGGTCCATCGGCCTCTGCCAAAAATACGATTCACCTCTATTTTCTTGTCCGCCCGACTCCATTTGGAGGAAATTGCAAGGCTCAATGAGTGTAAACATCTGGGATGTAAAAAGTTTTTTTTCACATCTACTACAGAAATAGTTGATTGATATGTATTACTTGTTGTGGACAATGTACTCACAATGTACAGTATTGACAACAAACGAATCAAAACGTGGCTTGAACGATGCAATGTCTCCTTTGAGATTGCAATGAATGAAAAGTTTGTTGTCTCCGCTGATTATCTACACTATCTATTTATCCACTTGAACTTGGAAATCTTAGAAATCATGGTCTTTTGCCTGCTTTGTGGCTGAACGGAGAGGGAACTGGCAGAGTCGTGCAGAGTCAGTGTGCAGGGATTTTGCAGCCCACTGGAAAGACGGACTGGAGCGCAGTGGTCGGCAGCAGTGGATGGGAGGTGTAAGCCTTGAAACCAAACTGGTTATCACTGGAAAGAATAAACTCAAAGTTTTGGGCAAAGTTATAACTGCTGTGCTCCTCTTTCACACCCCCTGCATAGATTCACATTCTTTCCCAAGGCAACAAGCCGTGGACCAAGTATGTGGAGGTAGGAAATTCTTGTCTGGTTAACGCCAACAAAAATGCAGTTTAAAAATGGATCCAGACACATTTAAGATGATAATTTGCAGATCTCATTTAAACTAATTCCCTTCCCAGCCATATGTGATGCTTGCCAGAGTGTCATTTATTGATGAGCCATCCAGCCTTAGCTGACAAGACTCGTCATTTTCAGGCTCAATATGTCTACAAGCCCCAAGCGCTCACAGAGAGCTAATGTCAGCTGACAGTAAACAATAGTCAGAGGCCGTCAGTTGTACTTAAAGGCACATCACATCAATATACAGAGCCAAGCATTTTAATTGAGACCCATTCAGTTGTACTGAGCATGTGGTGAGGTCCTTTTACAAAGTAGTGATCCCACCTAATTTAATGGGTCTGGTCTACATTTTAGGAATATATTTCTTTAACAAATGGTTCCAATGTGGTAAACATTCTCACCCTGTTTATCTTGTTATACTGCAGTTCCACTAATATTTTAATTGAATTTAAAACAACTAGTTACACAATCACACAGTTCCCACTTAGAATTCATCTTTCAAAGTTAGGTTAGGGTAATGAATGGCCAAAGCAATGGAAGAATAACAGCAGCGGTTGTTTGTGCAGCGGCTGTTTTATCCATAATGTATGAACCATGAAACATTCAGTGGGAATTTCAGTATTTTCTCTTCAACTATTGCCACACAGAATATTCAGTAAACACATACCACACACAAGACAACAGGCAGGGCTAATGATCAGAGCAACAATCTTCCACCTACAATTTCTGAGTTTATTCCATCAACAAAAACTGTCATAATCTTGTCTGTTAACAGCAATAGTTTGGAGACGATTAAAAAAATAAGACCCCAGGTGTAAAAAAATAAAATGAGAGTGCAACAAACTTCTGCAGTCTTTCATGAATAAACCTCATCAGACATTACATCACGTGTTCATTATAAGCAGTAAAACACTGACCTGTGGGTGACATGCATTAGTGATGCTGGTTTGTAAATGGCCGTTTCCCAGAGTGGCAGACTTGTGAGTGATCACCCTGTGAATCGGAGTACACTGAGGATGCAAAGCAGCCAAAAGCTTTTATACACACCCTCTAGCTACACACAGCTGTTGTGTCTCTGTTGTTTGGTGCCAACTGAATCAATGTGAGGAGGGAGGGGTTCCTGGAACTGCATTAAAGTAAATACTAAGAAAACAGAATCAGCCTTTAAGTCATCCATAATAGGAAATCGTTCACTTTTTCATATATTATAGTAGAATTTGACCACATTTCTAATGATGATGGGATGCCCTTCTTAAAATTAAGTCAAATGTTCGTGTTACATTATATGTCCTTCATGAAGGATGGGAACATTCATACAACATTTAGCTCTCTTTCTTCCAGTTTCTGTGGCTTGTTCTGTTTGGGCAGGTACATCTGCTGTAAGCAAGTGCAGTGTTGTGGTATAATGCACACATATCCCTCGTTTCTCTCCTCTGTGGCCATAAAAAATCCAGATAGCATGTGGCAGCAGCCAGATGTTGTGAGGTTGATAGCTAGGGGGGATAATGGAACATCACAGTGAGTAAAATAAATAAGAGAAAAAGAAAGTTGGACTTTTGGGATCAAGTAAACTCTAGTCATTGGTTGGCAAGCTACTATACAGTAACTCATACATACATGTATGTGACAACTTTGTCAAATGCACTACATTTTTTAGCATGACATCGAGCCCAGTTGTACATGGTTGAGTTAGAATCAGATCCAGAACAGGAAGGTGAGACGCTCGATGAACCACAACAAATATTTGATATTTATAAGTCCTGGAGTTCCTCAGGGTTCTGTGCTCGGACTGATACTTTTTACATCGTACATGCTTCCTGATTTAGAAGGCATGGCATACGTGTCCTTTGCAGACTCAGTTATATGTATTCAAAAAGCCTGATGAACAAAGCTGTCTTGGCCAAGGTAGCCATTTTGACTGTTTTGAAATTTGCATATCATCACTGTCTGGTACAAACCTCCTATCTCCATTTTACATCATTAAAAGACCCTCATCATGTGAATTTAATCTGGTGAAAATATTCAAAAAGTAAATTAATTAACATAATCAAACATATGACTTTAATGTAAAAAAAAAAAACTTAATCAAAAGTTTGATGATGTTGTTTCCAGGTTTTACAAAACCACGTTTTTTTGTCACTTACTGAAAAATAATTGTTTCGGACAAACAAGGTTTGCACCTGAAAACAGCGATATTCAATCATTTTTAGCTCCGCCAAGGAGTGACAGAGTTAATGTAATTGCCGACGTTTGTCCCTGTTCGTTCGTCCGCCTGTTAGCAAAACAACTCAAAAATTACTGAGCAGATTTGGATGGAATTTTTCAGGGAATGTTGATAATGGTACACGGACTTATTGATTAAGAGTGCATTCACAAAACTTTTTTGATTCAAATCAGAGTCCGTTTGCTCGGAAAGTCTGCTTCATTTGAGGGAGTTGTGAATGCGCAAACTGACTGATTAAACAAAGCGGACTCGATCCAACTACAAACGCAGGTCTCGGTCCGATTCAAGTGGACCAAATACTAAATTGGACTACATAATTGCATTGGCAATGTGGGTCAAACCTTGGGCAACCTGGGTAAATGCTACAACAACAAACACATGTGTGGGACGTGAGTGACAAAGAAAGTAAAAGCTTTAATGGATATCTGGCCAGATGAAAGCATATCCCAGCTCCTCGTGAGTACGCACAAAAATAATGTTTTGTGGAGGACACGGAAGTTGTAAGAACCTTCTTGTTCATTGTATGTCTTGTCTTCGCCTACGATGAATCAGAATGCAGAGCCACCTGTGATTCTTGGCTCGTTTGGCTATGGTGCAACATGAGCGTGATCTCAGTCCGGAAGACCACCCCCGCCCCAGCCGAACCGAGTCCCCAAACGGACCGAGTCTTCTGGACTATGCTTTCTGAATGCCCCCTAAATTTAGATGTTAAACTGGATCCAGGAATTTTTTCAGGATTCTGGAGGAGCAGCTTGATGAAGATCTCACCATTTGAAACAAAAATGGTGAGGGGAATGATCTCCTTGACCGAGGTTAGAACTCGCTGATCGCTTTTCTAGTGTCAAATAAAGTCACGAAGCCTTGGTAGTCCTTGACTTTTCAATGCAAATTTTTATTAAAGCTAGTTTTTGTATTAGTCTGTAAAGACGTGCAAATTCAGCTACTGAAAAAAAAGAATAAAGGGAGCGCATCTCAGTAAGGAGAAGTGTGGTACACACATTTGAATACTACTCACAGAGAGAAAATAAAATAAACCCTTTTTTCATTTTTTTGGTTATTATTGTTATGTTTTGGAACCTTCTTTTTTTTTCCCCACTGGTCTTCTTCTAGTTGTGTTGATATAAATATTTGAAAAACTAAGTAAACAGTATAAAAAATAAAACATGTACAGGTACTGTAGGTGGAATTTGAGGATCGCAGTTGAAAGACTTTTAAACTTTTAGGTAATAATATTGTTTTTCCATTGAAAATAAGCCAGAAAACATGGGTGGAAAGACATTCCATAGGCCCTGTAAATGACAGGAACACTCCTATGTCACAGTCATCATCACATACCACTGAAAAACCTTACATGCTACTCTCTTTACACTTAAGTGGTGACACAAAGATGAAAATCTACTCAAGGATATTCCTGAAAACAGGACAAATGGCATAAAAAAAGTCTTCATTACTGAGTGGAGCATTTTTTGGTGATGGCTTGATCATTCTCAGGACACCAGTTGTTTTCTCCAATTGCTAAATTAACTTTTATATAGAGCACTTTGCTGCACGGCAGCGCTCTCTTCTAAACGTAATCACTTATTCAAATGGGACAGTGCATATTAATGAACCTGCAAAATAGCTGTAAATATACTGATTTAGCAAAGTGCACATCCCTTGTCCCATAGAGAAAATGTGCAACATTAACGGTAATGCAGTTCCATAATTGAGAATGTAATCATACTAACAGCAATAAAACAGTTTAAGAGACAAAGACAGTGCACAGCAAATAAACCCAACTTTAAAGTCCCTGTAATAAAGTGCTAATGATCAAAGCTCTACTCATGACAAAAACTGTCAGAAAATTCTGAAAAGTAAAAACAAAAACTATCGCCTATATAAATATATACAGTGATTATACATACATACATACATATACATATATATATATACTGTATATATATATATATATATATACACTGCCTGGCCAAAAAAAGGTCGCCACCTGGATTTAACTAAGCAAATAGGTACGAGCCTCCTATTGGATAATTACTGCATGGGCGATTATCTTTCAGCTGGCAACAAGTTATTTAACCCCAACTGGTGCAATGACTTGCTTCTCATTTCCTAAACAACCATGTCGAAAGACACATCCCGTGGTCGTGGAAAAGATGTTAGTCTGTTTGAGAAGGGTCAAATCATTGGCATGCATCAAGCAGAGAAAACATCTAAAGAGATTGCAGAAACTACTAAAATTGGGTTAAGAACTGTCCAACGCATTATTAAAAACTGGAAGGATAGTGGGGACCCATCATCTTCAAGGAAGAAATGTGGCCGGAAAAAAATCCTGAATGATCGTGATCGGCGATCACTTAAACGTGTGGTGAGATCAAATCGAAGAAAAACAACAGTAGAACTCAGGGCTATGTTTAATACTGAAAGTAAGAGCATTTCCACACGCACAATGCGAAGGGAACTCAAGGGATTGGGACTGAACAGCTGTGTAGCCGTAAGAAGACCACTTATCAGTGAGGCTAACCACAAAAAAGGCTTTAATTTGCTAGGGAGCATAAAGATTGGACTGTGGAGCAATGGAAGAAGGTCATGTGGTCTGATGAGTCCAGATTTACCCTGTTCCAGAGTGATGGGCGAATCAGGGTAAGAAGAGAGGCAGGTGAAGTGATGCACCCATCATGCCTAGTGCCTACTGTACAAGCCTGTGGGGGCGGTGTGATGATCTGGGGTTGCTGCAGTTGGTCAGGTCCAGGTTCAGCAACAGTATGAGCTCAGATAATGAGGTCAACTGATACCTGAATGTACTGAATGACCAGGTTATTCCATCAATGGACTTTTCTTCCCTGATGGCACAGGCATATTCCAAGATGACAATGCCAGGATTCATCGGGCTCAAATTGTGAAAGACTGGTTCAGGGAGCATGACACATCATTTTCACACATGGATTGGCCACCACAGAGTCCAGACCTCAACCCCATTGAGAATCTTTGGGATGTGCTAGAGAGGGCTTTGCGCAGCGGTCAGACTCTACCATCATCAATGCAAGATCTTGGTGAAAAATTAATGCAACACTGGATGGAAATAAATCTTTTGACATTGCAGAAGCTTATCGAAACAATGCCACAGCGAATGCGTGCCGTAATCAAAGCTAAAGGCGGTCCAACAAAGTATTAGAGTGAATGACCTTTTTTTTTGGTGGCGACTTTTTTTTTGGCCAGGCAGTGTATATACCACCGGCTGTGGCTCAGGTGGTACAGCAGGTTGACCAATGATCGAAGGATCATTGGCGGTTCGAATCCCGATCCCCTAGCCATGAGTCATTGTGTCATTGGGCAAGACACTTGACCCTCCTTGCCTCCAGTGGGGGCACTACTGGTGTATGAATGGTTCCGGTGGTGGTCGGAGGGGCCGTAGGCACGAAAAGGCAGCCACGCTTCCGTCAGTCTGCCCCGGGGGCAGCTGTGGCTACATATGTAGTTTACCATCACCAAGTACGACTGAGGAGTGAAAGAATAATGGATCTACTTTACAGTAGATCCATTTGAGTGCTGATCGCTTTGAGTGCCTTGAAAAGCGCTATGTAAATCTAATCAATTATTATTATTATTACATATACACACACACACACACACATAATATATATGTGTGTATATATATGTATATATATACATATAGAAATATAAATATACATACAAACATACATATACAGGTCCTACCCAAAAAATTAAAATATCCAGAAAAAGTCATTGTATTTCTGTAGTTCAACTTAAAAGGTGCAATTTACATATTGTGTAGATAAATAATATGCATATCAAAATATTTCAAGCTTTTATTTGTTTGGATATTGCCGAGTAGGTCTTGCAGCTTAGGAAAACCTCAAATTCATAGACTCAAAAAATTAGAATATTGCATGAAATCAATTATAAAAGGATTTTAAAAGCAAAAAAGTCAGGCCCTTTTGCTATCACTTTTTGTGTCTTTCCCACCTTGTGCAGGGAGTCGATGATGGTTTTCTGCACAACTGTCAGATCAGCAGTCTTCCCCATGATTGTGAATTCTTCTAAACCAAGACAGGGACTTTTTTAAAGGCTTGGGGCACTTATGCAGATTTTTTTGGATTACTTACCTGATTAGAATGTGACACTGAGCTACAATACTGGAGCTTTTCACAGTATTCCAATTTTTTTGAGTTTTTAATTTGAGGTTTTCTTAAGCTGCAACTTCTAATCAGCAACATCCAAACAAACAAAAGCTTGAAATATATTGATTCACATATCATTCGTCTAAACAATATGTAAATTGTAAAAAAATATGTAAAAAAAAAATTAGTATAAGCCGCGTGCAACACTGGAAACACCTTGCCGTCTGAAAGCACCAGGTTGTCGGTCAACATCACATGGTAGGAAAATATAACTTTCATTGAATTGCACTGATGCATGTGCTGTTTCCTCCTTTGTTTGAAGGTATGTGTGTTCACACCTAATGAAAGCTTTAGACAAAGCATTAAGTCGGATAAAAGTCTATGTGATTTCAGAGTTCCAATTGATGCTAAGATGAGATTTTACATCTCTTACTTGTTTCTACACACTTCACATAAAGGTTAACAAGACAAAAGTCCCAGTTTCATTTTATATCAGTAGAGAGAAATCTTTCATCTGGAATGAAATATTGGACATCTGAGCCAACCATAAGCTCAGGTAATGAATGAAATAAAACTTATTAAGCCCAGAGAGATGTAGGTGGGATAAACAGTAATAATAAAATAAAGTAGTAGTACCCCTTGTGTATTTAGTGAGATCTTTTTATACCAGTGTAAATATTTATGCTGTTCATTGATAAGATTATTTAGCTATTCTCTTATTGATTATTTTCAGTAAAATAAGAGTAAACCATGGGCCCATTTTCCACTGAGCTGGTTCTGGTCCAGACTGAGCAATGGTTCTTTGGCGTTACACTGCCTAAGCTTTTCAAACTGGTTTTAAACAGGCACCAGTTCTTTGGTGGGCCAGAGTAAAGAACTGTTTTACATAGCTTGATTCAGCAGGTGGGGATGGAGTATCTGCCTTGAGAGGGTTTAATATGGACTGTAATCTTCAAACCAGCAGCGCTTGTTTGTTTTTTGATCCTAAAAACAAACTGGTCGAAGGAGACCTGGTGATTAGGATTCTGAGATTCCTGCAGAGAGAAGGTAGGATGTTCTCCACCATCCCCGGTTTCAGCTGTGTTTTCGGTTCCTGCATCATATCAGCATCAGAAACGTCTCCCTCACTGTGCTGGATGCTGGTGATGTGCAACGCAAAAAGTCACACCAGCGGGGCGGTGATTAGCTCAGTTGGTTGAGCAGCCGCCCCATGAACAGAGGCTACAGTTCCCCAGCGCAGTCGGCCCCGGTTCGTATTCCCTGTCCAGGTCCCTTTGCTGCATGTCTCTCCCCACTCTCTCTGCCCCTTTCCTGTCGCTATATATGCTGTCATATAAAGGCCACTAGTGCCCAAAAAATCCTTAAAAAAAAAAAAAGTCACACCAGCACCTATTATGTAAAACACTCATGTCTACAAAGAATTAAATAAAACTTCTGTTCTAACCCGTGACACGCACAGATCTGTGAAGTTTAATGTAATTAAGTTTTTACCATAGACCGGTAATAGAGAGGGACGAACCTTCCGCTCATGTGACCTATTGGTTTCTGAAGAGCTAAAAGTGAAGCCAGTTGGACGTATCCCACCGTCCCCATCTTGTCATGTCACGTGTGTTGTTGCTCACGGAAAATACAAAAATTGGCCTTGGGAAAAATGATTGACAGCTGACGTACTCTGGGCTAAACACTAAATGAGCTAACTTGAAGCTAACAGGCGCTATAGAAGATTAGCCTTCTAAGTGGCAGTGAAAAGGTAAGACACGATTAGACTTGCTATTAGCTGACTAAAAACTGCCGTTGTGCTACTCTGCTACAAACTGAGACCTTACTGAGAGCAAACAAGAATTTAAAGGGACTTGAGGCAAGATTGAGAAACGAAACTCGCGACTGCCGCGACTGGCGCTTCAGGTAACTGCAGCCATGAGCCAAGCCGTCACGGGAGCGTGCACAAACTGAAGCTATAATGTTGTTTACTCACCTTTTCTCCGTAGTTACACTTTTTAGGGTCTTTCAGTTGATCTGGATCGTTTGCTGACGGCAGAATAATCCATAACAATCGCTTACAGTGTTTGAATTTACCGCGACCGTCTTCTATATCAAAACAGCTGATGTAGCGTCATGTGATGTCACGTCCGCATGGCAAAGCTGGAAAACTATAATGTTGTTTACTAAGCTTTTTCTTCGTAGTTACAATTTTTAGTGTCTTTCAGTCGACCTAGATCGTATTCTGACGGCAGAATAATCCATAACTATCGCTTATGGTGTTTTTATTTAACACCGTCTTTTTCCTGCATCAAAACTGCGGATGTAGGTCATTTGATGTCACGTCCGCAGGGCAGTGCGGGAAATCGGACACCGGATTGCAGTGCATTTTGCAGCACACAGCCTGTTCAAGGCAACAGAGAGAAACATGGGTGGAAATGTTATTTTTGGTATTTAGCGCTTCATCACCCATTAGTATGAAAAAAAGGGACATTCATGTTTGGTTTTTTTCAAATTCCTGCCCCAAGTCCCTTTAACTCGGAGCCACCAGTCAGCAGGCCGGGCTTCCGGTATGCCGCATGTTAATCCAAACGATACGCCCTTAATTATGCGTAATTTCAAGATTAAATAACATCTAAACGGATGTGTTATTAAAAAAAAAATTCACCCCCTCACAGTTGGCATGAGGGTAAACTTGACCTATTAAACCTAAAATGATTTTTTGAACCAGGCTGTAAATGTGTTTATTTCTGCTGTAAACATGATTATTTCTGCTGTGAAGTTGGCGTTTTTAACATGGGAGTCTATGGAGATTTACTCTGTTTTGCAGCCAGCCCTTAGCGCAGGGTTTCCCAACCCTGGTCCTCAGGGACCCCCGCCCCATGTATTCCAGGTTTCCAATTCCACCACACCTGATTCAGATCAACTCAACTGCTCATCAACTTCTTTGCAAGCTGCTAACGAGCCGTTTATCTGAGTCAGGTGTGTTGAAGTAGGAATATCTGGAAAACCAGCAGGGCAGGGGTCCCTGAGGACCAGGGTTGAAACCTGCCTTAGCGGATGAAGGGAGATCTACAAATACTGACTTCTTCCGGGTAGCCTCATAGTTGGCCACCGGAGGGTTGCCGCTTGGTTTTACCCTAAATGCAGGAACCCGACCTGCTGCAGGACTGCAGCATCTTTGGTAGAAAAGGAATCCATCACGGTGACAACAGCAGTTCTCTCAAGTAGCTGTGTGTGTCTGAGTCCATGAGTGTGTGAATGTGTGGGCATACGGGTGTGTGTGCGTGTGCACATGCCCACGAGTGCACGTGTGTGCATGCGTGCTTGTGAGCAAGAGTGTGTTTGTGTTTATGGGAGGTGGGGCACAAAAATATATTTGCACCAGCGCCTATCACCATGATGTTAAGCTACTGATTGTAGCAGAGCAGCTTTCCCCTACATCTATATTAAACAATACTACGTGTACGACTGATTTAACGCAACAAAAATGAGTCAGAAGCGTAAATATATGTAACATCACAGGAGCTTCTCCTACTGCTAACGCTGGGCTTGGCCATCTTTTAATGTGAACTCGGAGGTGGTGAGGATTCTCCGACTTTTGCGAGACGGAAATCCGACCTCAGGGGTCATTCCAGTTGAAAGCTTCCTAACTT
Source organism: Atherinomorus stipes (assembly GCA_023101725.1). Classification (NCBI taxonomy): domain Eukaryota; kingdom Metazoa; phylum Chordata; class Actinopteri; order Atheriniformes; family Atherinidae; genus Atherinomorus; species Atherinomorus stipes. The sequence continues at coordinate 5,281 of JALJCO010000608.1, read as the reverse complement.
GGAATTTCCAACTTCTGAGTTCAAATGTTATGAGAAGCAAGAGGGAAGAGAGTGGGGTGGACAGACTTCACCCCTCGTAACTTTAATGTTCATTTCCTACTATGTTTAGCCAAAGACGTGAGGCGGGGACCAAACAGCAGCAGTTAACTGCCTTTACTGGGAAACAGGAGTGGTCTGGAGGCGTTTGGAGCTGTAGTATGGCAAGTCCCGGGGAGGTGGTGAACAAGCTTAGTAGGGAGGCCAAGGAGTTGCAGTAAACAGGATGAACAGGACTCACCCTTCATCAAGGTAAGTGCTCTCTTCTGCTGATTTTACTGGACGAGGTGGAGTGGAGGGCCACGCCATCAGCAGTCATTGCTTTTCGTCACCAGTGTTGCCAAAGACAACTCAGATGTTGCCATCGACTTCATTGTGGTTTAATAAATCGCTTTTTGTGACTTTTAAATCATTCTTAAAATTGATTTTAATGAACAATGACTTCTATTGCTTTTATCCAACCTTTAAATTGTCTCCTGTGATGCTATTTGGACTGAGGGGGGAACCTCAGTCCAACTGAGAACTTTGGGATTGATATCTCCTTTTGACATCCCCTTTACAATAACGTGAGAATGTTAATTTCTTTAATGAAGAAGCATTTTATCTACTCACCTTTTAATGTAGGTCATCTGCTTTTGAGATTTCACAGCTAATTTAGTGACATTCATTCACACTTCCCTCACTCATCACTTCCCCTGCCGGGGGAAGAAGTGTGAAAATGCCTAGCTGAGCTGTCAGTAGCCTAGAAGCTAACTTTAGCTGTTGCCTCACTTTCACTAAGCATCTAAACTCAAGGAAATGAGAGAATCATGTTTTTATGAACACCTTTTTGGCTCACAGAAAATGTGATGAGCATGGCGCTGATGTTACTGTAACGCAGGATTTTACTTTCACAAATGTGTTCAGTTAGTGAAAAGTAGCGTTTGCGTTTCTGTTTATGTCTGCAGTGTCAGATCTTAGTGGCATTTCTCTTTGTGCTAGCTCTTTACTTTCTTTACTACTTCCTGTGCTCAAATATGCAATATTTACATTTTCATTGCATTATATTTCAGTTCTGACAAAAAGGGATTCACAATAAACCAATGACCATTATCAGAGCATTTTGAGCAGGGGCGAGTATTGAGAAAGACTTCACGATACGATACATATTACAATATATGGGTCATGATACGATACAATATTCTGTCACTGCGATATACTGCGATATATTGCAATACTCTAAGCACTTAAAATGCAGCTTGAAATAAAAGTTGTACCAATGTACATGCGTCAGATGACTGAAACAACATAATGAGTCAAAATCAATTAAATTAAATTTATCCATGTTCCATTTATTAAACTTGGACAGTGATGAGATCTCGGGAGATTAAATTTGGCAAAAGTTCCAGTTTAAGTGAAAAGTTGTATTGCAGGTCACCTGTAGGGGCAGTAATGCACCTTTTCAACACCTAGTCTGCCAGAAACTGACAGAAGAAGAGCAGCGGCAGTCTGTTGTTAACTTAGCAGCTTTGTTGCTATATTTAGTGAGTTTTCAGATCCCTCTAGCATTTTTATTCCATAAAAAGCAACAAGCAACAAGTTTAGCAACTTTTTCCGGTGGTAGTGGAGACTTTTGGACAATGACGAGAAAGTACGTATTTTTTACTCCTCTCTAACAGCAAGTGCTCTCGCAGGCTCCTCCCTGCTTTAAAAACACAGAGAATCAGTCCTCACACAGCACCATTTCTGCTCCCATCTGCAGAGAAGGAAACACGTACCTCTGCTCTATGAACCAGACTAAAAACTAAACCTTCAAAGGTGTCACTGGCTGCTCTCACGCAGGCTTACTGTCAGATATCAACGCCCATTAATGAAGAATGTGAACAAAAGAAAGTTAAAAGTACTGTAGCATGTTGTAGACTGTTAACTGAAAACCCAACTCGTGTCTCTGTTTGCACTTCTCTGACTGTATATTGACAGAGTTGTACTTTGGTTGCAGTTTTGCAGATCGTTTGCACTTAAAAAAAGGAAGAAATATTTAACTCGTGGAAAGTTCAACGGTGAAAGCGCATGCTTTAGTCATGAATGGATGCAACTTATAAAACATTTCTGCATTGTTTTGTGACTGTTATCCAAAGACAACAGATTTTTTCAAGCCATATTTTGTCATTATATTTTCTTCAAAAGTAAAGTGAAAAAATCGTCTCGTCTTGTTCTCATGGACCCAATATCGTGCATCATCTTGTCTTGTGCGCTGAGTGTATCATCACACCCCTATTGGACAGGTTTCTTTGCCACTTGGATCTTATAATAAAACCATTTACAATCATCTCCCTGAACATAAATATTTACACTTTGGGAAAACTCAACTGAATAGATGTGCAAATAAAATAAAACTAAAGTGCTTTTTAACCTGTTCACACATTTTTACTTCTTTCCACTGTGTGTAAAGTTTAAACTGCACTGCAGACTGCACATATCAGTGCTAAAGCAGGGACCTTTCTACATGCTGGACCACTGAAAAAAAGAACAAGGAAATCTTACGAGATTTCGTGATATAATGTTGGTAAAATATCGATACCGCATTTTTTTTTTATAGTGATACCATATCGCAACATAAAATATCGCGACATTTCAACAATATTTTGTCACACCCTTAATTTTGAGATCGATGTCCAGTTCTAATAAAATATTCATGTATGCCAATAAGTTTATTTTTTAAAGAAAAAAAGAAGCCATTGTTAAAGTAAAACTGCAAACTTCTGAACTTAAAATTATTTTTAGCAAACTGATATTGGCCTGGTTTTCCCAATTAAGAACGTTCTAAAATAAATGTTTGTGCGGTTTGAATCCAAATACTGGGAAGACTGCCACTCCAGAATCCCCTCAGAACAACTTCAGGACTCCAGTGCAGGAGTGGATGTAGCCATTAAAGTGATAACATCTAAATTTCCTGTCAGAGCACTTCAGAGTTGGTGTGAGCTGTGTTGTTGAACATCAAGCTGTGCTGAATATGACTAAATATGTCAGCTAAATTCAACTTCTGACAAGCTCATTGTCACAGCAGAAGCTCACATGGAGGCTGCTTTAGCTGAACCTACCGCATTATGTTGCAGCTCTATTTAAATGATGTTTCCAACATGAAGCAAATGAAAGGGCTCAAGTTCTCGCTCCCGTCTTTGAAGCTGTCGCCATCTCTTCTGAAAAGATGACTGACAATAATCAGAGTGATAAAAAAAAATTGAGTTTAGAGATGAATGTACTCGATGAGATGGAGATGCAGGAACAGCCTTGCTCTAGCCTTGTATCCTCACAGTCGAATTCTGATTAATGTGCAAGACCACTGAATACAAAAGAAATGAGCAAGATAAATCATTTATTCCCCTCACAGATATGAGAAGCAAAATGTTTATTAAAACATATTATCCAAAACAGGTCAAATGAATGTTAATTAATTTTGATTCTGTTACCCAAAATTTAATAAATGAGCTTGTTTGCTTGATGTTGGATATAAATGACACAGTATTTGCACAGTTTAGTTTTACTTTTCATGTGAGCCCAGATCTGAGGATCTGGTTTAAGACACTGACAGCTAATAAATTAAATTTTACCATGATGGAAATATTTATCCAATGATCTTGAAAGATTAACCCTGGCATGAAAAGCTGTCAGGTTGCATTCAAAAGCAGATTTTATTGTAGGACAAAGCATACAGTTGTGTGAAAAAGTGTTTGCCCGCTTCCTGATTTCTTACTTTTTTTATATGTTTATCGCACTTAAATGTTTCAGATCATCAAACAAATCTAAATGTGAGACAAAGATAACACAAGTAAACACAAAGGCATTTTTTAAATGGAGATTTTTATTTTTAAGGAGGAAAAAATCCAAACCTACATGGCTCTGTGAGAAAAAGTGATTGCACCCTAAACCTAATAACTGGTTGGGCCACCCTTAGTGCCAAAAAACTGCAATCAAGCATTTGCGATAAGTGTCAAGGAGTCTTTTACAACACTTTGGAGGAATTTTGTTCCACTCATCTTTGCAGAATTGTTGTAATTCAGCCACATTGGAGGGTTTTCCAGCATGAAGCACCTTTTTAAGGTCATGCCACAGCATCTCAGTTGGATTCAGGTTGCGACTTTGACTAGACCACTCCAAAGTCTTCATTTTGTTTTTCTTAAGCCATTCAGAGAGTGGACTTGCTGGTGTGTTTTGGATTATTGTTCTGCTGCAGAACCCAAGTGCGCTTCAGCTTGAGGTCATCAACAGATGGCCGGACATTCTCCTTCAGGATTTTTGGTAGAAGCAGAATTCATGGTTCCATTTACCACAGCAAGTCTTCAAGGTCCTGAAGCAGCAAAACAGCCCCAGACCATCACACTACCACCACCATATTTTACTGTTTGTATGATGTTCCTTTTCTGAAATGCTGTGTTACTTTTACACCAGATGTAATGGGACCTGCACCTTCCAAAAAGTTCAACTTTTGTCTCATCAGTCCACAGAGTATATTTCTAAAAGTCTTGGGGATCATAAAGATGCTTTCTGGCTAAACTGAGACGAGCCTTTATGTTCTTTTTGCTCAGCAGTGGTTTTGGTCTTGGAACTCTGCCATGCAGCCATTTTTGCCCCCCAGTCTCTTTCTGATGGTGGAGTCGTGAACACTGACCTTAATTGAGCCAAGTGAGGCCTGCAGTTCTTTGGATGTTGTTCTGGGATCTTTTGTGACCTTTTGGATGAGTCGTCGCTGTGCTTTTGGGGTAATTTTGGTCGGCCGGCCGCTCCTGGGAAGGTTCACCACTGTTCCATGTTTTCACTATTTGTGGATAATGGTTCTCACTGTGGTTCTCTGGAGTCCCAAAACTTTAGAAATGTCTAAGGTCTCATTTCTGATCTTCGCCTGGAGTCCTGCAGCGTGCACTGATCAAACACATCTGCTGACAGGTACAGGGTGGAGGACTCAAGCTGCCTCACATTCACAAGCAGTCTTTTGCTTTGCATCCATTAAAGCCTGATAAGTGTTAAATTCAGCTTCAGCACATAGTAGAAAGCACAACACAACCTCTGCATTACTGCCAGCAATCTGTGTTAAACACTGAGCAAGATTTGTTTCTGCCATTGTTGTAGAAACCCGTGTTGGTTTTAAAAATCAGACAAGATGTCACAATAGCTAACAAAGATTTATTGATATGCTTGTGAGGGAGAATGACTGTAAGCAGCTCTCTTGCCCTCTAACTGTACGTTCAGACCGAAAGCAACAAGTACG
>JALJCO010000606.1:0-33998 GCA_023101725.1 Atherinomorus stipes | reverse complement strand
GTAAAATAACATGCTAACCATTAATTAGCATTTGCAAATGTATAACTATGTGTTCGTAAGGAAAGCAGCAAACTTCCACAGAGCTTTTCAATTCAATTCAAAGCTTTATTGTCATTGGTACACTTACAGACGTGCCGTATGCCCAACGAAATTACATGGCTACAACAAAGTGCTGGAGTAAATAAATAAGGATAAAAATAAAGAAGATTAAAAAAGGACATAAAATCATATGCACATACCTACTGCATCTTACATATATCCAGGCACATACATGTTCAGTACGTAGGATTATTGCATCATGGGGGTCTGGTGCATGTGTGCATTCAGAATAGTGATGGCAGAGGGGAAAAAACTGTTCTTGAGTCTGTTAGTCCTGGATTTAATAGACTGTAGCGTCGCCCAGAGGGTAGCAGGTGAAACAGGTGGTGTGCAGGGTGAGTGGTGTCTCTGATGATGCGCTGTGCTCTGTGGAGGCAGCGAGATGTGTGGATGTCTTCCAGGGAGGGGGAGGGGCAACCCACGATGTTCTGTGCTGTCTTGACGACGCTCTGGAGCTTTTTCTGGTCTGCTTTAGTGCAGCTGGAGAACCACACTGAGGTGCACTAAGTCAGAATGCTCTCTATGGAAGAACAGTAGAAGGTTAGCAGCAGCTTCTGGTTGATGTTGTTTTTCCTGAGCACTCTCAGGAAGTGCAGGCGCTGCTGAGCCTTCTTGATGACAGCTGTGGTGTTAGCAGACCATGAGAGGTCAGCGGAGATAGTGGTGCCCAGGAAGGTGAATGTATGGACTCTTTCTACCGGGTCGCCTTTGATGGTGAGAGGAGATGGGTCTGCCTTGTTCTTCCTGAAATCCAGGATGACCTCCTTCGTCTTAGTGGTGTTGAGGACCAGGTTGTTCGCTGCACACCATTCAGACAGCCGCAGAATCTCATCTCTATAGGCCGATTCGTCTCCTCCTGAGATCAACCCCACCACGGTGGTATCATCGGCAAACTTCACTATGATGTTGCTGCTGTGAGCTGGTCTGCAGTCCGAGGTGTAAAGGTTGTAGAGGAGGGGCTCAGCACACACCCTTGAGGGGAGCCTGTGCTGAGTGAGCGGGAGGAGGAGAGGTGGGGACCAAGTTTGACTGTTTGAGTCCGGTTGGTGAGGAAGTCTTTTATCCAGCTGCAGGTGAGTGGGGGAAGACCAAGATCAGACAGCTTGCTGATCAAAATGTCAGGAATGATGGTGTTAAAGGCTGAGCTGAAGTCTATGAAAAGGAACCTCACATAGCTCCTCCTTGGAGTTCTAAGAGTGGCTCAAGGCAGAGTGAAGAGCTATAGAGAAGGCCTCCTCTGTTGATCTGTTTGCCCTATAGGCAAATTGGTGGGGGTCCAAGGAGGTAGGGAGGTAGGTTTGGATGTGTTTTAGGACCAACCGGCCCAGGCACTTAGTAATAGTAGGTGTGAGTGCGATGGGGCGGTAGTCATTGCTGGTTATGTGGAGTTTTTTTGGGGACAGGATGATGGTGGCAGACTTCAGGCAGGGGTGGGATGGAGGCCTGTGTCAGGGAGAGGTTGAAGATGGTGGTAAAAACTGCAAGCTGATCAGCATAAGCTTTGAACTTTCCTGAACTCCATCTGGTCCTGAAGGCTTGGGATTGACTTGGTATTCCTGCATTTCCTGTGTCTGGCACGGAATGATGGGGAACCAGGGGAGGTCGTGGATGTGTGGCTGCTGGTTGATGAGCTGCGACCTCAAAGCGTGCAAAGAAGGTGTCCTCAGCTCCTCCTAACTGAGCTTTGAATTCCCAGCCATTTTATCCTGGCCTCTGAAGTTGGTTGGCTCCTGGACGCCCTGCCACACCTGGCGTGTTGTGGTTGGAGAGATTGTGTCATTTTATTCTTGTAATCTGTTTGGTTTTTTTGATGCCTGTTTTCAGGTTGGCTCTGGAAATACTGTATAGTTCTTTGTCGCCTGACCTGAAGGCTAAGGTTTTGGTTCCTGAGAAGCAACTTTACCTGGCTGGTCATCCAGGGCTTCTGGTTGGGAAAGATTCGGATGCTTTTATCCACTGTGACAATTCCCATGCAGAACTTGATGTAAGATAACACCGTCTCTGTATGTGCAGCCAGGTCCTGTTGTTCAAAGATGCTCCACTCAGTGTCAGCAAGACAATCTTGAAGCTGATGAAGTGCATTATCAGGCCATGTGGTGATGGTCTTGGCCGAGGAGCTGGGCTCCTTCTGGAGAGGGGTGTATGCGAGGGGGTGAGTAGCAGAGAGAGGTGGTCTGACTGACCAAGGTGGGGAGAGTGGACAGCCCTGTATGCATGTTTGATGTTAGTGTACACATGGTCGAGTGTCTTCTGCCCCCTGGTTGGACACTTAACGTGGTTGTAAAATTTAGGCAGAAGGGACTTCAAATTTGCCTGGTTAAAGTCACCTGCGACAATGTGGACTCCATCGGGGTAAGCTTTCTGATATTTGTTAATGGTATCTGATAGGAGTGAGAGAGCTAGAAGCACATTAGCATTCGGTAGGCACAAACTGATGTGATTAGCACGACTGTTAATTCCCTCGGCAGGAAAAGGGGCGGCATTTGATTGTAATGGACTCCAAGTTAGGTGAACAGTGTTTGTGTAAGGTGGCGCTGTCTCTGGTCCAGTTGTTGTGAACATAAATGCACAGACCGCCACCTCTGCTCTACCGGAGTCTTTGCTGCGGTCCCAGCGGTGGAGGCAACGATCTGTTAGCTGCACAGCTGTATCGGGGATTAGGGTGAAGCCAGGTTTCGGTTATGATAGAAACACAGCAGGTCACGTACATGGCAGTTACTTTTTGAGAGCAGCTCTAGCTCGTCCATCTTGTTGATCAGCGATCTTGCGTTGCTGATAAACATGCTTGGAAGAGGAGGCCAGTGGGTCCTTCCTCAGTCGCAGTAGTAGGCCGGAGCGGCACCCCCGCTTTTGCTTCCTCTCTCGCCTCCGTCTCCGACCGGAGCCCCTTTGCTACATTTACCCTTGTCCTGCTTTGGTTTTTGTCCACCTGAATTTAAGAAATGTAAGGCAAGTGTGGCAGGACAAAGAGGGGGCCCGGGCGGGATTCAATCCCCAGATTCCCAGGTGAGAGTCATCCGTGCTAACCAGTCAGCCAAAGGGACATCCCCTTGGTCAAGCAGCCAGGGAACAAGATCACCAGAGGCACAGTGACAGGACCGTCAACTGCCACACAAGGAAGATGCTATTTCTACAATCAAGCTAGCAACTCTGGAGCTAATGCTAATCCTTTAGTGTAGACACTGGCATGGAGGCCAGATGTAAATATTTGGGCCTGTCAAAATTGATAAAATAATTTTTTATATGTTTTAACATTTTTAGCAATACCAATACTAATACTAGTAAGACTAACCCTCCAGACGCTCTGTAGATGTAGGCCTATCATTTTTTGAGGAATTTATTGTTTTGATGAAAAAGTGATATTGAGATACAGGGAGTGCAGAATTATTAGGCAATTGAGTATTTTGACCACATCATCCTCTTTATGCATGTTGTCTTACTCCAAGCTGTATAGGCCGAAAAGCCTACTACCAATTACATATCAGGTCAGGTGATGTGCACCTCTGTAATGAGAAGGGGTGTGGTCTAATGACATCAACACTCTATATCAGGTGTATTAGGCAAACATAATTATTAGGCAACTTAACAAACAAATATATACCAATTTCAATTATTTATTTTCACCAGGGAATTCAATTTAACAGCTCAACATTCACAAATCTACATTTCTGACATTCAAAAAACCAAACAAAAACAAATTAGTGACCAATATAGCCACCTTTCTTTGCAAGGACACTCAAAAGCCTGTCATCCATGGATCCTGTCAGTGTTTTGATCTGTTCACCATCAACATTGCGTGCAGCAGCAACCACAGCCTCCCAGACACTGTTCAGAGAGAGTGGACTGTTTTCCCTCCTTGTAAATCTCACATTTGATGAGGGACCACAGGTTCCCTATGGGGTTCAGATCAGGTGAAGAAGGAGTCCATGCCATTAGTTTTTCTTCTTTTAGACCCTCTTTTCTTGAGCCACGCTGTGGAGTACTTGGATGCATGTGATGGAGCATTGTCCTGCATAAAAATCATGTTTTTCTTGAAGGGTGCAGACTTCTTCCTGTACCATTGCTTGAAGAAGGTGTCTTCTAGAAACTGGCAGTAGGACTGGGAGCTGAGCTTGACTCCATCCTCAACCCGAAAAGGCCCCACAAGCTCATCTTTGATGATACCAGCCCATACCAGTACCCCACCCTCCACCTGCAGGGCGTCTGAGTCGGACTGGAGCTCTCTGCCCTTTACCGATCCAGCCACGGGCCCATCCATCTGGCCCATCAAGCTCTTTCTTTAACCTTGGCCATGTCCCTGAGTGGAATTGCACACCTTGTGCTTTTGGGCACTCCAGTGATGTTGCAGCCCTGAAATATGGCAAAACTGCTGGGCAAGTAGCATCTTGGCAGGGGCACGCTTGACTTTTCTCAGTTCAAGGGCAGTTATTTTGCGCCTTGGTTTTTCCACACGTTTCTTGCGACCCTGTTGACTATTTTGAATGAAACGCTTAGATTGAACAATGATCACGCTCAGAAGCTTGGCAATTTTAAGAGTGCTGCACCCTGCAAGATTTCTTACTATTTATTGACTTTATTTCGGAGCCTGGCCTGTCCTCATTTTCTGACCCATTTTGCCAAAGGAAAGGAAGGTTGCCTAAAATTAGGTTTTGCCTAATACACCTGATATAGGATGATGATGTCACTAGACCACAGCCCTTCTCATTACAGAGATGCACATCACCTGATATGCTTAATCGGTAGTAGGCTTTCGGCCTATACAGCTTGGAGTAAGACAACATGCATAAAGAGGATGATGTGGTCAAAATACTCATTTGCCTAATAATTCTGTACTCCTGTATTGCAGATCAGACTCATCATTTTCTTCTCTTTGAGGTCATTTCTGTGCTTGAGTTTCCTCTGAAAAATATCTTTTATGGTGCAATTACACCAAGACAGTCCAGGGGACTCAGAGAGATTGGCGGCTGGGTTGAAATTTTGCATCTTCCTTTGGTCTTATTTGCTTTTACAATGCCAGTGGACAACTGCATAGATAACATCATGTCGTTACATCTGTGTGTTACTGGTAATATATCCCAAAATGATCATTGACAAAGAACAAGGTAAGTTTATACATGGTATGTAGATGCACTATATTGTCAAAAGTATTTGCTCACCCATCCAAATTATTGGAATCAGGTGTTCAATCAGCTTCCATGACCACAGGTATGAAGCAGCTAGACATGCAGACTGTTTCCACAAACATTAGAGAAAGAATGTGTCAGCTTTCAGAGCTCAGTGACTTCCAGTGTGGAACTGATAGGATGCCACCTGAGCAACAAATCCAGCCATGGAAATTTCCTCACCCTAAATATTCCACAACCAACTGTCAGCTGTATTTAAAGAAAATGGAAGTGTTTAGGAATGACAGTAAGTCAGCCACAAAGTGGTCGGCCACAAACTAATAGAGAAAGTCAGATGCTGAAGCGCATAGTGCGAAGAGGCCGCCAACTTTCTGCAGTCAATCACTACAGACCTCCAAACTTCATGTGGCCTTCAGATCAGATCAAGAAACAGTGCGCACCGCGCAGAGAGCTTCATGGAATGGCTTCCATGGTGGAGCACCCGTATCCATCCATAGATCACCAAGTGCAATGCAAAGCGTGGATGCAGTGGTGGAAAGCAGCTGCCACTGGACTATAGAGCAGGGGGAGACGTTCTCTGGAGGACCAATCACGCTTTTCCATCTGGCAATCTGATGGAGGAAACTGGGTTTGGCAGTTGCCAGGACAACGGTACTTGTCCGACAGAATAGAGCCAAGCAGAGATGGGAATTATGGACTCAACAAGTCTTTTCCATATCATGTATTTGCCCTGCCCAGTCACTGAACCAGCTGGAGTCCAACCAGCACAGTTTAGTTCATTGGGCTGATTGAACTCACTTCTTATCTATGTGTTCCCAAGCTCCCAAATATTGGTGAAATTTTTTTCCTCATAAAATAAAAATTCATGCCATAGAGGATTTTAAAAGTTTTTCTTCTTCTCACTCCTGTTTGAATGTGTATTGTGTTTAAGTTTTGTTCAATTTCTTTGTTTTGCCTCTTCATATTCTAAAATGAAAACTTAACAAAATAAGATAATAAAAAATGTAACTGCACTGTAAAGGCTACACAATGTGTCACTTTTTATTATTTAAACACAACAAATTAAGTTTACAGTTTTAATCAGATTGATTTTTTTTCTAATCATTTTTCCCCTTTATTAAATCGCAGATGAATCATGTCACACTTCTGCCAGCAGCCGTTAGTCTGCATGTGTTTAGAGACGTTAGATGTGTTGCAATTTTTCTGGGAAGCATTTTGAGTTACATTTGTGGTACTATACATACATACAGCAAATAAGACTGAGATGATCCTTCAGACAGCCGAATCTAGTCCCACGCTGATTAAGTGTGTACATGTTGGGCAGATTAATATGAATGATAATGGTTAAAGTTGGACATACTGGTGTGTTTTACTGACAGAGGACAGCTGCCAGGCCATCAGAAAGCACTTCATCTCAACATTGCTGTCAACACAGGTGTTTTTAATGCTACAGCTGTTCTATCAAGTGTATCTGGTCAGACACTTGCCAGGAAAACTGTGATCAGCATCTAAATGTGAAGCGGGCATATTGTTCTGTATGCACCAGATGGCAGTCTTGGCTAATTTTATAGTCATTTCCTGGACCTGCACCACAAAGTGAAACACTGCAGTGTTTGTTGCGTTTTTTGTGCAGCAATTAATTTTAATCTGTAGTTTAAAAAAAAAAAAAAAAAAAAAAAAAAAGAAAACAACTAAGTGGATGACAATCTTTGTTTGTTTTTTTTTTTTTTTCAAAGAAAGACTCGGGTAGATAGAGAAAAATATTGTCAGTCTTACATATTGTCTAGTTAATCAGCAAATATTCATTATTATAATACTTAAATAACTAGCATTTTCAGTAAGGTTTTACATCAGATTGATTTTTGGAATAAAATCGAACAACTGCCGTGATTGAGTTGTTATTTCAGTAAAGTTTCACAGAGTAGCTCATCCACCATCTTTAGAGGAAACTCACACTGAAGATGTTTTTACTGCACCATTTTGTTTGTTAAGCTTTGGTGTACACAGGGTACCATGAGAAAGTTCCATCTTATCAGTTCAACACAAAAACAAACAGATGTTTTAGACACCAATTTGTGTTAAATACTGTAATATTTATTTATGCAGTAGTTCCTTCCTGAGGGGTATTCCAGGTAGGAGGTTCAACAAAAACTGAGTTTTCGGCTCAGAGCAGCTGCTCTGAGTTGGTTCAATCAATTCCAAGTATCTTTCTAAAGAAATGGGAACCACAACAAAAAGCCATCATCAGCGGAGCCCCGATACCTGGATTCACCATGGCAACCACACTGTAAATTCTAACTTAGTGATGTTAGGCTTGAGAGGACTGTTAATTTTGCATTTCAAAGCTGGTGTTGCTGCGGCTGCTGCATCCGTCGCTCCTCTCGCTCTGTTGACTGCTTTCTCCTACTTACAACTGAAGCTCATGACGTCACATGCGCATCGCCAACCTGTTGTGTGCCAGAATTCAGGGCAGAATTACATATCAATGTCTGCTTATTAACAGACAAAATTCAACTTTGTGGGTTTATGAGAGGAGATATAAATCGCATGTTGCCCTTTGTTTTGATTTACACACAAGGAGAGTGAGATTCAGATGTTACAGTAGGTTAACACTACTGACATGTAGACCTTTGAACACATTGGTTTACATAACATTCTTTCATACACTTTTACATTATGTTCCAGCATGTGTTCTAACACATACATAGATTAGGTTTAGGGCTTGGAGTGAATGTTTAGTGTGTAGTGAATTTGAGAATATCAAAGTTTTAATGTGATGTGTTTCTTTTATATGTTTTCTGATATGGACCTCCCTCTTGTGTCTGGAATTAAAGGGAATAGGACATATAAAAGCTATATTAAAAAATAATAATTCACAGCGGGGGACAGAATAAAGTACAACATCCAGAAAATTATATTTAGCCAAAAATATATAAATAAATTTTAGCTGAGAATGGATATATTTACCTATAAGCCAATACACCCGCCATGCAGGGCCAAAGCGACCGTGTGGGAAACAACATTCTGGGCGAGAGCAGGCCGAGGGAACCGGGAGACGACGATGAAGCAGCGCCAGAGCCCGGAGATATTATCAGAGGAGGACCGAGAAGAGCAAAACCGGAGAAATTAGGGAAGACAAAATGACCCACAAACCCACAGGAAAACACAGAGAAGGCGACTTCCCCGATCGGAAGCACGTACATGCTAACACGCGGTATAAACCCCTGCGTACTTGTTGGACATGCGCGAGACGCCACTATCAGCAGGAGCCGGACCCACGCGATGTTTTTCCGAACACAACCAACAATACTATGCCGCCCATATAACCTAAGCATTATATACCATACCGGTGTGTACACACACAGTTTTCATTCCTCATGGGGTCTTTCCATTGACAATGCATTCCCTAGCCCCCTACCCTAAACCTAACACCCATCACTGATTGCCTAAACCTAACCCTTGTCCTAATCCTAACCTAATTGGAACTTAATCTCTAAAACCTAATCTTGACCCTCAAAACGGGGTTCATCCCCATGGGGACCGGTAAAATGTCCCCACGAGGGCAAGACGTCCCCACAGTGATGGTAAAAATCCAGAACAGTCCCCACCCCACATGTTAAAATCAGCACACACACACACACACACACACACACACACACACACACACACACACACACACCTTCCCAAAAAAAACAATTAGAATATCATGGAAAAGGAGTTTCATTTCCACAACACCATTGTAAAAATGTTAAACCTTCATAGATTCAGGGCCCACAATTTAAATGATTTCAAGTATTCATTTGTTTATTTTTACATAATTTGGGCTTCCAGCTCATAAAACCCACAAAAACAGGAATTTAAAAAAAATTAGAATGCCATGAAGAAATCACCATTTACTTCAGTTTTTGCAGAAAAAAAAAAGAAATTAGGATCACATCAAATCAAAATATGGCACTTTCAAAACGATATGTCAGTCTTCAATACTTGGTTGGGAATCCCTTTGCCGTAATCACTGCCTTGATGCGCCATGGCATTGAGACAATCAGCCTGTGACATGGGAGTTATGAAAGCCCAGATTTTCTTGATGCTTGCCGTCAGCCCTTCCTTGTTTTTGGGTCTGGTGTCCCTCATTTTCCTCTTGATACCCCATAGATTCTCAATAGGGTTTAGGTCCGGTGAGTTGGCTGGCCAGTCAAGCACTGTGATGGCATGAGCATCAAACCAGGTTCTGGTGCTTCTAGCGGTAGTGGGCAGGAGCCAGGTCCTACTGGAAGACGAAATCTGGCTCTCCATACAGATTCTCAGCAGAAGGAATCATGAAGTCCTCTAAAACATTCCGGTAGACTGTTGCAGTGACCTTGGATTTAAGAAAGCAGAGTTTACCAACACCTGCACTGGACATTGCACCCCAAATCATAACTGACTGTGGATATTTCACACTGGACCTCAAGCAGCTTGGTCTCTGTTCCTCACCCGTCTTCCTCCAAACTTTTGACCTTGATTCCCTGAATGAAGGGCACACTTTACTTTCATCAGAAAACAGGACCTCTTTGCTGGTGCATCTTCTCCTGCCACATTTTGCCCTTCCACTAGACTTCCCATTGATATGCTTGGACACAGCACTGTGTGTCAACAGCCAGCCTCATAGCTATGAACTTTTGCAGCTTACCCATCCATGGAGGGTAGTGATGATGGTCTTCTGGCCAGTTGTCAAGTCTGCAGTCTTCCCCATATTGAACCGAACTGAGACAATTGAACCAAACTGAAGCAATTTGACACCTGGGGAAACCTGTGCAGGTGCTTTGAGTTTAGTAGATGATTAGTGAGTGACACTCAAAACATTCATGCCCTGCAAAATTTGGGCTGATTTCTTCACAGTATTCTAATTTTTTAAATTCCCTTTTTTTGTGGGTTTTATGAGCTGGAAGCCCAAATTATGTAAAAATAAACAAATGAATACTTGAAATAATTTAAATTGTGGGCCCTGAATCTATAATCTATGAAGGTTTAACTTTTTCCAATGGTGTTATGGAAATGAAACACCTTTTCCATGATATTCAAATTTTTTGGAAACGGTCTGTAGATATTTTCAGGCTTATTTCGTGCACCTTTTGTAACCCTTCACCGTCACGGCATGGGTGGGTGTGCGCTCCATAAGTTCATGTTTTCTGCAAGTGTAACCTCTGAACCACATTATTTCAGATGCAACCCCAGAAGTACAAGACAATCATGGGAACAAGAAAAGAACAAATACAAAACTGTAATCAGTGTCGCCAACAGTTTACATGGAACTACCTGTGAATAAATGAAGGGATGATGTTTTACTGAGTGGGATTTGAACACTGTCAGCATAATTCAGCTACAAAATTTAAGCTATTCAGCTACATCAGTACAGCACTAATATTTGTTTTCACTCTAGGTGAGGCATTGGTCTCTACCAAAATTAATTTAATTAGTCCATTAACATTAATAAAACCTCAGTGTGATGCAGAGTATCTGTGGTGGAGTTTCATTGCCTGGCTGCGAGGTATTATATCAGGATGTACAGCTCCAACAGCTGACAGATATAATGGAGTACAGGGGAGGAAAACTTATATCTGTCATATAAAGTGTCATCTGACAAATCAGCAGGGTTGCAGCCATCTCTGAGTCACTCTCACGATATGTGCGCCAATGTTGACGGAATCTTCTAAAATGGAAGGCAGGCCATTTTCCAGGTGACAATTGGTCAGGGGGTGGTGGTTTTATCCTTGTGAAATCTTATTCAAAACTTAACCTGCTCTGGACCAGGTTAGGTGTTCAGCATAAGTTCAGAAGTGAAGTAGCGTCGTAGGATGGAAAATCCAGGGTTATCCCTGAAGTTATCTTGATAAGAGAAAATCCAGCTTTGTAGTACAGGCCCCAGGTGCCAATTTTAGCCATGGGGGCTCCCAGAAAGGCCTCAGCCTGTAACAGTTTCACAACACTGGGTTTTAGCTGGTTAACAAGTCTGAGCGTGTCTTACCTATAAACCGCCTATTTTTGTTAGTTCCTGTTCACTTCGGATTAGCTTGGATAGCATTTAGATAAGCTGTCAATTATTTGCCCCACGGCTCAGAGCGGTCCTGTCTTTGCCCATTTTAGTATTTTCCAGGAGTAATGACGCTCGGGACAGCGCAAGATAGTGACAGTATGACACGCCCAACTGGCTTTACTTTCAGCTCTTCAGATGTGACCGGATACTGCATCCAAATTTTTTTTAACAGTCTTTGATTGATACATGAACAGAACAAATTACACAGTTTTAAACCATGATGTTTGAAATCAAATGCATTTTTAATTAAAGGAAGGTGTCCAGAAGGAGAAATGCTCATTCCTAGTGTAGAAAATCAGAAGGCTCCAAAATGGCTATATAAATCATATAAAGACTAGAAAACCAAACACTAAATATAAAATAAGAGAATTATGAGAACTCCTAATAGTTACTAAACCACAAAGTGATGCAACATTAGGAAAGAAAAAAATCTTACTGAAACTCTCTCACTTTTAGAAAACATGTTACAAAACTTCAATCACTTAGAAAACAACGGACAACAGGCGTTACTGGGCACAGCCATCTTAAAACCTGGATTCTGCATCCTCAGCAAGTTACAAATTTTTTGTTTGGAAAAAATAAGAGTTCTTGTTTTCCTTTGGAACATGATGGAGGACAAATTAAACATTACAATGCAGAGTTGTACATCCTTTCACAATGCTACTGCATCTGGCAATACAGTATTAAGTTGAAAAATTCAAAAGCCTGCATAATTTATATCACAATAAATCAACCACCAGTTAATCTTTCTTTATGAATCTTGTAACTTGTCCAGGTTTACGTTTACATTGATTTCTTCTGTGTCTAAATATATTTCTCTATGGGAAAACTTTGTTCCACAAAGGTCACAGGAGAATTGTTTCTCTCCAGTGTGGACTCCCATGTGTTGTTTTAGATTTGACTTTAGCCCAAATGTTTTTCCACAAACATCACAGCCATACGGTTTCTCTCCAGTGTGAGTTCTCCTGTGTTTTGATAAAGTTGTGCTTTGTGCAAATCTTGTTTCACAAACATCACAACTATATGGTTTCTCTCCAGTGTGGATCATTACATGCCTCCTTAAATTTCTATCAGAAGTAAAGTTGTTTCCACAAACATGACAGGCAAAAGGTTTCTCTCCAATGTGGAGTCTCATATGTTTTTTAAGACATGAATTCAACGTAAACCTTTTTGCACAAAAATGACAGACAAAAGGTTTCTCTCTCGTGTGGAGTCTCATGTGTTCTTTAAGGAGTGAATACAATGCAAACCTTTTCCCACAAACATCACAGCCAAATGGTTTCTCACCAGTGTGGGTTCTCATATGTTCTTTAAGGTGTGAATACAACATAAATCTTTTTCCACAATCATCACAGCCAAATGGTCTCTCACCAGTGTGGGTTCTCATATGTTCTTTAAGGTGTGAATACAACATAAATCTTTTTCCACAATCATCACAGCCAAATGGTCTCTCACCAGTTTGGAGTTTCCTATGTCGATAGAGATTTGTCCTTTGGTTGAAACTTTTTCCACTCACACCACAGTCATATGGTTTTTTTCCTGTGTAGATTATCTCAAGACTACTTAAACCTGATTTATAAATAAATCTTTTACCACAAACATCACCGTGAAACTGTTCCTCTCCTGTATGGGTTTTCATGTGTGATAGAATGTACCGCTTGTGGATAAATTTACCACAAACTGAGCATTCCACACAAGTATTTGAACCTGATTTGGGGGATTTTTTCTGCTCACAGTTATCACTGCTTTCAGATTCAGAATCTGATAAAGGTTTCTGCCAGCAGTCATAATCATCATTGTCTTCATTCTTCATTCTCAGGGGACTATGTCTTTTCACTGTTATTGGGTGTGCTGAATATTTGGATCTGGAGCACTGAGGTTCTTCCTTTGTCTTCATTCACAGAAACAGAAGTATTTGTGAACCTGGTGAAACCACCCTACATCCCGCTGAGTGGCTTTCCCTCCTGTCTGGTCAAGTGTTCTTGTTTCTCCTCCTTTATATAATCCAGGTCTTGGCTCTGGTTCCTCATCAATGTCAAATCTCAGGCCTGGTCATGGGATAAAACTTCTTGTCACCAGCAGCTGCAAGACATGCAGGAGATAATGAAGCACACAATATGATAAGTTACAACTGTGCTTTATAATCACACCAGAAAAGTCAAACTTTGATTTTGCTTGTTAGATTTTAGATAAGTGTTGCCTCAATAGGCACATTCGGACAGAGAGGTTCTAAGAACGTAGTTCCTATAACTACATGTCACGAGTTTGAGGGAGGACCTTTATAGGGACCATGTGGGACACAATCGTTGCGACAGTGACTAATTTATGCCCCAGCAGATCTGATACAAAACCGGTTTCTCATCTCTTATTCAAAGCTATTATAAAAGCTAACTTACCAGCTTTCCTTCTCTTTTCACATATCCTGGAGAGCCATCAGGTACGTCACATTTTGAGTAGCTTCAGCCTGGTTAGAGCTAGCTCTGAAACGGATGCGGCAAATAGTCACAGCTCGTAACAGGTTTTCCCAGAGGAAATACAAAAAGTGTGCTGTGCCGTGTGGAAGGGTTACGAAAATGTGCAGTGGAAAAGGCCCATTAGATTGCTTTAATCATGCAAGTGGGTAAATTTAAATCCAGAAAAAACTGAAACGGCAACTAATTTAAGTCAAATTCCTGCCAGTGACTGGTTTGGTTTGATCCACTTCAAACGAACCGTGGTACAATTCCATGGATAGTCTTCATCGTTTGGCTGAACACCAACCGTACTCTGGTGCACAACAAAGAAGCGGACTCTGGTCCACCTGAAACCCGGGGGTCTCAGTTCACTTGCAAACAGACAATCAGACTATCCAGCGCATAGACATCCAACACACCTAATGGAAGTGATGTTTGACTGCAATAAAGCAGGAGAAGGAGCAGAAGGACGTGGGTAGATTATTGTTTGGATTGGAGGGAAAGCAAAGCAAACAGCGCGTGTTTGAAGACGCCTAGGTCAAAACAACAACTTCATCATTGATCAGTGGTTGTATTGGGGAGCGTCGCCCCTTCACGGGTAGTTGTTTAATTACGGTGGCTTAACCAGGCTGTTTGGTCCGCTTCAGTTGATGCAGTTTGAACGAAGCAAAGGAAGGTGTGCAATTTTTCAGAAATCCCTGCCCAATCGAACCGAGGTCCCGCACTATCCTGGTGTGAAAGCTCCCTAAAGGTCCATTTACGCTCCCTTGTGCTGTGGACTGCACTCATATAGGCCAACTGTAAGCTTTTTCATTCAGTAAATGTGCAACTAACTTGTGATGCGCAAATGTGTCTCACAAATATAGCAGCACGTTGGCCTGATGATTCAACTCATGATTCTTTATACTGCGGAAGAGTAGTGCTGGGAACAAACTTAAAGCATGGGCCGTGCGACATACCTGGCTTCTCAGTGATTTTAAAAAAAAATGCATTTAACATTCTAAAGTGTTCATGTGATTTCAATGTCTTTATTCTAGACCATTCTAACTATCCTAACGGTGGCCAATGCCACCTTCTGCTACTCATTTGTTTCCATTTTATTACTTATCCCAGAGGAGTGACATCTTTACACTGGCTATCCTGTTTGACAAAGAATTGACTTCTAAATCCAGCTGTTAGCAAGGTTATTATAGTTAACTAAAACTACCCAAATAAACCAACTAAAATACAAAATAAACGTTTCTTTAAAAAAAAAATATTACTAACTGAAACTATATTATGTCTTAATAACCAAAACTAAGGCTGCACGGTGGCGTGGTGGTTAGCACCGCAGCCTCACAGTAAGAAGGTCGCTGGTTCAATTCCCGGCTGGGGAGGGGGTTCGAACAATTCCAACAGTGGCCTTCCTGTGTGGAGTTTGCATGTTCTCCCCGTGTATGCGTGGGTTCTCTCCGGGTACTCCGGCTTCCTCCCACCATCCAAAGACATGCATGTTAGGTTAATTGATCACTCTAAATTGCCCCTAGGAATGAATGTGAGCGTGAATGGTTGTCTGTCTCTCTGTGTTGGCCCTGCGACAGACTGGCGACCTGTCCAGGGTGTACCCCGCCTCTCGCCTGATAATAGCTGGGATAGGCTCCAGCAACCCCCGCGACCCTGAACTGGATAAGCGGTACAGAAAATGACTGATGAACTAAAACTAACTAAAATTACTGACAAACTATCTGTAGTTTTAGTTTTTGTAAATTTATTTAATACATAAGCGTTTTGGGTTTATATGAAGTCCATTTCTTTCTAATCCATTTTCTTTGCTTTACCAGTTTTCTCCGGGCATTTGCTTCATACGACAACGGTTAACAGTCTGTAAAGTCACATGTTGACAGTCTATGGCTATGGTGCAAGTTGAGGGAAAGCAGCAGAGTCCTATTATGGATTTATTTGATTATGACCATGTCAACCATAAAATTAAGTGCCTTGTAATTAGAAGCAGGTGACACAAGGGATGAGAAACAACGGCATCCATAATGGACTGCTTCCACGAAGACTAGCAACCTGTCTTATGAAAAGGTTTGTGTTGTTACATTCATGTGTCGCTTTAGTCCGTTGGCTATGTTGGTTTTTACCCAGCACACTATGTTCAACCAGCCTCAGAAGCAGTATGTACCCATTATGTACTTAGGCCTGTTATCTTGTGGGCTATTGTATTTGTTTGTGGATGGCTAATCATGTGTCCTCTGAATAAAATTTTCAAATTGTGTTGAGCTTTTATCATATTTTCACTGATGATTTTGAGTGTCACACCTGACAAATACCTATAATTTACAAAAAATTAAA
Organism: Atherinomorus stipes; assembly: GCA_023101725.1. Classification (NCBI taxonomy): domain Eukaryota; kingdom Metazoa; phylum Chordata; class Actinopteri; order Atheriniformes; family Atherinidae; genus Atherinomorus; species Atherinomorus stipes. Next base: position 17,916 of record JALJCO010000606.1, on the reverse strand, counting down.
ACATTGAAACTAATAAAAACTATACAAAAACTAAGCATTTCCCAAAAAGAAAACCTGCTCAAAAAACTAACTAAAACAACTGAATTGAAAAACAAAAGGTCAAAATACAATAAAAACTTCAATGAAAAATCCTAAACTATTTTAACATATCGCTGTTAGTTTACAAGCACTGAATGGTTTAGAACCAAGTTACGGTTCCCACAGTCAGAGCTAAACCTGGAGAGGCAGTGTTCAGTTTTTATGCTCCTCACATGTGGAACAAACTCCCAGAAAATTGCAAGTCTGATGAAACTCTGCAGTTTCACATCAAGCAACGTGTTCTAAAATTTTAACAGCGTTAACACACCATTAACTTGCCCACCACTAATACACACACCCATACGGTTTGGTTTGATTCGTATCTAACCAAACTGTACGGGTGTGTATCAAACCGTGAGCACTACGTAATGAAAAGCATGTATTGAAGGATGAAAATGTGTTTTGTATCGTTACACCCCAATACAATATACATACATACACACACACTATATATATATATATATATATATATATATATATATATATATATACACACACACTATATATATATATATATATATATATATATATATATATACATATACATATACATATACATATACATACACACACACACACACACACACACACACACACACATTTCCACCAGCAGGTCTGGGACGTGGAAGATGGTATGGTAAATCCTGAGATCTGTTGTGTCTCCACAGCCAACTGTTCCTTTATCATGTAGGTGGTGATGCTTGAGTTAAAACAAAGAACTTGGCCAAGAAATGAATAATGAGAACTGCTGACATCCAGATGTTTGTGTCATTCCTTCTTGGCATGTGGCTATAAATTACAAAAAAAATTAATTAATTAAAAAAAAAAATCAACAGGATATCATTCATGGCGCTTTTTCTGCATTGTTGCTGGTGCCGAGTTGCCCAGGAAGTGATAATCCTTTTAACCAATCACTGGATTGTAGCAAGTCAAGCTCTGCCTTCTTGGGTCAGATCACTGAGATTGGTACCCTAACAAAAGGGTGCCAATAAAATTAGACAGGCTGGGTCAAATGTAAGAGAACTCATTCCAGGTTCTGCCTTTACAAAAGCAAAAAATGCAGACCAACCTATCCTGGATCCACTGGTGGAACCAGCTCTTAGAAGAAATTGGTAAAAAGACTATAGACACTACTTTAAAATCTCTTATTTAGGTCAGTGTAATCCATTTGTTTTATAATCAGGACAATGTATCATTTCATTTTACATTTAAGGTGGTCCTGAACCCTCCTTATGAAGAGAAATAGAGGACAAACCTCTTGATCCAGTGCGCCCTGGTTACAGACAACTCGCCCACAGAAAACGCAACACTCTCTTCTTTGCGTTTTTGAAAGAGAAAACGGAAAAAGAAGAGAGATCTCCTTTACGCAGCGGGATGAAAAAACTGTCTCTGTGCAGGGAAAACGCAAATATGAGCGCATGTCAGGTCTCCAGTGGGCAGTGAAACTTTTCAACCACTGATCCAGATACAGCCATGTCCTGGTAAAAGCAGAAAAAACACCACAACAGAAGTGCCGCTTGTACGGAGGAGCTGGTTATGGTGCATATAACCTCCCCAGCGGCATAAATGTTCCATAGAACCAGACCATGCGCAAGTGCAAGACGACATGAAAGATTCCAGCTACACTATCCAGACTCACCTTGCACTATCAGAAATTGTCACTCTGGAGGCTGTTGTCAGATATTTGCCTTTTTACCAACGAAACTCTGTTACTGTGTAAATAAGAGGCCAGAAGGCAACAAGACTCTTACTGTCTCAGCCTTATAGTATAATCAGGCCGTTATGATGTATGAGAATTTTTTCCACTTCAAGTAAAATTGAGAATCAGATCAAAATTAAATTAAATAGAAAACCTGATATTCATTTAGATTTATCTTCCAGTTTGATCACATTTCAGTACACATGATACATGATAAACCAAATATTTCTTACAAAATATATAGAAATATGAACAGTGTACCGTAACCTCTGCTTACTGTATTATACAGATGTAGAAATCCTAATAACGCTAGATAGGGCTGTGCAATTAATCAATATTTGATCGTGATTTCAATTTTAATGTCAAACAATCTCCGAACTCATAATCAAGTTGAAATGATTCATTTGCCTTTTTTTTTTTTACACAATTTCTGAAAGTTATTCTGCAGTTAAAATTAATTTCAGTGGCTTCTCACATGTGCAGTTGTTGGATGCCATTTACAGAAATGTTAGATTTGGAATGTTGTAGCACTGCACTAAAGCTTAAAGGCCTCCTTCCACTGAAAACCCGTTTAACTTGCTCCTTCTGAAATACGGAGGGTTTCCCCTTGTTTACTTACACATGCTGACTTGCTAGCGTTGCGTTGCCCCCAGTCGGCTGTGCTTCCTCTTTAGAGAAACAATACGAAGAAAAGAGCGAATCGGGAACAGCCTCGCACTTCTACGTCACATTTCAAATAGCGTATCCCACGTGGGGTTTATATCTGTCCATTGGAAGGCAGGTAACCCTCCACTACACACTAGAAGTGAAGACAGCACGACTGTAGCTTCGGAGTTGAGAAGCTAATTAGCTAACTGTTTGTTAGCATGGCGGAACAAACTTGTTTGTCGGCTCCATTTCCTGTCTGTAGCGAAATAAGAGCGGAGGGCGGAGCTTCCTTCATACACTGATGGGAGCCAGCCAATCAGACGGAAATTCATGAGAAGGACCCGGAAAAGCCTGCTGTTGGACCACAAGCCTCTCTTCTAGTATACAAATACAGCTGGATACAAAGATACCAGAAGGTTTTTTTAAACAGAAACGATGCAGAATGCATTCAATAATAATGGAGAACACAGAAATATTAATGAAATGACCATGGAAGTACAACTTTAAAGTTTAGTTTGGTGTTTTTATTTATTTAATCTTTTAAAATAAAAATTTGTATATTTATTTTATTTTTTCAAATATCGAAAAATTGCAGAACAGCTTGACAGCTTCTTTTGGATACATTTATGTTTTTCTATGCTTTATTTAATATTCAAAATATATTTTTTTTATTCATTTAATGTTTATTTTAAAACAGCTGTGGGGTGTGGATTCATGGCCTTTTTTCAGTTTCAATGGTTTGCGTATATCATTAACCAACGGTTTGACAGAGAGAAATGCTAAATAAATGCAATGTGTAACTAAAAAATAATCGTTTGAATAATAGATAATTCAGTATAAACAAAAATAATCATGATAATGACTTTTTTCATAGTTGAGCACCTCAGATAGATAGGAGATTTAGCACAGACATAATATCACTGCAGGCAAAGTCAGGTACATCTTGGACTTAATTTCCATCATCTGCTGCTCACAAAGTCAAAATACTATGAAAAATAATATGAAAATCCTGGTATACTATACAGGACCCATACTAGTAATGCAATATCGACCCATAATATCAGCAGGTTGTATCGGCTGAGGTTGATGAGAAAATATCGGTATTAGCCCTAAAAAAAATCTGTATCGGACGACACCTAGTAGGGAATGGGAGCGGTTAAGCATTACGCGGGAGCAGTGCCATGGTGGCATCTACCTCAATGTAAACATTAGATTCTTCCATTTATTCACAGCGAGTTCGGACACAGAGCTCCTGAGGAAAATGTGCTGAAATGCCAGAAAGGAAAAGGATTTACAGGGAGACTCTAACCAACAAGGGCAGGGAACGTCGTCTCCAGAAATTTGCAGCAGGACCGGTTTCTGGTTTAGCTGATGATGCAACCTTCCCATTCCCAGTTCATAGATCATTTCTATTTGCGTTACTAGTCGCACTTTAACTGATTAAACTTTTCCATTATTTTCTGTCATGAGGCTGTTCATGTCATTGTAGTACCCAAATATTTGGATTTACATAATTTTGCCTTTAAAACGTCCCTCTAAAGGGTCTAAGGCCCCCTGTAGCTATCTAGCAGCTACCTGACCAGGTTGTCCACCCTGGTTGTGACCCTTGAAGGTCCTAGATATCATTTCTGGTGTCAAACCTTTTTCAATCCCCTGTGTCTGGGTTTTTTATTTGCCCCCTGGGTATTGGTTACCATTTTTCCAATCACAAGATCTGGTAACAATGATGAACATTTGTTTGCAGTTGTTAAGTGGTTACTATTATTTCAATCACGTTTTACAAAGTTTAAATATTGTGGTTTTTAACCCAAAATCTTCTAATACATGTCTATAACACTTGTAGTGTAACATAAACTACTTACAGCATTGCTTCAACGACGCATCATCGTGGATGGCAACAGATTACCTTCAGACATTGTATGAAGAATCTGCCATGTGCTCCTGTTGCACCAGGAAGAAGGAAGTACCCAAACAGGAAGCTTGATGACATCACAAGAAGTGATGTCATCAAGCTAAGCCAACTTTATTTATAAAGCACTTCACAACAGCAGCTGCTGAAAAAGTGCTAAAAAAATTCTGCTGTATTTATTCTCTAATGCTCTTAGGAGTTTTATTTATTCATTCTATGTCATGTTTATTTTTTTTATCTTCTAGTCTTGAAGCATCTCCACAATTATTTAGCTCATTCTTGAATGTTTGGACAAAAGAGGTTTTAAAAGTAATTTAAAAAGTTATATGTAGGGAAAGGTCTTTGCTATTCGACCATGTATAGGAACATTTTCTAAAAGTTTTATCATTTTTTTCTTTTTGAATATGCATTTTTCCATTTCGAATTAAATTTATATCAATTAAACCTAAAGGTTGAATATGGAACATTTTTATTAAAAGGTATATTTTTTTAAAAATAATACCTCCACAGTCGTTTGGGGGTGTACAGAATGAAAGTACAACATTTCCCAGAAAATTATATTTATTCTATAAAAATTATAAAATAAATTTTACGGGTTCGATAATGGCATTTTATTTACATCTATAACCAATACCCCGCCATTGCAGGTTGCCAAATACGATCTCTTGTGACACAATATTTCGTCATAGTCAGGCTTGTACAGGGGAAAACGTAGAGACAACGAGGAAGCAGCTGCTTCAGAGCCCTGGAGATATTGTTATCTGTTTCTGAGGAGGAGGACCTGAGAAGAGCAAAATCTGGAGAAATTTTGGTGAAGACTTCACTAAATGGACCCACATAAACGTTTTCCACGGAGTAAAACACGGAATGGCGACTTTCCCTCCTGGATCGGAAGTTAGCTTGTTTGCTACCGTGCAACGTTAGCTGTCGGTTATAAACTCCTCTTGTTACTTGTTGGACATGCTGCAGACTGTTGGTCACTTGCGTATTGGCAGTGAGCCTGGCATCCCAGTGGCTGGAGTTGTTTTTCTGCCGTTGCAACTACAACCTAGACACACGTGATGTCGCTGTTCTGTCCGTATTCCATATTCAACCTTTAACTTTTCTCAATTTTACATGTCACACCGATGTTCTCAAATATGTTGCAATAGAGTTTTGTTACTCTGATATGTAATAAAATACAGTACACCAACAACTTAAAACCAGAGATATTATAAGCATCTTCAAAGCAAGTCAGTCTGTAGCAGCAGCAGCTGCACCGTAGTCACATGACTGTGAAAATGATCTGGCACTCCTGAATTAAATTATGTATTTATTTGACTAAGGTGGCAAAGCTGAGCTCTGAGGTGATGGAGCTCAGGCCCAAGGTGGCGAAACTAGGCTCCGGCCCATTGTGTAGTTGTAGTGGGTGTTTAAAACTTGACAAAACACGCACCTGTTCATTTCTAGTGGTGCTGACTGTTTCCAAGAAGACTATCCTCAGGAATCATACACTAAAAGAATCTGCTCATAGACTACATCCCCTAAGGGGCCGATCAGTCTTGGCACAGTTGGAGTATATCCCGGGTACAAACAGTGTGGGGGGGGGGGGGGGGGGGGGGGGGGGGGGGGGGGGGGGGGGGGGGGGGGGGGGGGGGGGGGTAATATGCTTCACGTTTAAACTTCAATGTGACCGATGGCTGCGGCACACTTCCCAGGCCCACCTCTGGAACGGTTGCTGGCACAAAACGATTGCATTATTCACCCGCGTGATGAAGATGTAATGACAGAAAGGAGGGCCTGGGCGGGATTAAATATTCAAACTCCCGGATGGGGCCAGGTGCGCTTACCAGTCCGCCAATGGAACATCCCCTTGGCCAAATAGCCAGGGTGCAAGATCACTTAGAGGCATAGTGACAGGACTGTCAACTGTCACATTAGAAAATACAAACTTCTCTGACAATAAAATAACCCTACCTGGCAATTTTTCATCACATTTTTACAATCATAATCTGCAATAAACCAGTCACATCAACCCCCTCAGTTTTCAGACACCTCCATCCGCATCCTTAGTGATTAGTTTCTATTCATCTTTTTATTTTTCTTTCTCATCTTTTGCCTGATAACCAAAATGTATACAAATTGTTGTGTAGACTATATATCCTCAGAAAATACAAGCTTCTGATAATCATGACACTATGGGCCCGATTTACGAAAGGTTTGCGCTTGTTAAAACAGGCGCTATCTTCATTACGCACGCAATAATCCGCCAGAGCTGATTTACAAAGCAGGGCAAAAGGAGGTTTGCGCCTGTCAAGGGGCAAAATAGCGCCGCTGTCCATTTTGCGCATCTGCTGCAGATGAATATGCAAAACTGGGCGTTTCTGCCAGAAGGCGCAAAATATTGGGAGGAGACTATGCAAAACCTCAGTTTAACACGCGCAATGTGATCTATCAACTGTTCAAAGGAAAGCGGGGGCAAAAGATTGCGTGTAATTTAGCACGTCTGAAAAGCAGGTATAACTGGCAGCTTTATGCACTGATGGCTGAAAGAATGCTGCACACAGGACTGCAGACATCGGGTCAGAATCATTTCTCATGATGTGTTCAGGCGACACGTCAAGTTTTCATTATTTAATTAAATAACAATCAACATCACTGTTAAACACGAGTTATTCTAGACATGAACCAGAACACCTGCAGCTGCAGCACATGGTAGTTAAAGCTGACATTAATTATGTCTTTTTATTTTATTTTATTTTTTGCCAATGGCATATTTTTAAATTAAAATCATCTCCTGCTCCTCCACACCCCAGCAACTGCTGCTGCTCTGAGGTTGCTTTCCTGCGTGAGTTGGCCCCCACCCCACAAAAAACTCAGTGAAAATAACCAGTAACGTCGCACAAACTAATGATACTATTTTTTTACTGAGTTTTGCATGGGGGTGGGGGGCAATTACGCAGGTCCCGCGCCTGGCATTGTGCCAAAGAGCGCGCAGTCTGTGCGTAATATCAGATCATCTTCAACAGCGTGTCCTTATCCATGTCCTTAAACTGGCCTCTTCTTACGATCCACAGAGAAACCTGCTGCATTATTTTTATTTATAGTTATTATGAGGAGTTCATTTGCAAAAACAGACAAACGCCACTGTGGAAAAACGGAGTTAACTGCTTTTGTTGCTGTCGGGTACAAACGTCCTATCTCCATTTTACATCATTAAAACCCTCTACTTCATGGAGCTTGATTTTCTGAAAATATTCAAAAAGTAAATGAAGAGTTTATTTGCAAAAGCAGTTAACTCCGTTTTTTCTAAATGACGTTTGTCTTTTTTTGTAAATGAACTCTTCATATTTATCTTATATTCAGTTTTTTATTTGCCTCATTATATCTCTGAAACTAACATCTCTCTCATCAGGATGAATTTCATTTTGCGTTTACCACATGCTCTTCTGAACTTTCCGTGGCGCAGTCGGAGCGCACGCTAAATCCTCATTTAAATCCTGCTGTTTGCGCCTGTTACAGATTGCGCGTGTAATCTTTGTAGATCACCCGCAAACGCTAAAATGACAGCGCACGCTATTTTTTTTGCGAGGCAAAGACATTAGACTCGCAATTTGGAGTCTTTGTAAATCAGGCCCTATGTGACAACTATTCACAACTCACTGTTATTTACACAAGAAACTTCCTGATGTGGATGCCATTTCAGTGCCCACCTTCTTTCTGACACACTAAAGTTTCTGTGACCTGCAATATGATATCATCATTAATATGTCATCAAACATTCACAATCTGGTTAAATGATGCCTCCGCTCACTGGCTGGTCTGATAACAAACTGAACCCTAATGAATCCACACTTAAGAAAAACCATTTTTCTGTCAGTTCTGTGGAAGAGATTTCACCCATAAGCGAAGTTTAGTAAGACACAGGAGACTTCACAGACGCAAACTTAAACCTGGACAAGTTAGTAGAAAAGTACTTGGAGAGCGCATACCTCCGCCAAGTAGCTCTCACTGTGATAAAGAATCCTTAAGATGTGACTTTAGTCTGTACACTTTTCCTCAAACATTACAGCCATATGGTTTCTTTCCAGTGTGAGTTCTCATGTCTTAATAATGTTGTGCTTTTTGAAAATCTTACTTCACAAACATCACAACTAAATGATTTCTCTCCACTGTGGATTTTCACATGTTGTTTTAGATTTGACTTTTGTCTGAACACTTTTCCACAAACATCACAGCTATATACTTTCTCTCCAGTGTGAGTTCTCATGTGTCTTAATAAAGTTGTGTTTTGTGCAAATCTTGCTTCACAAACACCACAACTAAATGGTTTCTCTCCAGTGTGAATTCTTAAATGTGTCTTTAAACTTGACTTGGCAGTAATTTTTTTTTCACAAACATGACAGATAATAGGTTTCTCTCCAGTGTGGGTTCTCATATGTTTTTGAAGGTGTGCATTCACGGTAAACTTTTTTTCACAAACACTGCAGCCAAATGGTCTCTCACCAGTGTGGAGTCTCATATGTTCTTTAAGGTATGAGTTCAACATGAACCTTTTTCCACAAACATCACAGCCAAATGGTCTCTCACCAGTGTGGAGTCTCATATGTTCTTTAAGGTGTGAGTTCAACATGAACCTTTTTCCACAAACATCACAGCCAAATGGTCTCTCACCAGTGTGGAGTCTCCTGTGTCAATCGAGATTTGTGAGTTGGTTGAAACTTTTCTTGCATACATCACAGTCATATGGTTTCTTTCCTGTGTGGATTATCTTATGACTATTTAAATGTGATTTAGAAATAAATCTTTTACTACAAATATCACAGCTAAATTGCTCTCCTCCACTGTGTATTCTCATGTGAATTTTAAAATATGCGGCAAAAGTAAATCGTTTTCCACAAACATCACAGCCACATCTTTGCTCTCCCGTATGGATTTCCATGCGTAGTAAAATGTACTTCTTTTGGAGAAATTTACCTCACACTGAGCATTTCACTCGGCTATTTAAACATGATTTAGTGGCTTTTTTCCTCTCACAGTTATTACTGCTGCTTTCAGATTCGGATCCAGAATCTGATAAAGGTTTCTGCCAGCAGTCATAATCATCATCTTCATTCTTCATTGTCAGAGGACTATGATGTCTTTTCACTAGTATTGGGAGTGTCTGATTATTTGGACCTGGAGCGCTGAGGTTCTCCTTTTTCTTAATTCATCACAGAAAAAGAAGTATTTGTGAACCTGGTGAAACCATCCTGCAGCCCACTAAATGGCTTTCCCCCGTCTAATCAAGTGTTCTTGCTTCTCCTCCTTTATATAATCCAGGTTTTGGCTCTGGTTCTTCCTCAATATCAAGTCTCAGGCTTCAGTTATGGAATAAGAACTTCTTTGTCACCAGCAGCTGGAAGACATTCAAGGAATAATTAAACACACAATATGATTAGGTACAACTGTTATTTATAATCACACTACAAAACATACACATTGTTTTTGCTTGTTAGGTTTCAGATAGGTGTTTTACATAAAATTACTCAACATGAAAGGTTTGAGAGCATTTGATAAAACCAAGTGGTTGTGCCAAGTGGTTGTGCCCAAAAACAATTTTTTTGTTTTAATCCATTGTTTCTAAAATCTTTTTAAAAATACTCAAATTTGTCAAACCACGTTATGCTCTGGAATGATCAGAGTCAATGAAACTCCTCTCCACCTCTTAAAAGAGACAAAAATATCAACATTGATCAGAAGTTAGCCAGAGAATATCATGAGGGCGATTAAATCTGAAAGAATAAATATTGAAAAACTACTATCAAAAAGTAATCAAAACCTTCCATGGTAGAGTACTGCTTCTTTAACAAACATTGCATTGAGAAAACATCTCTGAACACAAGTGTTGGTCATTTACACATACACAAAAACAGACTTCACAAACCGCCCCTGATCTCACTGCCTTGCCATCCCCGCCCCCCTACTTCCCCTGTCCAGGCCAACAGTAGAGGATTGCACTTTTAGCTGTATCCTCTCCCCCACCATGGTTCCGGGGACAACCTCCTTCCCTGCCATGTATTTCGTAATGTTGTAACTTGTCTGCATATGTATTAATTTGCATTGAGGTGTTTTTTAAAAGACAATTTGTCTGGTTGTGCGCCCTGGTAAAGGAAGCAAACAAAGTAGTTCTTCCCAAAATGTATCCTTTTCAAAGTATCTTACAAACACAGCCAGCTGCTCCATATCCAAATAGCTGTGGCTACAAGAAATAAGAAACTTTTTGTCAACCATTAAACAGATATTGCAAAAGAATTACTGCCATCTAGCGTTGAAATTTGGGTATCTCATTCAAACGAACACTGTACACTGGCACAGTGGTGGGGAACCCTGGTCCTCAAGGGTCGGTGTCCCTTCAGGTTGTCCATTTCTTCCCACTCCAGCACACCTGATTCAAATCAAATGGATCTAACAGCCAATCAAGTTCTGTACAGAAAATTATTGATTTGAATCAGGTGTGTAGGAGCAAGGACAAGTGGAAGACCTGCAGGATGAGGCCAAGGTTCCCCACCGCCGCTCTAGCACATCACTCGCTCAAACACGTACTGCAGCAGTGGTAGCCATCGTGTATCAAAAAGCCTTGACAACACAGATGCAACCATGTCATTCAAAACTCCAAGGAGTTTTCAGTGAAGAGTTTAGTTAACAGAACCGCATCATCTGCAAAAAATCTTGAGACCCCAAAACCAGATCCTGTCAACACCTCGGCTGCACCTGGAAATCCTGTCCATAAAGATTATGAACAGGATTGATGACAAAGAGCAGCCTTGGCAGAGCCTAACCCTCACCGGAAATGGATTCAACCTACAGCCGGAAATGTGGACCAAGCTTTGGCGCTGGTCGTACAGGGACCGGACCACCCGCACAAGGGGGGCCCAGTAGTCCATACTCCTGGAGCACCCCGAGGTCCTTGGGGGACGTGATCGAACACCTTCTACAAGTCCACAAAGAACATGTAGACTGGGTGAACTCCCATGTTGCCTACAGGACCCTGAAGAGGGTGTAGAGCTGGTCCACTGTTCTATGACCAGGATGAAAACCCTGCTCATCCTCAATCCAAGGTTCGACTATACAATGCACCCTCCTCTACAGGACCCCTGAATAGATTTTACCAGGGAGGCTGAGGAGTGTGATCCCCCTGAAGTTGGAGAACACCCTCCAGTTCCTGCAGGCGAAAAGCTGTGAAGGTTCAACTGAACACATGTTCATTTGTTCATGTACATGTACATGTGGTTTGGCTGAGTCCTTCCTCAGCAGAGGAGAGCCATTAAAATACTAGAACTAAAGGACAACAGTTTATCCTGATATTCACAAGCTTGCAGAGAGATATCTACAGTTTGTACTAGGGATGTGTGCATCGGATACAACTGGCGGCTAATTGCGCAACAAATCTTTTGTGGTGTGTCTGAATCGGTGAAAATCCATGGTAACACTGATTATTACATAGTTTGTCTCCTCGTCACACATATTTCCGATGCGCCTTGAACGTACCATCACTATCTTTTAAGTTTCGTTTTTAAAACATGGGAGCCGGGTGGCACAGTTGCAGCAAGTAAACAGCAAACACGGAGGGAGGAGACAGCAGGTGGAGAGGACATGTTTAGCATCTCTGAGGACACGAGTTTAAAGTTTGGCGATAATTGACCGATGGAAAACTTGACAAGAAATCTGTGGTTTGAAAACAATGTTGCCCTGCTGCTACTGTATAAAAGACATCAGCAGCATGACAAATATGGCAAGGTGGGCGGCATGGTGTGGATACTGATCCCCCCCACATCGTCCTGGTTCTACCGATGAACATAAATATGAGGTGAGCAGAAGCAGAACTGGTGAGAAAATGATCTTGTTTTATTCTTTAACAAAACTGAGACTTTCTGACAGCATCTCTGTCTGTACCAGAGAGAACTGCATCGGTTTAGGATGATTTATTAGTTTGATTTGAAGAAAACATTCAAAAAAATGAATATTAAAACATCCTTCACAAGGAAAGGGAGAAGGTAAAATGATTGTGATGATTCTTAGAAACCAGATGGAGACGTGTAAATTATTTGTTCTGTGTTAAATTTTGAATCGCAGAATCGAATCGAATAGTCAAATCATTAGTGAATCACATCATATCGGCAGGAGGCTTCACTGTATTGTGAATGTATTGTATTACTGACAGAATATGGAGATGCGTATCGAATCGCCCTCCTTGGTGGGGATTTGCATCCCTAGTTTGTACATTTATTCCAGCTCCATCTGGGCTATGTGAAAGTGGTGTTCTCCAAAGCTGGAGAGTTATTAACAGAAAAAGAACAGACTGACTTAGTTTAAATTAAAAATATCTGAACCCCCAAAATGCACCCAAATAAGGTGTGAAATAGGTAGAAAAAACTAAAGGAGTTTACATCCGAAATAAAGTCAAATGCCTTTTAACTTTGTCTCAGCAGTGTGTGAAACAAAGTAACGTTATGGGCCTTTTCCATTGCAGCTGCACGGTACATCGTACAGCACCAGATGTTAAAGACAACCAGGACGGTTTTTGTTTCCACACAGGAGAAGTAGTAGTCTTCTACCTCGAAGTGGGTGGAGTAGGCGCAGTCGAGACTGCCGTGACGTCACTGCCGTGCCACGCGGTGGTCAGTTAAGTAAAAACAACAATAGAGGCATCGGATGATATGGAGATGTTACTGCTGTTGTTGTTTTATCTGTGGCTTGTTGTCACCGAAAACAGCGAGATATTCTTAGAAGAGGTGAGGTGAAACACATATGACGCGTATGACAACAACTTCCTTTGGCCAAGCAGTGGAGAGCCGTCAGGTACGTCACGTTTTGTGTAGGTTCAGTACGGTTAGAGCTAGCTCTGAAACGGGTGCAAAAAATCGTAATGGCTGGTAACACGTTTTCCAAGAGGAAACACAAATAAAGCGTGCCATGCCGTGTGGAAGGGTTACGAAAATGTGCAGTGGAAAAGGCCCATTACTAGGGCTGGGAAAATATCGATACACTGAAATATCGCAATATTTTTATATGCTGATATCATATTGATATTTAAAATGCTGTATCGATCTATTTTACTGATGGAATCTCACGAGATTTTGTCGTTCAGTCATGTAATCTCGCAGATTTTTGTGAAATCCCACGAGAATTTGTAAGATAACGATGAAATCGCGCAAGATTTCATTGGTAAAATAGATCAATATCGCATTTTTAAATATCTATATGAGATCTGCATATGAAAATATTGCAATATTTCAGTGTATCATTATTTTTTCCCAGCCTTACCCATTACAGTTATGCTCCAAAGTTCACCTACCCTGGCAGAATTTGATGTTTCTTTGGATATGTTTCAGAGGATATAAATTGGTAAGATTTTTTCCCACTCATGAGTGTTAAGGTAAGGACATTTATTATCAAACAAAAAATATGTATTTTTCTAATCATTTACACCCTCTGAAAAATGCCCAAGTCAATTATAAATTCTTCCAGGGTATGTAAACATTTGAGCACAAATGTATATTAAAAGTAATCTAAGAGAAATCACAGCTGGAATTTGATTCTTTAAATAAGCCATGTTACATGTTTTGATTCCAGGTGTTAACCACTGTGATGCTGCATGGCCATTGTGCACGCCTGATGTTGCTCACATTGGTCAAAGGAATACTCGGGGAGTTTGTGTGTTTGCTCAGACAGATTAAAAATTTGATGGAAGGTTGGCCACGACTGAATTTATAGCGCCCTCCCAACAAAATTCTAGCAACAAAATTGTTTTGCGGGAAAACGTGATTTTTTTAAAAAATTTGACTTGCGCTGCCGCCCGAAGCAGGGGTATTAACTCTGATGTCAGATATCTGCCTTGTACCTGAATGCATCATGCAGAGAAGGGCACAGGTAAACTGAAGATCATCCAAGAAGCTTTTATGTGTGGAGCGGAGTACGGAGAGGAAAGATAGCTGCTGACAATTGTTCTAAACTTTACAAGTTGACATAAACCTGATGCTAATGCTACATAGCCTGATTAAGTTGACACTGAATAGCTTAAACAGTGTAGGTTTATCATCCATGGACAGCACGTTGATGACAACCCTCTCTCCCACCATTCTCGTGTCAGAGATTCCAAGTGAGATGGTTCACATGACGAGGTGAAGGCGAGGCAGACTCAGTTTTAATTTAATTGTTCCACTTCTTAAAATAAATGTAGATCAAATTTGCTGCAATATTTGTAACGCAAAATGCAAGTCAAGTGACAGGAATGCTTATAATCGGAGGAAGAATCTAATTACAAACAACATTCTTCTCAAAGCTCCATTCCTGACACGTCTGCAGCCAACAGAGAAGAGGGAGAAGTCAGAGTCAACAGCAGAACAGGGGACATAACAACCAGCAGAGATTCACAAACTCAATATGATGTTAATGCTCAATGACTTTGCCATCAACCAACACAGCAAATCATTTTGGGGACCAACGTGCATCACCCTCGCACCTTATTAAACTCCTCATCACAGCAGAGTTGCACGAGACACAATACTTTATTTGTCATCAAGTCTGCATCCTCTCTCTAAAGAAGCTTGTTTGGTTAATCCAACATGGCTTTTAGAATAGAGAAAAAAACTAGAGGCCAACCGACATATCCAGTGTCTGGCCCATTAATCAACATCGGCCAAAATGTGGCCTGATGCGAAGACTTACTTACTGACTGACACAAATCCCATTTCCAACTCTATAAAGTTGGAAAACTCCCAAGAAAAGATTTTTGCCAAAATAGACATTCGTCAGCTTGCAAACCGGATACCACCCGACCATCTACAACCATCCCCTCACCAGATGAGGACCAGCAGGTAAAAAAAAATCAAACTCTGAGAATACTTTTCCACCCTTTAAAAATCCCACATGCGTCCCGTTGTTGCAGAAGTCTGAAACAGTGATACTCTCTAAGATGACAACATCAGTACACATACGTTGATGGCAGTGTTTTCTACGCCAGCAAGGTATCTGGAATTGGGCTATGAGGTTTTTTTTCAAAATTTTACTTTCTTGTGATGTAGCCGTGTATGTTGGTGCACTGTTTCATTGTGAAAAACAAAACCTGGTTTTATCCTGTAGGGCAGGATCTGGGGTCTGTTGCACGAAGCAGGTTTAATGAAAACCCTGAGTTGTTTAACCCTGAAATTCAGGAAACTCTGAGTTTTCCGTAACACAAAGGTAGGTAACTCAACCCAGGGAAAGATAAGGAACTCTAGCCTGTTGAACAAAGAGGGGTAACTTAAACCCTCGGTCAGTTACCATGGTAACAGACTCTCTGAAACTAACCTGGTCGGGAGCAGGTTAATGTGGAGAAACCTTGAGTTTCTCGCTGTCTCCGCCCACTTTTAGTCACACTCACCGTTTCATTTCCTCTTTCATTCATTCAGTCAGTGGTGAGTTTTGGCTGCTGCCGTCTTAAATAAAACATATTAAAATAAAACGGAGTCTGTAGGTTATAGACGTGTTCTTTGGATAAGGATTTCATGGATAAAGATGCTGCAATCCTACGGAGAGTTAAACATTCGGATATTGTTATCATATCACAGATAGAAGTTTTTTTTTTATTTCCCGACAGTTGTCATTTCTGTTGTTGCAGTTTCACATCACAGTCATTCATCTACATACAAGCCGATCCGTCTGTACATTTATATATCACCATCCGTATGTGACAGTTGGAGGTCCTGTCTTTCTGTTTCAGAGAGATGCTTTGTGCTAATTATTTGACCATCAAGCTGTCTCTATCTTTTGGGTAAATGAGCAAGGTTAACGTCTGTCACGCAGAAAGTTGTGGTTCAATCCCAGATGTGACTTTTTTTTCATGTTGCCATACGCTTTCCCCTCAAAGCAGATAGGTTATTGTTCATTGCCCTGCTTTTTTTTGCAAATAGATTTTTTTCTTTAATTGGAGATGCAGGGCATTTGAGAAATGTGACAGATATATTTCATCTTAGCTTAAAGGAGAAATGCCCAAGTAATTTACTGATACAGTACAGAGTAAATAAATTTACTGAAATTGTGCCACTGCAAGATTGGTTTGTCAAGTGTTCTGTACTGCTGTGTGTTTTAACAAAGGAGTCTCTTCCAACCAGAAGAGAGACAGCATCCCAGTGTGACATACAAAAGGAAACCAGGGAAATTGGATGCCAAACGGACCACTTTGTGGGGAAAAGGACTGTGGCCACACAACTGTCTAAAACAACACTTGGTAAATGTAAGAAATCTGGTATGTATGTTTTGAGGTCATGATCTTATTATATTTATTTATTCTATCTTTTTATTTTTGGGTGGGGTGGGGTGTGTGTGTGATGTCATATTGTAGGTGTGCATCATCATCAGCCAAAGGTGAAATCAATTTTGAACATCACATGATGTTCTGAGAACTCTGTTTTCCTTTTTCCCTTATAGTGTTTCCTGGTTGCTCTGTTGTGTTCTACATTTTGCTGTGCTTGGGGCATGATTTGACAATAGTGTCACTTTTTGAGGCCAGGTGATGCTGTTTTGAGTCAATAACTTACTTTTGCAGCAAGAAGTAGAGGTATTGGGAAAGTAGTTTGAGTTATAGGATTAGTGTTTAAAGTAGTGAAAAAGTGAGGGGACATTTCAAAAATAGCGTTTTAGCAATAGAGAAAAACTGTAAGTATATCAGATGATGTGCATCTCTGTAATGAGAAGGGGTGTGGTCTAATGACATCAACACCCTATATCAGGTGTATTAGGCAAACATAATTATTAGGCAACTCAACAATAAACAAATATATACCCATTTCAATTATTTATTTTCACGAGGGAAACCAATATAACAGCTCAACATTCACAAGTATACATTTGTAACATTCAAAAACAAAAGAAAAACAAATCAGTGACCAATATAGCCACCTTTCTTTGCAAGGACACTCAAAAACCTGCCATCCATGGATCCTGTCAGTGTTTTAATCTGTTCACCAACAACATTGCGTGCAGCAGAACCACAGCCTCCCAGACATTGGGTCTGTCCCAATCCGCATACTTGAGCACTTCAAACACTGTTTTTTGAGTGTGTAGTGCACACATTGTGTCATTTAAGTGACAGTTCAGTGCAGTGAAAGTACCAGGATGCTGCCCGTTATAATGGCCAAAAATGAAGTGCAAAATGAAGCACACTACTCAGTCTGTCTCAAACTGCGCACTTTCCTGAGTACACTGGAATTTAGGGCATAGTGTGCACTGCATACTTTGTCTGTAGTGCACACTGTTGTCGCTAAATGCTGACCCATCAAGAGCACTGCACTCACAGGAAGTGACGGACTAGCATTGCCCGCTAACCTGAGCTAACGCTACTGAGCTGGTATAACCGCAGCCTCAAACACATGACCAGATCATAACTGTCATCAGGCAGTGAACAGCTTGGTAGTATGCCACAATATACTGTACATTAGTGATTATGCCTAAATCATTTCATAAATGTTACTTAAATCAAGTACAATACCATCTCCGATGCAGCAGGGGTCGCCACCGCATCATTCATCGCCATTATTCAGCTCTGAAAACAGTTTTAAAATCCCGCCTCTTCCCTCCACGT
>JALJCO010000604.1:0-12187 GCA_023101725.1 Atherinomorus stipes | reverse complement strand
TAAAAAATAGCAGAAAGCCCACCTCTGCAGCTGAGAATACTTTCACTACAGTTTCACTAAATTGTCAATTAACAGCAAATCCAGTCTGCATGAATGCTTCAGAGTTCAGATGGCAGACAGAGACGGCATGAATCAGACCGTCTCTGTCACAAAGACGTCAGAGTGGGAGGCTAATGAGAAGAAAAGAATTCCTTTGGACACAAATGGATAAATGAATTGGAAACAGATCGATGCAAATCAAGCTTTTGTTTCTGAATGTTGTCTCTCTGTGATCTACATGTGAAGATAGTTGGATGAGTGCAACCGTTGAACTCTGAACTCAGGTATTAGTCTCTATTGTGAAAGCCTTCAGACTTATCTATGATTTATTTTCTGTACATTTAGTTGGCATGAATATTTATTTGCCAAAGCTCATCTTCCCACCTCGGCCTGCTCCCGGCAGTGGAATTTCATTTCCATTATACAATGATGTCATTTAGAAAATGAAGGCGCAGCGGGTTTAATGTAAAAGCTTCATGCTGAAACAATAAACAGTGATATTAGCATTATAAAACCACTTTCTCATCATCACTCTCTATTCCTTCCTTCCCCGAACAGATCCGTAGCACCATCGAGAACAGCTTCGTGGGCTGGGAACTGGAGGAGGTTCTTTTGCTCGACATGTCTGTCGATGACGGAGATTCAAAGATCCAGAACCAGCTGAAGAAGCTGCAGAGCCCCGTCATTCTTCTCTACTGCACAAAAGAAGAAGCCAACACCATCTTCGAGGTGGCTCACTCCGTCGGGATCACCGGCTACGGCTACACCTGGATCGTCCCCTCGCTGGTGGCCGGAGACACCATTGTGGTGCCGGCAGAGTTCCCCACAGGTAGCGAATCTGGAACGGAGTCCTTTCATTTGGCATAATCTCAGTTAGAAAAGCTGCTTTCTTGCTCTGAACCGAAACCTTAAACCCTTTTTGGTGCAGCAGTTACAGGAAGTCGGTGCTGGTTGATGTTTATTCAGAAAACATTTAAGTCGCCATGAAAGCACAAGAAAGATCCCCTTCAGTCACACTGTTTACTGAGTCTTTTGAGCTTAGGGCAGGTTGTTGGTGTGTAAAAATTCAATCAGATATGGTGGAATGACAAATTATTAACCCCCCCAACCAGAGCTCATCCATACTGATATCTGACACCTGAATATAATACATTACTGCAGTTATTACCCCCCTCTGTTAGTCTTTCACGCTACCATGTCCTGCTGTTACCATAATGCCATGTACTATCCTAAATAATAAAAAAGTGCTAGAGTATATTACAATGCTTTAGTGGCCAGCGCCGGCATCTATTACTGTTATTCATACAGTCGTCCTCAAAATTATTCATGCTCTACAATTGAAGAAGGAAAAAAAAAGCTCAGTGAAATAAGTTTAAATTGGCAAAAGTAATAATAAATAAAAATTTTATGAAAATCATGACATTGAATTTGAATTGTGGTTCAACCGAAACATTAAAAAACAAACACACAAAAAATAAAACAAGTAAACAAGCATGATGGGGCTCAGAAGCTAAAATTTTGTTGGACAACACTTTGAGGCAATCAGGTGTTTCCTCTAATGTTAAATGGGAGGTGCTCTAATGTGTCTGGGACAGTTTATTCTTAATTATTATTTTCAACCAAAATTCAAAAGCAATATATTATTTCAGTAAATTACTTTTTTTTTTTTTCTTTTTTATTATTAGTTTCTTTGGTCACTTTTTATTTGAATTACTATTGTGATTTTAGCATTTTCTAAATTGGAGAGTATGAATAATTTTTAAGACAACTGTAATTAAATTCTTTATGGTGTGGCAAGTTGCCTTGCATTTAGCACCAAAAATATGCGTTTAGGTACTTTTTCAAATTCTGTCACTGACTAATTACTATTTATTCATTCATTCATTTATACTCATGCCACAAAAAGAAAAAGTATATAAAAAAAAGAGTTGGAAACAAAAAACATGACATAAGCACATGGACAAATAAGGTGAGATGGGCAACAACCAAAAAGAAAGAAATGAAAACAGATTTTTTTTTTTCACACAGACCTGTTTGTGATTGGACAATCCTTTTGTTTTAAGAACCATGACTGATGTTTAACCCCTTAATGGCTGCATTTATTTAGTTTTTAAAACAACAAAAAAGTACGGAAGAGTGTTAGAGCCACCAATGGGGGGGGGGGGATAGATTTCTGGGAAAAAAGTCAGAATTTGACTTTAATCTCCAAATTCAGAATGTTTTTTCCCAGATCATTGAAAAAAGAAATTGCGCGAGATTTTTTTTTCCAATTTCTGATAAAAAAAGAAAAAAAAGGTCAGAATTCTGACATTTTTTCAGAAATTGAAAAAAGAAATATTTCTGATTTTGTTATTTCTTTTTAATCTTCTGGAAAAGGCCAGAAGTTTACAAATTTGCAACACCAGTTACGAGCTGTATCTTTAGGTTTACTCGCCTTTGTTTATGGTTTTAACCTTTCTTTGATTACTTATAATAATGCCATATAGTGTAGTTTTGTCTCTTCTATTAACTCTGCTGTGATCAGTCTATCCTAAAATGTTAAAACGTCAGCAGCTGCTCGTGAAACCAAATACAAAGACAGGCTTCCTTGTTCAGCATCCTTTTTCTAAAGACTACGTGGCACCCTTGGAAAAAAAAAAAAGAAGTATTTTTTTCAAATGTTGTTTTTCATCTCAGCTGTTGGGAGTTTCACTTCAACACAAAAAGCAAAGTGACCTTTCATAATGATAAGTCAGGACTCTGTCTCGTTCTCCAACGCTACTTGATGCCCCTGTAACCTTTGAAGGTCGGGGAACGGGGAACTGAAGTAACACCTAAGTTGGAGCGCATTAACCACTCAACCTGCTCACGCAATCTGTCAGACATACCTGTCAGACTGCCTAATGTAACAACTTTCAGCACTTGGGGGTGGACAGACACTTTTAGAAAGGCCAGCTCCCAGTGGGAACCGAACCTTTCACCGTTAGTGCTGTTTCCCACGTCCTAACTGATGGATCTTTCCACCACTTCGGGCTGCTTCTCTCCCTGAGGCAGCTGTAGTGCAGGTAGTATATGTACGCAGTGCGCATGAGCCTGATAATTTGTAGGTGTTTGGCTCGGTGATTTACAGTTGGGGGTGGGAGATATTACGCCGCTGCCTGTCCTCAGCAGTTTCTGGGGAACGGTTTCCAGGCGGGTCCTGAGATTGTTGTGCCTTCAGACACCGTAACTCAAACTTTTTACCTCTGCTCCTTTATTGACATCCATGGATGATTTACCCTGAATGGGAGTAAGAAGTACACCAGTGTGTGTGTCCCAGCTGTGTTTTGTGTGTAAGGTCTGTGGGCATTTGTCTGTGAAATGTGCGATTGGTTCAGGCTTTGATTTGCATGACAAAAATAATGGCCGAACGTAATCAAACGGAGGGTGTGTTTGTGTTTTTTTAGTGTGTACTTCATGTGGCGGTTTACCGTTGTGTGCGTGTGTGTTGTTCAAAAATAAAGGTTCCACTCTGTAAAGTTTGAAACATCACCACATCAGTTATTTAAATCACACAGCAACTTCCCTTTTGATTTATGTTGCCACGGAGATCATGGCGTCTAGTTCGTGTGCTGCCTGGCTGATTACAGTGTGGAGCTGCGCTGCGCCTGAAGGACACACACAAAACCTCTTTTCTTTAATAGTGAGTTATCGCAGCAGGAATCGAAGGGGGCATGATGACGAGTAGAAGACAAAATGTCATCTTCTCATTTAAATCTTGATGAATAATATACACAACGGGCAAAAATACAAGATGTTCAAAGCAGACCTGAATTTTAGTTACAACATGACTGGTGTTAAATTGAAAGCAGAGACAGAAAAATGTAGCGAGGCCGTGGTAAATGCAGTTTAAAGACAAAAACGTTTTAATTCACCTATGGCTAAGCCGCACCCCCTCCACTCACTCAGACAAACATTTGGTGACAGGTGAATGTTGGGGTCAAAAGTTACACCGTGTCCCTTTTAAGATATCTTATTATTTTCAACTTCAGGTAGATAGATAGATAGTAGCGGTGTGTAAAAGTATTTGTATTCAAGTAAAATTAAAAATAGATGTAAAAAACGTGGGAGATGAAATGCAACAAAGAGTCTGAGGTTGGGAATCGAACCTGGGCCGGCACGCAGGGCCGATGCTGAACCTGTTAACCTGTTGCACTCAGACATGTGTTCTCTGTTCTTGTGTCGGTCACACTTTTTACCGCTGAGCGTCACTTTCCACTCATTTGGGTATGTACTGTGATCTCATGAGGAGACAAGCTTTTTGATATCATGTTTTTCTTGTTCCCGAATGCAAATATTTTTAATATTATTTGTTAGAAATAAATGTTAGTAAAAAAACACGTTTTCGTGCCTTTCCAAATACCGTATTCGGGTTCGGATACTAGTAGATACTGTAGATGTACAGCTGTCCTCAAAATTGTTAATACCCTCCAATTAATAAAAAGGCTAAATTCACAATAGTAATTCAAATGACAAGAAACAAAAAAGTAATAATAAATAAAAACTCACAAAAATACAATTTAGTAAAATAAAATATTGATTTTGAATTGTAGTCGAAAATAATATTTTTAAAAACAAATAAACAAAACTATCTCAGACCAGTTAGACCACCTTTGTCATGAACAGTGGATCAAAATACCTGTTAACAGGTGCAGAAGTCTGATTGGACATCACAGAAAACACTTGATTGCTTTAAAAGTGTTGCTTAACTAAATTTTTGTTCAGGAGCCCAATCATGCTTGTTTACTTGTTTCATTTTTTGTTTTTAATATTTCTTCTAAACCACAACACAAAATCTTACTTAATGAGAAAGTATGAATAATTTTGAGGATGACTGTACATCTATATTTGCTTTTCAAGTCTGCAAAGCATTCAAAAACGACTAAAAAAACGTGTTACTTCTGACAGTTGCCATCAACAGGTGGTTTAATCACCATTTGCTACAAAGCATGACTCATAAACGGCTCAGTTTTTGAGAAATAAAGATGGACAGCTGGAAACACCACCTGCAGAGGGAAGGCTGTAAAATACAGAGCTATATTCATAAACTCTTCTTCAAGTTTACTGAGCAGCAACAGGACCTTACGTTAACCTTGTTCACAGACAGGATCGACTTCTTTTACCTCTAGAAATGTGGATTGTGGTCAAGAAAGTTCAAGAAAGGATCCCCTTTCTGATGATATATTTAGATATTAAATTTATCTATCTGACATATGCTTCAGCTTCAGTTATCATGTAGGTGAATGAGCTCTTTCTCGCAGCTCCGATGCTGCAGGATCTATATAAACTTATGCACGCTTTCTTCTGCCAGTAAGACAATGGTTCGACTTGTAGGCTTCAGCAGTGACAGTCCGCCACCTAACCCTGCTTAACCATGTGAAAGACTTGCAGATGGACAGAAGCACTGACCTAAATCAGGATGATGAATCTTTAATAAAGGATACTTAAAATGATTTTCCCCCAGTTCAGCGTTCCAACCAGTTGTTTGTAGATTCAGCCTGAAAATCAGGGAAGCCGCATGACGTTTGCGGGAGCGGTCAAGGACACCGGCTGAACTAACGCGGGGTGAAGCGACACCGCGGCAGAGCGTGCGCTCCAGGTGAATCCAGCAGTTCGGTGTTCGGCAGAAGGTGCACGTTAGCTGTGGGGCTAATTTGCTTACTGGGCTTACTTAATCATTTGCACCATGTGTGATGAAGCGCCACCAGTTCTCAGTGGTAATTCCCTAAGTGGGGAACCGTCTCTCCATCCACTCTCCTCGTTCCTTCCATTTGCTTCTTATTTGATGGTATTTTCTTCAGTTTTTAGTGTCTTCCCGTCCTTGCATCCTCCAGCTCTCCGCTTCTTTGGCTTTCTTTGTGTCTGTATTTTTGTGTCTTTGCTGACTGTCCCTCCTCTCCCTCACATTACATCTTTTCTGTTTCAGATCTCCCTGATCAAAGTTACACACTACTGCTGCACACACTCTGACAACAATAAGCTGCTTCCAAAAATATCAACTGTTGCTTTCTCCAATCAGTATGGATAGTCTACTGTATGTCTGAAGTGTTTGTTGTTGTTTACTTGTACATGCATGTGTGAGACAGGCTGCTTTTAAACAGGCGCAGCAGCCACTTTACCAGTCAGAAAAAGACTTTACAGACGAGACTCATATTTAACTTTGCCAGCTGACATGTCTGTGTTGTGACATTTAAAAATGTCCTGAGAGAGGCACGTATATCTGCACATGATGAGAATATACCTCAGAGCTCACGCACCGATGCATCTTCCTGGAAGAGAACTCCTCCCATGAAATAATAAAAGAGAAGTGCGTAAGAAGGAACAAGCGATGGGAAGGAGAAAGTGTCAACAGTGTGTGATTTTAGACGTGGTCCTGAAGGAACAGAGCTGTCAGCGCTAAAGCCCCGCGAGGAGGGCAGGTTGCCAGGCTGCCTGTCTATTTATGCCCACTGACATGGTAGTGGACTGCCTGACATGTGGTCATACACTGTCAGATAGATGGGGACCGACGGAGAGAAAGACAGAACGAATGGAAGACAGAGGGATGGATAGCGAGATAAATTGACGTGAAGGCTGGGGATTTTTCACTGAGAGCTCTGACCCTTAACACAGAGGCATCTAATGGGTACTAAACAGATAAATCCCTAATTAGCCGTCTGCGGAAGTCACGGAGGCATCGATAGCTGAGTTAAGTCTGCTTCTCTGGACTTCAGCCTCAGAGGATGCTGCTCCAGATCTGCCTGATTTACTTTGCTTGTCGTCCAGGCTTTTCTTACTTTTCTAATAATGGCTGGTGAGGGTCTAACTTGGCACACCTTAAGCACAGAAAACAAAATCATTTTTATCATACTGACTTCTTCAACAATATGTCATCTTAGCTACAGCGGGTACAAAATGCTGCTGCATGATTTTTAACTGCTACAAGGAAACAAGAGCACATACAGTGGGTACGGAAAGTATTCAGACCCATTTAAAACTTTATACTCTTTGTTTCATTGCCGCCATTTTCCAAAATCAAAAAAGTTAATTTTATGTCTCATTATTGACACTCAGCACCCCATCTTGACAGAAAAAAACAGAAATGTAGAAATTTTTGCAAATTTTTAAAAAAAAGCTGAAATATCACATGGTCATAAGTATTCAGACCCTTCACTCAGTACTGAGTAGAAGCACCTTTTGAGCTCGTACAGTCCTTATTCTTCTTGGGAATGAGGCAACAAGTGTTTCACACCTGGATTTGGGATGTTCTGCCATTCTTCCTTGCAGTTCCTCTCCAGTTCTGCAGGTTGGATGGTGAACGGTGGTGTTCAGCCATTTTCAGGTCTCTCCAGAGATGCTCAGTTGGGTTTAAGTCAGGACTCTGGCTGGGCCGGTCCAGAATGGTCCAGAGTTGTTCTGATCCACTCCTTTGTTATTTCAGCTGTGTGTGAGGGTCATTGTCTTGTTGGAAGGTGAACCTTCGGCCCAGTCTGAGGTCCTGAACTCTGGAAGAGGTTTTCTTCCACGATCTCTCGGTGCTTGGCCGCATTCATCTTTCCTTCAACTGCAACCAGTCGTCCTGTCCCTGCAGCTGAAAAACACCCCCATACAGATGCGGGCATGAAAAAGTTCCCCTTTCTGCTGACTGCCTGCCACTTACCAGCGACTTGTCTGCTAATTCAGTCACACAGAGAAACGCCTGTGTGCCCAGGGGAAATGATTTCAGAGCATAAATGAACACCCGGAACAAGGACGTTTCCACACGCCAAGTTTGGACACCGTACGTGATGGCATATTCGCTGGACAAATCGTTCAGCCAGTGATAGTGCAGTAATAGTGCACTGTTACTGCACCACTTCTGGCAGAAAAAGGCGGAACTTTTTCATGCCCACATCTGTAGCATGATGCTGCCACCACCATGTTTCACTGTTGGGATGGTATTGGGCAGGTGATGAGCAGTGCCTGGTTTTCTCCACACATACCGCTTAGAATTAACTCCAAAAAGTTCAATCTTTGTCTCATCAGACCAGAGAATCTTATTTCTCACAGTCTGGGAGTCCTTCATGTGTTTTTGGTAAAACTCTATGCAGATTTTCATATGTCTGCACTGAGGAGAGGCTTCCATCGGGCCACTCTGCCATAAAGCCCCGACTGGTGGAGGCTGCAGTTATAGCTGACTTTGTGGAACTTTCTCCATCTCCCTACTGCATCTCTGGAGCTCAGCCACAGTGATCTTTGGCTTCTTCTTTACTCTCTCACCAAGGCTCTTCTCCCACGATCACTCAGTTTGGCTGGACGGCCGGGTCTAGGAAGAGTTCTGGTCGCCCCAAACTTCTTCCA
The DNA here is from genome assembly GCA_023101725.1 of Atherinomorus stipes. Taxonomy (NCBI): domain Eukaryota; kingdom Metazoa; phylum Chordata; class Actinopteri; order Atheriniformes; family Atherinidae; genus Atherinomorus; species Atherinomorus stipes. The sequence goes on along the minus strand of JALJCO010000604.1, from coordinate 3,811 downwards.
TTTAAGGACTATGGAGGCCACCGTGCTCTTAGGAACCTTTAGTGCTGCAGAAATTCTTTTGAAACCTTGGCCAGATCTGTGCCTCACCACAATTCTGTCTCTGAGCTCCTTGGACAGTTCCTTCCACCTCATGATCCTCATTTGCTCTGACATGCACTGTGAGCTGTAAGGTCTTATATAGACAGGTGTGTGCCTTTCATAATAAAGTCCAATCAGTTTAATTAAACACAGCTGGACTCAAATGAAGGAGTAGAACCACCTCAAAGAACATCAGAAGGAATGGACAGCCTGTGAGTTAAATATGAGTGTCACAGCAAAGGGTCTGATTACTTGTGACTATGTGATATTTCAGTTTTAAATTTTTAATAAATTTGCAAAAATTTCTAAATTCCTGTATTTTTTCTGTCAAGATGGGGTGCTGAGTGTACATTAATGAGAAATAAAATGAACTTTTTTTTATTTTAGCAAATGGCTGCAATGAAACAAAGAGAAAAAGTTTAAAGGGGTCTGAATACTTTACGTACTCACTGCAACTCGGTTTTAGCGTCCCTTCACTGGCTTCTCGCACAGTAAAAATTTGTGGTCTTAATACAAGTTAAAAACACTGACATTGAAAAGAATCCAACTATATTCAAGTTAAATAATCTGCCAATGGGAAAAGATAATTGTACACTTCAAGGCTGCTGGAACGCTGAAACACTGCGTGTGTTTTTTTTTTTCATTACAACCCTGTAAATCAATCACTACTACTCCAGATACAGGCAACCCACATATCTATAGAAAGCTTAGAATCTCCTCTTTTCAATGGTATAAACCACTTCTACCTGGGACAAACAGTGCATTCAGCACACGCATTCATAAAGATGTCAAGAAACATTAAAAATGGGCTTTGTTTATCTTTGTTGTTTTCACGAGGTTCAAACAGGATCAAAACTGTCAAGTTTGGTGTCAAATTGTCCGTTATACTCCACAGAATATATTCCAGTGAAGAAATATTGATCCAGGTTACATTTTGTATCCACAAAGTGTCAAATCAAGTGAAACTTTCAACATGAAAAAAAAAGATTCTTTTTTTTTTCCCAAACAGTCCCTCTGCAAAAACGCATGGATATGGACATGAATCAGTGGGTGTAAAACTCTGATTTTGTCATATATTGTTACCAAATTTGACATGCAAATGGTCAAGACATTAGACAACAGTTTTATGATGTGTTTATTTGTTTTTAAGTCTTTTGATCGTCTTGCCCCTTTTTGTCAGAGCTGCTTCTCCCCTACACGCCAATTCTTGATCTTATGCTGCCTTCATGTAGTATGGGAAAAATGATCCTTTCCACTTGTTAAGTGGAACTTGTCCACTTGCCATAATGAAGTGAAACACTTCAAGCTATCTTTGACTGACTAGCTAGCTACAGTAGCTGCCAGCCAGCATCTGCTTTGAGGAGGTAAACCAAACAATAGCCATATTTTTTACAAACTAAACTAAGTTTAAATGTTGATGTTATTAAAGTTCTGTATGTCACAGAATTATGCAGACTACAAACTAACCAAATAACAGCAGCAGAAGACTTAAAACATAATGTATTGCATCCCATGCAGGATATTTCCGTTGCCCTCCACCATGTTGAAAGGTCAAAGTTGACCTCGGCAACTTGGGTATCATACAATTTTCCAGCTCCCCAGTGGAAATTACGACATTTGTGGGTGTTCAAGTGTAATTTTGACATTGGACTTTGGTATTTACCATAAATACAATACCACGAAGGCAGCAGTAGATCAGCTGACCAGATGCTTTTAACTCTCCCAAAAACATTTTATAGGTTCAGAGGAGACAGAGCCTTTTTAGTTATGGCTCCTAAAATGTGGAATGAGCTCCCTCTGCACGTTAGACAGGCTCCTTCTCTTGTTGTTTTTAAAACTTGAAACACACTTTTACTCCTTGACTATTAATCAAGTGTGAGTTGACATCTGTGTTTTAACCTCTTATATTTGTTTTTATACACACTCAGAAATAGAGGTACGAGACAGGAACATTTCTGTACCTGTAGGTACATTTTTTACAAATGTTCTCTCAAAAGCATAATATTGGTCTTTACGAGGCCAGAAGTGTACCTTTAAACTACGAAAAAAGGGTCCAAAGTAGTATAAAGTACAAGTTTGTACCATTTTAACCCTAAGGGTACCTGCAGCATTGAAAAATGTGTGTAGCTTGTACAATAACTATAAATAGCAGTCCATCTAAACAGTAGTATAATTATAGTTATTATATTTGATTTTCATAATAATCATAGTAATAACTATATGTATAATTATATATGTGTTTGGCCTAATATTTATATAATAATTAGTCATTTATTATTAGCACCTTTGATTGTTGTCATAATCTCTATTTTATTGACTTCTATTCATTATTTTTAATTTGTTTAATTGTACTTTATTAACTCATACAGCTCAATAAGGTACAAAAATGGACCAGGACTGAAGGGTACAGAAATGTCTTTCAAAAAGGAACACCCCCAGCGACATGCTTTGTACCCTTTTAAGTACAAATTGGTACCTCTATTTTTGAGTGTGTACCTTAATGGGTTATATGCGGTCTGGCCCACTACTCCTGAATTTCAGACAGCACCTTTGCTTCCTGTCTGTTGTGACTGGACAAACTAATTACTCCAGGTGTGTCTGACCTCAGTAACTGGCCAGACACACCTGGAGTAATTAGTTCAACCAGTAATGAAAGACAGGAAGCAAGGGTGCTGTCTGAAGTTCAGGAAGTAGTGGAGCCGGGCATATAGCCCATTGTATTGCTTTCTGTTGTATTGTATGCTTGTATTGTACAGCACTTTGGCCAGCTGCTATGTTGTTTTTAAAGACCCACAATGCAACTTTTAGCAGTTTTCTCAGTGACGCGCCCCCTATCGAAAACTGGCATCCATCTTCATCGTACCTGTGATTCACTCCAGCCAGTAAAAGACAGTCTTATCTTAACTTGTTCTGTCCATTCCTCTCTTTCTTTTCTTCTTTTCCTCTGGTACTAATTATTGTGTTTCTTTGCCAAATCTGACATGATGCGCGTTCAAAATACCTGCTGTGTTCATAACTGGTTCATATCTGTTTGCTAGTACGTGACGCGGTGTGCAACCAATAGACGCCTGCAATGTCACGGAAAAGTTACATAGTGCAGTTTCTGGCAGTGACAGCTTAAAAATGCACATAATGAATGTTGGTTTGCCATCAAAACGAGTCAGAAAAGCTGATTTTCAACGTGGAAAAGTTACGTTGTGGGGCTTTAAAGTGCTTTGGAAATAAAATGGTTTGGTATGTATCCTTTGACCCATTAGATGTGTGTGGTGGTGTGTTTCTCTGCTGGTATTTCCTTTGTTTCACCACATGCTGCTGAGTCTGGACATTTTTGACCTTTAACCTTTGGACAGCCACTGTTGGACCATGCTTAATGGCCATAAGGAATATAAAAACATGGATCCCAATTTCCATCTAGTCCTTTTAATATTTTCTGTGTGACCTCTCCATGTAGATGCTTTTACTGAACATACTCAAGCTGGAATATCAGAACATATTTTTCACATAAAATCAAACAATGCAGCACCAGGTATGTGGAATTTTTAGCATTTTTATTAGTTTTTTAAAAGTGTAACGGCTATCAATAAGATTTATCTCCCTGTTTCATCTTCTCTGAACTGGGTGCAGCGTCCTCCCTTTTCTAAAACACTTTGTCATGTGTAGCACAGGAGAGGGAGGGTCAAGGTTCGAGGCTGTTTGCAGACAGGATCTACTCACAAATTAACCAATGAACTGA
>JALJCO010000601.1:0-45644 GCA_023101725.1 Atherinomorus stipes | reverse complement strand
AGAGAGAGAGAAAGACAGACAGACAAAAAATATATTATCAATATTTTTAAGTAAACCCAACTTGTAAGAATTTACAGTTTTGTTCGGTTACCGTTTCTTATCTAGTTTATTTCTTCCGTTTCTTCTTTGGTTTTCAGTTTGGCCTCCTTAAATTCAATTTTCTGTTTTTATGATGTGTTTTTGTGTTTGACTTCATGTTCTGCTTGAGTTATTATTATAGTTATTTCCTGTTTTATTCTGTTGAGTTTACTCTGCTTCTATTATGTAACTATTTGCTTTTATCATAATTGCTCCAGGTTTGTCTTTGTTCAGTCCCAGATCCTCATCTGCAGTAATTTATTTTTTTTCCCAGAGTTCACTTGTTTTTAAGTTACCAAGTTCCTTAGATTTCCGGCCACTGCAGCAAGCCATTGTTAGTTTGAAAATAAAGTCCTCTTGGTTACGTCATTTATTTGCCTCCTCTTGATTTGGGTCTGTATTTAGCCGAGACAAAATTAGAAATGATGAGAGGAGAAGGAGCTGCACACACAGCAAAAATAAGAGAAAATGGAGAAACAAAAAACCAAATGAGACAGCGGCCTTAATGAGGTTTAACATTAAATCAATGAGCTGCACAGCTGGAGATGCAGAACTGTGACCCATGTCCAGGCTGCAGGGCTTTAGTTATTGTTTCCAGTCTGGTAGTCTTCCTCCCCTGTTGGTACTTGTTCCCACTCTTCTGCTGCAGGAGAAAACATCACTCACTTGACCTGGACTTGATTCCTAGCATGGACTTGACCCAGATGACAGTTTTCCAGGCATGTCAGCTTGCCTGTTTGTAATTGGCTAAATCATTTTCTGCTGGTGCTGGACCGAGCCGTCGCAAATCTGGAGCTTGGTTCGGCTCTCGGGGGGTTTTTTGCCTCCATGGAGCGACCCCATAAAGTGGATTAGTGCTTGATAGAGATCAGAGCTGATGAGTTTGGACACAATTCACAGAGAAGCAGCTGATCAGACGATCATCCTCTCAACACCGCCAACTGTGCACACAATTTCACGCCCTTTCATGTCGGACAAACACTGCACAGACGTGAGCTCAGGCCGTCCTGGAGCACACGTGGAGCTCACAGGGTTGGATGTACCTCCAGCTGGTCCCTGTGTTGGGAAATAACCAGTGATGCAGTTACAGGAGTTCAAATTTGTCTCAATAACAGAAACTTTAACTCACTCCTGCTGATGAATACCCAGTACTGGTATAATTTGGTACCATAATCTGGACAAATGATAGTGTTACTGATTCTTTTTGAACATCTACCTAACCATCGTGTAATCAACACTGTCACGTAATCATGGTGACGGAGTAAAACAGACACTTCCCTCATTATCACACCTGACTATCGCCTAGCTTGACGTTCGGGCCTCTTCAACACAGTCTTGCAATGTCTTTATTTTAAGTTATTGTATCAATAAGTGTGTCGGTATCAGTAAGGAGTATCATATTGGTATAGATAAAATAGTAATGATACAGACTCTCCCAGTCATGTGACTTTGTTTGGCAGCTATGTTGGGTGGCAGAAAGCTAGCCTGGGATCTGCAGCTGCTATGCAGTGACTAGCTGGGTTTCCATTACACCTGAATTCCGCAAACCCTAAATATTAAAAACCGTTAATGGAGACACTATTGTGAAAAAAAACTCAAATATCGTAAAAGTTTTTACACTCTCATGAGGCGGTTTTTCAGATGTTTGATGAAGCAGTTTTTTGAAAAATGTAATGGAAACACTTTTTTTTAATTTACACGCCATCAGGCGTGACGTACGGGGGTAAAATCCAGTTATTCTTTCTTGATTATGACGTTTATGATCATTTACAAACATTAACTTGGGAATCGGAGTGATGGGAGAAGTTTTACCAGTCATGCCACTATAAAAAGTCCCAAAATCACCGTAACTCAGCAAACTGAGTTCATTTTGGACAACATACAGATGGTTTAAGTTCTTCATGTATTAACGACTGGCCACGAGCTGTTTTTGTCGTTAGCACACATTTGTAACACCAAGACTCGGTTGTCTCATTCCCATATGTTAATTATATATCACCAAGATTTAACAATGTGTGACCACGGATGACTGCGCCTTCGTATCAACAGCTGCATCACCACATCAGTCAGGAACTGGTGTCGGATAAAAGTGGAATAAAGATCCAGAAATGATATCCACACTCCAGAAGTTGATCCTGAGAGGTTTTTAATTTGTGTTACGTTTCGGGCGTCTGTCCTGGAAGTTGACACGAGTGTTTTTCCCCGCTGATTTGATCAGAGGCTCCGTACATACGGACTTTACCTCTGAATTATCATTGATCTCCTGATGAGGATCAGCAGCTCTAAAACACATGTTTATATCTCCATCCCCCTCAAAGCGGAGTTTTGCGGGACGGGATTTTACCAGAATTACAGCTTATACCATTCAATGGAAACACCTGCATATCGCAATTGTACTTTTTCCAAATGTAAGACATATCTTTTATTTTTCGAAGAAGTGTAACAGAAATCCCGCTTTTGTTAACTTACTGTGAGCTGCTTCATTAATGACGGTTCTAGATGACTTTACACTTTTTAAGATAGTTCAGCTTTTATGTGGGCAGGTCAGACAGCCATATTTTGATAAATTTGCACTTGTCAGTGCTCAAGACCCTTATGATTTTCCAAATTCCTGATTTACAAACCTCCAAAACTGCCAACAGACATAGATGTTGCTGCCTAATTAGCTTAGCATGGCATTTACAACTGCCTCGTCCATTGAAAGTCGCACTTCAGGAGCAGAAATAAAAGCGTACAAATGGTTAAAAGCTTATAAATATCTGTTGCAGGATGGTATCAGACCTTCAGCTGTGAAAAGTATTTCTTCTTCATGTCAGAGATGAAAATGGCAGACCCAGGTAATGCTAACAGAACGTAAACATTAGGAACATCTCAACATTATATTTAGGAGCTAACGTTACAATAACTGAGAGAAAACACTGCTGTTTTATGAAGGTTTAGTTATTGAGACCACAAAGGAAAATAAAAGTGCCTAAGTTTTATTAACACTGAGAACTGAAAGCTGTCGTTAGCTTGTTGTCTTCTTGCAAACATTTCCAGATCTTCCTTTTACTTCCTTTCCTCTGGAGTGCAGACAAACATGATGGAAGGAAATAGGCTGGGGACAGTGGGGTGTCTCCTGTGTTTACTTGAAGGAAGACCAAATAAGCCTCCATCAGACGTCTGTTTTGTCTGAACAACGGACAAACATGAAGCATCTGGTCTCAGTAACATTAAAACATCTGCAGTTTGATGCGTTTTAGCCATGCATCGTCAACATTTTCACATAAATATGATCAAACTTAGATCCAATTCCAATTCCCATCTTAACCCTCAATCTTAGTAGCCCTCAAAGCCAATTAGCTAACATTAGCTTTATATTAGCTGACATATTTAAAATGTTATAGTTAGCCTAGCAACTAGATAGTTTATCACAGAGCTTTGCCACGTTACTAGTACTGTACTACTTAACAAAACAACATCGTAAATTACTACTTCACAAAACAACGTGGTAAATCATGATCATTGTCACCGTGACGCAGAATCTGTAGTTTACAGTTACTTACCGGTTTACATGGGGTTGAAAAACCGGACGTCATCACATAAACTTTGACCCTTGCAGACGATGGAAATAAGAGCGGTGCTGCTGTGTGTGGGGGTGGGAGGGGTCAGGAGTATTGCCCATTACTGCCACCCTGTGGTGGTTTGTGTAGGTGGCGGGATTGTGGTTTTGCTCACTACTGCCACCTGGTGTTGGAAAGAAATACCTTAAAATCTTACAAATACAATACATATCGCTCCTTATTGCTCACCAAAAATATTCTTGGAATATGAAGCAAACAGAATTAGCAGGAAACTTGCCACCGACAAAGTGCTGCTGTAGCCGAGAGCTCTCACATGGTTAAATTGATCACATTTTATGGCAGCAACCCATTTAGCTCTTCATTCTGGGACGTCGATCGGAACATCCAAAGACAAACCACGAATGTACCTTTTAATTTTAATTTTTAATTTTATTTTTTTAAATGTCCGGATCCAGTTTAGTTTGTACAACATATCTGAAAGAATAAGTGGAATAAGACTTCACTAGACAGCTGTGGAGTCTGCAGTTGCTCGGCAATGGGACTGGAGCACTATGGGAAATTCTCGTTGGCTAGGATGTCCCATTTCAGCAGCCTACCGTTTCAGGAGGTTGCTTCGCAGTGTGAGACGCAGCTAGTGAAGACAGCTTTCTGAAGCTCAGACGGCATCAGAATGAGGAAGAAAGGGGATTTAAGTGACTTTGAACGCGGCATGGTTGTTAGTATGAGTGTTCCAGAATCTGCTGGGATTATCACACACATCCAGAATGGTCTGAGGAAGAGAAAATATCCAGTCAGCAGCAGTTATCTGGACTGAAATGCCTTGATGAGGTCAGAGGTGAGAGGAGAATGGGCAGACTGGCTGGACAAGAATGTGGATAATAAATATCACTGACAGAGTTTTATAGCCACAAAGTTCTGAAATGGATTTTGTTTTTGCTATTTTACCTCATTCTTCATTCATTGCTCCTCACTTGTTTTACGTTTAGTTGATTTCCCAACAGTTTTTCTCCTGTCATCCATACCTCACCATGAGCAGTCATTACTCACGCTGTGTCCCAGGTTTCTGTTATTCTTTGCCAGAAATTCTAAGCATAGGGTTCTGGCCATTTATCACCCCTTCCAGGACTGTAGAACACCTCAACTTGTTTTTAGTTTTTGCCATGCCTTTGCATTCACTGTTTCATTTCATTTTTTTGCCTCCCTTTATTAAGTTTTACATTATGGAGTGATGTGCTTGAGCGAGCTGATGCACGCTATTGCATTATAATGTTCAATGTACTGAACATCTGTATATGAAAGGAAAATGACTACAAGCGACAAATCAAAAGGATGGATGGTAAAAAGGTTAAGCAATATCTCATTCCGATTCTTATGCTGCATGTGCACACTTACTTCACCTCTCAGACCGGCTCTTGCATGCACAAAACAGAAGAACAAACACAAATCTAAACACCAAAAACTGAGAAAAGCACCTTTCAGTCTCATAACTTATTCAGATTCATTATATCCAACAGTTTACAGGCGCTTGTTTAAATGTTTAATAATTAAAAGATTGTGATACACACACATTAAAGTCTGACTTATCAAACCTTTTTTAATTAAAGCAATTTAGAGCCTTCCACACTAATTATTAGCAGGTCTAAGAAAGGTCGGTTTGCATATAATTATGTGTATATTCTGAAATGTGTCTCTGCCTTCTGTTTGTTTTTATTGAGATAAAAAAAAGACAAACTTTGAAGGCAGGAACATTTTCTGACTTCTACACAATGACAGTTTCATTTTTCATGTTGAATCAGACTTTAGTCAAGGACAAAACTACGGTCTGCTTTTGGAATAAAAGACACCATGAAAGCCACAATGAAACACAATCCCTTTGAATTTGAACATTTCTATCATTCTTTAAAAAAAATGTGGATAAACACAACCTCAGATAAACAACACATGACATACAGTATGAGACGGTGACCAGAAACATGCATTGTGAGGTTGACTGGTGATTCTAAACTGATGTAAGCATGCAGTTTGTTTCTTAGTTGATTTTTCTCAGATAAATATTGATAACAAGCTCCTATTTGTGATTTTTTTAAATGTAATTTTAAGATCTGACTTTTATAATGTCTGATACATAAAACCTTTCGAACTGATTAACATAAAAAGAAAGGCAAAGGCATATAGTCAGCATCTCTTGTTGCCCTTTAGGCTAGCCGCAGTATAAGCCCCGCCCCTTCAATGTTAGCCCACGCTTTTTAAGCCAAATTGCCTTATTAGTCACTGATATTTGCACAGGAGCTTATTCTGACTTTCTGCTGGAGATTAATCAGTATATGCTGGTGTTAAATGAGTCAGTGTCATCATGATCAACAGCCACTCAAGTAGTCTCTGTTTCGGCGGTATCATTAATTATACGCTGCGTCTGCCCCTAATTAAGTGATTTGTCATTATCATAACTTGAGGATTTTCTCGATATCAGGAGCCAGGATTTGCATTTTTCATAAAAGAATAGAAATTATGAAAATAAAAATAGTACTTCGATTATACCAACTGTAATCTGTGTTTGTGTATTTGTGTGTGTATACACAAATTTTTTTTTTTTTTTTTTTTTTTTTATACTGGTATGATCCCCGAGGGGAAATTAGGGCTCTGCATTTTACCCATCTCTGTACTGTGAGTATCAGAGAGCAGTGGGCTGCTACTTAAAGCGCCCGGGGAGCAGTTGGTGGGGGGGTTAAGGACCTTGCTCAGGGGTCCACAGTGGTTCACCCAGGAGTCGTGTCGGGGGATCGAACCCAGGTCCTCTGCGCCCAAACCCACGACGCTACCACTGGGCTATCCACTCCCAAATGACCACATATTTAGAATATATACCGTACAAGAGTTATATATATTTCTTCTATATATAGAACTAATTATATTTATATATTATATTTTATACAGTAGGTGTATAAAATGAAGCAGCTCGGCATGCAGACTGTTTATACACTGCCCGGCCAAAAAAAAGTCGCCAACAAAAAAAAAGGTCAAACATGTAACATTTGGTTGGAGCCTTTAGCTTTGATTGCGGCAGCATTCGCTATGTTTCCAGAAGCTTCTGCAATGTCACCAGATTTATTTGCATCCTGTTGCATCAATTTTTCACCAAGATCTTGATGATGATTGTAGAGTCTGACCACAGCACATCCCAAAGATTCTCAATGGGGTTCAGGTCTGACTCTGTGGTGGTCAATCCATGTGTGAAAATGATGTCTGATGATCCCTGAACCATCTTTCACAATCTGAGCCCGGAGAATTCTGGCACGGTCATCTTGGAATATGGCCGTGCTATCGGGAAAGAAACATCCATTGATGGAATAACCTGCTCATTCAGTATATTCAGGTATCAGCTGACCTCATTATCTGAGCTCATACTGTTGCTGAACCTGGACCTGAGCAACTGCAGCAACTCCAGATCATCACACTGCCCCCACAGGCTCATACAGTAGCACTAGGCATGATGCTGCATCACTTCATCTGCCTTTCTGGCCACATTTCTTCCTGGAAGACGATGGTCCACTATCCTTCCAGTTTTTTATAATGCGTTGGATTGTTCTGAACCCAGTTTTAGTAGTTTCTGCATCTCCTTAGATGTTTTCACCTCTTGATGCCAATGATTTGACCCTTCTCAGACAGACTAACATCTTTTCCAAGACCACGGATGTGTCTTTCCACATGGTTGTTTAGGAAATGAGAAGCAACTCTTTGCACCAGTTGGGGTTAAATTACTTGTTGCCAGCTGAAAGATAATCGCCCATGCAGTAATTATCTAATAGGAGGCTCGTACCTATTTGCTTAGTTAAATCCAGGTGGCCACTTTTTTTTGGCCAGGCAGTGTACAAACATTTGTGAAAGAATGTGTCTCTCAGGAGTTCAGTGAATCCTAGTGTGGAACTGTGATAGGATGCCACCTATCACAATCACTGCTGTTGTCTTTCTATCATCTCCAACCAGTTTGACCATTCCCTTACCTCAACAGGGTATTCTGGTCCAGACAACTGCTGCTCGTGGATATTTTCTCTTCTTCAGACCATTCTCTGGACACCCTAGAGATGGCTGTGTGTGAAAATCCCAGTAAATACTCAGACCAGCAACCATTCCAAGCTCAAAGTCATGTTAATCCTCTTTCTTCCTCATTCTGATGCTCAGTTTGAACTTCAGCAAGTCATCTTTACTGTGTCTACATGACTAGATGCTGCCATGTGATTGGCTGATAGGTATGTGTGTTAAGAAGCAACTGGCATGCAGACTTAAGTGTTTTCAGAAGCTGTTTTCTAGAAATTCAATTTTAGGGACGGCATTGTTGCACATTAGTCACTTTAATGGGCACAAGCGAGCCATTCAAACAAATGAAAATACTTCTGTCCTAAGAATATGAAAAAAAAAAGTTATCAAAAAGTTATATATTTAAAAAAATAGTGTACAACATGTTCCACATAGAGAGAAAAAAGCAAGAAAAGCACCATAACTTCTGAGAATAAAATGACCTTATGTCTATTCATATTTAAAGTGGCTTTAAATGCACAATTACATTTCAAGGATTTCAGATGGGAACAATAGAGTGAGGTCACATTTTCACTTCTTTCAACTCCCACAGATGCACGCGTGCACACACACACACACACACAAAGAGTTACACTACCTGCTGCAGACGATCAACAGTAATTATCGTCTGTTTTCCACTGGGAACTGTGCGGGTGCGGAGCTCAGTCAAACCCCGGGATGTTAATTGTTTTTGCAGCTTTTCCTACTGAAAAGTGACAAACTGCGGCGACGCATCCTGCAGCTTAAACACTTAATGTAGAAAACCATTTCCAAGCAGCGTTAGCGTTTAAGAAAGAGACTTTGCTCCACACTTCATTTATCTGATTGATGGAGTTTCATCAAACATGAGAAAAGCTGAAACTACAGGTGAAACTAATGTCTCTGAGAACTTTGATCTGCAGCAGAAACAGCTTTCTGAGCTAATGCTTTGTGTATTTTTTACATTTTATGGTTGTTTTTAGTGTTTTTTGATTATGTCTTTATATTTTCTCTGTCACATTTTTAGCATCTCTGTGAAAGTTTAAGTGTTCTTGTGGAAGCTATTAATCTCTGCAATGGTTTTGGGTTAGATTGATGCTTTGCTTTTATGGTTGGTTTAAACCTCTTTACCTCCAGTTTATGGTAATTTCTAGTGTGTTTTGAAGGTTTTTAATCTTTCTGATGAATTTTTGAGTGCAGTTTTTTTTTCTTTTTAACTGTTGAAGATAATTCATGGCCTCTGTGTCCATTTGTGTGACTCAGAGTTTGTTAACTGCACCAGTGTGCTGGGTCTCAGATCCTCTGTGGAGCCCAAAACCCAGCCTATATATTTGTAGCCAGATGGACTGATTGCAGCAGCCTACATATTCACTTACAGCATCTGTGCAGCATTTATGCCGAGACTTAATTGAACATTATCCACATTTACACTCTGCACAGCAGACGGATGACATGACTGTACAGAAACCAATGCAGTATAAAAGTGTACGTCTGTCTTCAATGGTTTGAACATGATGATGCAGCCTTGCAGCAGCAGCTGACACTTTTGTCTGTGGTCATTTTGCAACTTTTTGTGATTGCTTTGGTTGTAATCTGTAGGAATTGTTAAGAGAAGTAAAGTACAGTTTTTCCATGATGAGTATGACTGACAATCTGGTTTTATAAAAGATGTTTTCCTTTATCTCGTTATTCTAAAATCTCTTTGTCTTTCTTCAGTTTATTATTTAGAATTTAAAAATGTTCATCTGTGATTTTTACCACGTAAAATCTTTCAATAGCCCAGGTCAAAGTAGATTGACAGAAGTTAGTTTTTGTGCAGCTGCAGGTTAAATAAAAAGGTAAATTGACAATTTAAGAAACTAAATACAAGAAACTAAAGAAACTTATAATAAATGAAAATTAAAAAAAAATTATAATTTAGGGAAATAAAATACTGCTTTTGGATTGTGGTTGGAAATAATTTAAAGGTAGAGCCTGGAGTTTCCCCCTGAAAATAAAACGTCACACTTGTGCAAGTGAAATCCATCTCAATCTGCGCCTTTAGGTCTCTACTCTGGGGTGGGGTTCCCTTTGTTTTCATCTCTTCTATGTTTCTGGGCAGAGATTTCTGTTTATTTCCAGCCAATGACATAGCTAAGGGCATGGCGCTGAGTCACTCAAACTCTTGTGGGGGAGGGAGGGGCCTCATATGTATACATAATTATTAAATATATATATATATATATATATATATATATATATATATATATATATATATATATATATATAAACAAAAAGAATGCTTATTTGGACTTTATAATCATGTAATATCATTGTTAAAAAGACTAAACTGTGGTAATGAGATTTTACACATTTCAGTACATCCCAGATAATATCGGCCATCAATCAAATATCGCTTAAAAAAACATGAAACTACTGATCAGTTGTTTGGGGCAAAGCCATGATTTAAAAAAAGAAAACTTAAAAAAAATGAATTAAAACATAAAAGTGGGCAAAAGTAGAGGCAGAAGAACTTGGTCAGTATTTAGGTGAACATGCTTTATTGAGATTTACGTCAATGAACTGCAACCCATCCAGGGCATTATGTTTCTATGTGGGTAGAAAACACAAAGTAAACAGAAAACACAAAAGCCCACCTGTCATGAAGAAATTGTCTGAGATAAATGGATCTCCAGCAGCTTGATGTCAAACTCTGCACATGCCTGTAAATAACTCATTCATTTAAACCAGGTGTGTTGCAGCAGGGAAACATCTAAAAAACCTGCAGGAGGACCAGGATTATGGATCCCTAGTTTAGGGGCTATTGGCTGAAAAATTCTTCCACTGGAGATTGATGAAAAAAGTTTGAGAAACACTGGTGTAGATTAATGTATTAAGTCTTTTGGCTGTGCAGGTTTTTCCCAGCGAGCTGCCGGCACATCAGGCTCCACTCTGCTGTGCATGTGCTTCGGCTGAAAACAACCATTATTGTGCAACACAGGTTGTTGAAACAAATGAGAATGAAACATTTTGGAGTCCTGACACCGAACACTTTGAAAACCACCTTGCAGGGTGGTGCTCTGATTTATGCTGGTTACCAATTTTTAGTTTTTGGTTTGGCAGTCTTTCAGTTTAAGTCACTTCAAGTTATCTATACATGTAAAGTACTGAAAAATTTGGGTTTTACAATATGCGACTTCTTGAGCACTAGACTAATGATGAATTCGTCTGGTAACAAAAGAAGCTGCTTCAGAGGTCAGCATCCCGGAGGCAGTGTTTAAAACTACCAATTCTTTTCTTATTACTTTCACCGAACAGGCTGTGAGTATAGAAGTAGTCCATTACCTCAGCTTGTATCTGTTCTCCATCTCACAGCTGTAACCTCCTCCTTACTGCATCGACTCACCCAAGCTGGACTCAAGGAGATAATATAGAAGCCGGCGAGACTCTCAGGTAATGTAACATTTATTAAAGTACGTTGAGAATTGCACCCGCAGGAGCAATAACAGACTTGTATCTCGTCTCTGCAGAAAATCCAACACCTGCTGGCGGCACTCGCAGCAGCAGCTCGGCTCACTTAGTCCAACTCTTTCTCACGGAGAGAAAAGGCTCAATTTTGTGTGATAAAAACAGATTCTTTTATTAATACATCCTTATTTGCGATGCAGATTAATAGCATTGATTCACCTGGGGAAGATGCAGGTATTTCTGGCTCAGGAAAATCACATAATCTGTTTTAGAACAAGAACTAATGACGTTAAAAGAAACACCCCCTACAGAAACGGATGACACGTGCAGAATGCAGCTTCACAAAGACGATGTGGGTCACCTTGTTAGCTGAAGGCGTCGAGGACTGGAACAGTGTGAAAATGTGTGGAAATATGTGTAGAGGAAGATAAAAGAATGAAGAGAGAAAGAGATTTTTCTTTTTGGTAAAGAGGAAAGACACAGATCAGACCAAGACAGACGCCAGATGTTTAACTCCTCATGTCTCTCTGATTGATATGGCTACACATATATAGTTATCACAGCAGTGTTAGAGAGAGGAACACAAAAAATTTTCTTCATACATCCCCAGCAGCCGCCAAAAAAACCCCCATTGATAAAACTCCCAGCAACAAGACTCATACTCAACAGTACCAGCAGAAAACTGAAATCATTTAGGTTACATACAGTAGATGATCCAATAAACGTGCTCTGTAAAGCCAAAATCTGTGACGAGCTCACCCAGAAAAGCATATTGTCATGATAAAATAAAGTAAAATAAAGTCTGAATCTGCGTTTACACGTTCCACACCACTTCCTAAATTCTCTACACAGTAAGGGGTGGACGGAGGGAAAATAAAAACCTTTAGAAAAAACTTGCAGGGATCGACCGCACATCTAAAGAGAGGCAGTTTGCGCTGGACGTTTCACCAAACCTCGTTTCCTTTGGCCATAACATTAATCCATGTGAATAACAGCTGGTTTATTACACAGACCTACCTTACTAGATGAAAACCAAATCCATCTGCAGGTCTTTCTTTGTGAAGCGAAGATGTCAGCGTCTTAATTACAGGTTTATCCTTTGGCTCGAAATCAATAATAAGTCCTTTCTCTATGGACATCAGTGCCAAAGCGATCCTGTCCAGTTCTGTTCCCGGCCTCAATCTTGATGCGCTTCCGGGCCGAGAAAAAGCGCTGGTGAAACTTTGTCCTTATATACATACATATATATATATATATATATACAATTAAACTATTTTAAATGAGAGATTTTTTCTCTTTACGGCCTTAATTTTTAAGGCCGTCTCTAAAGGCGTAGAAGGCCCTGAGGGTTCCCCACTGATCCCCAGTATTGCCCACTTGCTGGCCAAAAAGGGCCAAAAAGACTCAAAATAGCAAGTTGAGTTCAACTGTTTCTTTCTTTAATCTTTTTTTAAATTTTTAATCTGTGTTGTATTTCTGTGGAGCTTTTATTCAATTTTAGATAAATGCTGAAATTCATGTAGTTTCAGGTTGTCAGTGAACAGACTTAAACCAGAACAAGTATGAAAAATAAGCATTTTTGTAGCTTTAGTGACATAAACCCTAAAAGAGCCAGAAAAGGGAAGTATGTTTGTCTTAAATATCTAAATGTAACACATCTAATGGGCGCCCTGAAGTGTGCGCCGGTATTTGAGCTCCTATCAGTGTGCACACCAGCCTTTGCTATCTATCATTCCTATACAAGTTTGACAGGCTCCATAATCATAGAGTAATAAATCTATAACTCCTGACAGCAGTCGACCATTACCCACCATTGTTCAACCACAACACATTATGTAATCGTCTGCATCAGCAGCTGGCTCTGCCCCTGACATGAAAAACACGGTTGGCCTCGGCAACTTCAAAATCCCTCTCTCTCTCACTCTGATCTGTGCATATAGATTGAACATTAAGATACCAAGTTGTGGTCTTGTTTAAAGCAAGTGCAAAACATCTCTGCGTCGGCCAGGACAGAAGGAAGACGAAGAGGAAAGAGGACACAAAGGAAGCTGAATCATGCATGCTTATTCATTCTTTAGATAAAGGAATAAATTCAACAGCTTTATTCTAAAAAGATAAAAAATTTCAAGGTAAAGCCATATTTGATGCATTGAACTGTCAGAGAGCAAATACAATTGCAAACGTGGATTTCTTTTTTAATGAAAATCTGTCATGTCACCTTATAGAGTTTAAAGACTGGGAACAGCAGAGATTTCTAAGTGAAAATAAAATAAACTGTTCTCTTCTGACATTTATGTCATGTTTTATTATCAAGAAAAGATCTTAAATAGACATCAATGTGTTTTTCAGTCCTGAAATCCTGCCGTTTTGGTTGTATTTGGTCAACATTTAACATGTAAAGCTGAGAGATTTGCTGAAGGTTCCCAAAATCACTCTCTCACACACGCACATCCTTGTTGGGCTGACGATATTGTAAAGATTATCGATAAAAAAAATAAAAAAAACCTGTATTAATTGATAGATATTTATCAAAAAAAAAAAAAAAAAAAAAAGCCATTTTAGACTTTTGCTGAATGACTTACTTATACAGTAATAAATAGGGCTGGGAAAAAAGATCGATACACTGAAATATCTCAATATTTTCACATGCTGATATCATATTGATATTTAAAAACGCGGTAACGATCTATTTTACCAATGAAATCTCACGAGACTTCGTTGTTATGTTACGAAATATAGCGAGATTTTGTAAGAGAACGATGAAATCTTGCGATTTTTCGTTGGTTAAATAGATCAATATCACGTTCTTAAATATCAATATGAGATCTGCATATTAAAATATCACAATATTTAAGTGTATTGATATTTTTTCCCAGCCCGAGTAATAAAGATTACACTAACACAGCCTTTGCCTGGTCTGTGTTTGGGATTGGTTTGGCGGAAGGAGTGACTGCAGTATCATGCTACCCGATAGGCTACAGCGGAAAACTGTGTTTCTATATCAAACTTTTATTGACCCTCTTTTTTTTTCTATTAAAAGACCTCTATTGATCGATATATATCAATATTGAATTATCCCCCAGCCCTACCTTGTACTTCTATCTTTGTTAGGACATTTATTGACATAATTCATTCCCTAGACCCTTATCCTAACCATAACCATCACGACTGATTGCTTAAAGGCGTTATAGAAGATGTTTATTTCAACAATTTTAGCAATATTTGATCAAATTGGATTCACTACTCCATATGCTATGATTAGCCTAATTAAAGACCCACAAAGGATCTTTTAGCAGTTTTCTCAGCCCCCTATCAATGGCTAAACTAGCATCCATCTTCCTGGTACCTGGACTGTGATTCTCTCCAGCCAGTAAAAGACAGTCCTATCTTAACTCTTGTTCTGTCCCTTCCTCTCTTTCTTTTCCTCTCTTCCTTCGGTAATGTTTCCTTGCGTTTCTTACCGAATCTGACATTATGCGCATTCAAAACACCCACATTGTTCACATCTGGTTCATATCCGTTTGCAAGTACATGACGTGCGGGCGCAACCAATAGTTGGCTGCAACGTCACGGACCCGTCCTGGATGGGAAACTTAGATGCTGTTTCTGAGCCTCATCTGAGGTATACAGCAGGTAGCTATCTTTGATTCTGCTAGTAGTTAGCAACGTTCAGACAACATCTGTTTTACTTTCGTTTGTGACATGATGGAGAATCTGTACCTGCTGTCTGCTAAACATGGAGTAGCTCGTGCACGTTGTTCTGTGTTCGGGGGAGGGAGCTGTGAATCTAGCAGGATGGTCTTGCACATGTGCATTATTCAAAAACTCGCTAATCGTCTCTGCTTTCTGAAATGCCAAAACATCTTACCTTTAAAGTTATACCGTGTAACTTTTGGCCACTAGGAGCGCTAAACCTGCAACAGCACCAACGTCTAACAGGCCTCACGGCAATGACGCAAATTTAAATCTCCTCTCCCGTGTTTGGATATTGAAACAAACGAGTCCATCAGATTCAAGAATTTCCTAAAGAATTTTTCACTATTGGAGGATCTGCCCCTGGCGCAGGTATGCGCCTCTGACTGTTTCCAATTACATGTTTACATAGCTGAAACATCACACACACAAACGCACAATGCAAAGATAAATGCGCAATCAAAACCGGC
This sequence comes from Atherinomorus stipes, assembly GCA_023101725.1. Classification (NCBI taxonomy): domain Eukaryota; kingdom Metazoa; phylum Chordata; class Actinopteri; order Atheriniformes; family Atherinidae; genus Atherinomorus; species Atherinomorus stipes. Next base: position 30,340 of record JALJCO010000601.1, on the reverse strand, counting down.
CACAAAACCAAGTTGTAGTTTTGTGCACTGAATGAAGTCGTAACTTTGGCAAAACTCATGTTTTTTATGAAAACGTCTGGATTAGCTCAGCTTACGGGACATTACAGTGGCTCTGCTTCCTTCTGAACAGCGTATGAAAACCACACAACTAAACCAAGCAAACTGCAGATCGCTCCGTTACTGCTTTGATATTTATATGAATTACAGAGACGCATTTATTGCTGCAAACCAGCCACAATTGCACAAAATGTTTAGGGAGTCACGTTAGCTTTGGTCTATAGTAATTCCAGCCGTGTTTCGCTAACAGGAAACTATCGGCAGCTTATACGGCTCTGATTGACGTTGTTTTGGATAAACGCTGAGTGAAAAAAAAAAGAAAAGCATCACATTCTCGTATGTTTACACAACAGACAAACTTACTTACCAGTCTAATGATACGGTGGCAAACAGAGATGGGGTTTAGCTTCCACACTTATATCTCCAACGACTGAATTCTTTTACAACGTCCACTCGTGTTTTTGATCTGACCTGCTCAGACATCACTTTCATCTTTTTACTTTGTTCCGCCATGACTAAACTTCGAGCAATGAGAGAAAGTAGCACAAGTACAGCTTTCTGTGTTTATCTCATAGACTGTATGGTTTATCTATGAGGAGCCGTAAAGCAACTTGTTTTACGGCACTTTCATCGACGGCCCGCCTCTCCAAAGTTACGATGTCTGGTTTCTGCCGAGGGCAGCCCGCTCAGAGTGCTGACACGCGTCAGTCACTGTATATTGGCCCGAAAAATCATCTAATACTGCTCATTTTAGGCTTAATGTCAGAGTCAAAAGTTACACGGTATAACTTTAAAACCAACCGTTGCCCTAAACCAAAACCTAAATCTTGATCCCCAAACATGTTTTTTTTCAGGCTTTTTTAATGAGGATCGGCTAAAATGTCCTCACTTTGTTGATTAAACATGCAAAGCATTCCTCACAATGGAGCAAATACAAGAACACACACACACAAAAACAAAAGTTTAATAATTAAATATAGAAATAATATCTGATCTGTACTCCTCGATTAACAAAAATCCAAAAGGGTTCATGATAATGATATTGTTGCAATATTAGTTCAAACTTTTCTATCACATGAATTCATTTTTTGTCTTTTGAAGTTTATTTTTTCTTTTTTTGTGAAATGAATGAGTTTGAAAATGATGGATATGAAAGAAAATTTGATTTTAGCAACTGTTTATGTTGACATTAACCCTCTGATGCATGAATGAAAAAAAAATGTGCCACATCTTTTCATATACAATATTTTTCTTCCATGCTTTTAACATTATTTGACTTTTTATTTAATTGATCTATTTTCATTTATTGTATAGAAACATATTAAGTAAAATAACATACTTTATATAAATATTCTATGAGGATAGCTGTGTTATTTTCTTGACCTGTTTATCACTGAGTAAAATGTATGTTAATATTTATGTTTTATGGATGCATTTTATATATTAATTTATTCTTCAGTGACTGGCAGTGTATTGGATGACTCACTGATGTCTAATGAGGTGGTAAATTTGCAAGTATGCCATCCTCACCCATTTGCAGACTAGAAAACAGCCATTAAATAGACCACTGTACGGACACTCTGCATTAAAGGGTTAAATTCTTTTACAGTTTTTTATAATTGGTGAGGCACAGCTTTTTTTAAGCGCTCTTTAAAAAAATAAAAACGAGCAAAAAGCACTTTACATAGTTGAAAGAACAGCCCAGAGTTTTTCCCTCCCAGAGGGCGTGATGTTGCAATCACAAATATAAGCACAAATTCACCCAAAGGAAAATTATTTCAGCAAAAAACCATGTTTGCCTGGTAAAATGAGAAATTTGGGATGGCTACATATTTATGTTCCACCCCTTTGAATTTGTTTTGACAGTTGTGATTGCAACATCCCAACTTCCTGATACAGTGTCCTCATGCCAAACAGACATTGTTCATACAGTCAAATTCTTTTTTAACCTCTAACTGATGTGCTAAACCTAAAATACATTTTTTACTTTGACTTTATTCATTATTTCTATAATATGCAGAGAAAGAACAATAAATAATAACACGTCTTGCACAGACTGATGAAAACACTTACAGTATTTCTCACCCGGTACTAAGCCTATCATCATGGAAATCATAGTAATTATTTGTATATCCTAGTTTTCCTACTCGAAGTTCAACAAATATTGTGTAGACAGAAGAGGAAACTGCTGGAAGAACTTCCTTGTGTCTCTAAACAGTTTCATCTTCCCAGTTTATATTAAACACCCAGTAAAATTGCCTCACCTGAGTTTTTCCTTCAGGATTCACAGGTATTGACCGTTAAAAGAGAGGGGACGAACTTTCCGCTACGTCACCCGCTGGTTTCTGAAGAGCTAAAAGTGAAGCCAGTTGTCCCACCTTCGCCATCTTGCTGTGTCATGTGTGTTGTTACTCCCGGGAAATACTAAAATGGGCAAAGGCAAGACCGCTCCTATCCGTGGGGCAAATGGTTGACAGCTGATGTACGCTGGGCTAAACGCTAACCGAGCTAACTCGAAACTAACAGGAGCTAAGTTAGTAAAGGTAAGCGGGGTAAAGGTAAGACACCTCTAGACTTGTTATTAGCTGACTAAAAATCGCCGTTGTGCGACTCTGCTACAAAACGAGACCTTACTGAGAGCAAAGAAGGAGCTAACTAGGACCAGCTTCCGGTCTGCCGCATGTCAATCAAAAGGACACGCCCTTAATTATGTGTAATTTCAAGATTAAATAACATCTAAACGGATGAGTTATAAAAAAAAAAAAAATCACCCCCCCTCACAGTTGACATGAAGGTAAACTTGACCTATTAAACCCAAAATGATTTTTTGAACCATTTATTTCTGCTGTGAAGTTGGCGTTTTTAACATGGGAGTCTATGGGATTTGCTCAGTCTTGCAGCCCCTAGTGGATGAAGGGAGAACTACAAAAAATGACTTCTTCCGGGTAGCCTCATCGTTGGCCACCGGAGGTTGCCGCTTGGTGTTGACAGGAAGACCTGAAGAGTGTGAAAACCGTTTGATTGGTGACAATATTCAGTTTCTTTCAAGTAGAATGAACGAACGAGTACTATTGTCCTGTGAGTTCAGAGTTAACTCTGTTAGTTATTGAGAGGTTTTCTCAACACTTTGCAGGCTGGGCGCGTGTCGCAGCTCACGACCCAGACACCATCAAACTGAAAACTTGGAACCTCTGAACTCACAGGACAATAGTACTCGTTCATTCATTCATTCTACTTAAGTGATTGGTGAAATGAAGGAGTTTTTGCTGCAAATAATGTCTTATAGAGGCCCATTCATTCTGTCCCCTTCATGTCCATTATGGATATACACGGATCTGAATACAGTAGTGTCCAAAGAAGTCAGAGTGATGCAGAGAATTTACTGGTGAGTAAATGCGTGTATAAATTCCTAGAAATAAGGTCCAGGTTGAAAGAAACAAAAGTTATCCTTTATCAACCCTGTGGCCACCCCTAAAAAAAATCTCTGCAGGCGTGCCTGTCTACCGTTATATGGATGCATTTCAAATGGCGACTGAACCTTACATCTTCCGAAGGAGTCAAAGTAATACAGAAATTTTACCGGTGAGTAAATGCACGTAAAAACTCCTAGAAATAAGGTCCAGGTTGAAAATAAAAGAAAGTTGTCCTTTAACAGTCTTCAGAGTTGTTAATAATGCTGCTCCGCCCCCACTGAAACAATTTATCAAACTTTATTCTGATCAAATGACCTGAACGTCTCGCTCCACCACTCATCCTAAAAAGATCATCTGCCTTTGCACAAACAGCTTTCTCATTTAAGACCATCAGAAAGTGGAATCAGCTCCCAGAGAGGATGAAACTGGCTCATCAACACGTTTTCTGCAAACAACTGTGTCAGAATCCGTCCAGTTAAACTGTAAATGATCCTATTATTCATTTAAAGGGACATTGTGTAATCGGGAGCAGCTCCCTCGTACTTTTCATGCTGCGTTCGCGTGAAACCGGGCAGACCGACGACAGCCGCTGCATGTAAAGTTATCACCGGCCTCTATGTGAAGATGTGGTCCGTCAGTTACAGTGACATCAGTCCACATCTGTTCGGTTGTCATGGCGATGTCGTATTGTTGTCCCTGACCCATGTTTTACAGTCTTTCGCTCGGCTTTATTGATTAAAATGACATCTGGTTTGTTACCAACGGCCGTCTGCCCGACTGCACGTGAACGCAGCATCAGTGAGACGCTAGCTTCTCCCCTCTGCAGCGCGGTGACTTTTCAAAGGCATTACCTTGAACTGAGCTGAAAACTCCGGTGTGTCCGGTGAGTTTCTGTGTTTTCCTACCGTCACGCTTCTCCCGAACGCAAAAACATGGCGATACGACATGGCAGCCTCCACCGAGACGACCCGCTCGATGTGTAAATTAATGATACGAACGGCAAATTTAGAACTTAGAGGAGCACTTCAGTTTGTTGATGGGAGTGATTACTGATTAATGAAAAAACACTTTTGAACCAAATAATCAGTTTTTGTGAATAAAACACAGGAGAACTTACACAATATCCCTTTAAAGAAGTAGACTAAGGCACTTTTTTGGTTAACTGAATAGAAATTTGTTCATTTAACATGTACAAGTTGTGTTTATGTTTTCAAATTATCTCTTGTTGGTTTAATGTCAAACAAAGAAAAATTGAATGAAAAGATTTTCATTCTTCAGTCTAATGAAAGTTACTACTTCAAATCAACAACTGTGTAATAGGTCCTGCTGTGGGTTAGTTTGAATATTTCCCATCATGCTTTGTGGCTCCCCCCTGTTCCATTCTGCACTGTAAGTTAAATAGATGTGATATCAAGCTTTTCTCCTGATATATGCAATTGTGCCAGTGGCACCTGCTACACACCTGATTTGACTGATAGGCTGATTGTATTAGCGATACAAAAATATTTCAGGTTGATACACCAATAGTTTATGGTACTTTTTTTTTTATCGATACTGATACTTTTGGTCCCTTTAAAGAAAACCACGATTGTACAGTTTGCATTAATGTCTTAATTGCAAGTGCAATATTAAATATAAGTAAAACTTGAGAACAGAAGTACTGGAAAAATGCTTTTAAAACAGTAATAAATCATATTGATGAGGAAATTGAACAAAAATAAGATTAAAAACTTCTTTCAATTATCAAATAACTAAGTACAGGTTAAGATTATTTACATTTATTCAGTGGAAAATGTTCAAATATAAAATGTAATAGTAATAATATCAATTTACCAAAACATAATGTGCAATAACCTGCATTAAACCACTGAAAGATACCAAAATCTCATCATCACTAACAGTCAAAGCATCATGACATCTGATAGGCTAGCACCGTCATGTGACACACAAGCTAGAATCCGGCTGCTTTCACATCATTTCATTGCCTAAAACTCTTAGAAGTGAAAACAAATTGAATTTTTTGTATCACAATACTCAAAAAAGAATTGATTCTGATATTTTGTCTGGCTGGTATCGACTCCAGGGTATCGATATTCCCATCCCTAGTTTGTATGCCATTTGTTAAATAAATAAAATAGAATTCAACAAAAATTGATATGATTTAATCTGATTAAATTCAACCAACTAATGCCAGATGTGTTCAATTGACATAATCAAATTACATGGAAATATGTGCCATGATTGAATTGTGTTCAAACACTGTCTTGATTATAGTCAAGACAATATTGCTTAATTTTGTTGAATCTAAATGTTTGATGAATATATACTAAATGTAAATTAGTTTCACTAGACTGAGGGAGGGCAAATATTTTAATTCAGTAAAAAGCAAATAACTGGAAGTACATATTTACATGGTGTTTCACCAAAAAATGAATTTGATGTTCAAACAACACAATCAAGACAGGTTAACTAAACTTTGTTTAGATGGAGTTTAGGTGGCATGATGTACATTCATCCAATGAATTATTTTTTTATTGTTGAATGTTGTGTATGTTTTACATTTGTTTATTTCTTAGTATTTATACTGAATTTTAAACCCACGATCTGAAGAATCAAATGGATTCTTAAATGTTTATAATGTTGGTGCCATTAAACCTGAATCCTCCTCCAATAAAAGGTGCTGAAGTTAGCTGCTGGTCTTGGTGGTGTTAGAGAGGATTCTCTCTGCTGTTGTTTGTAATCTGACTGAATACTGTGGTTGTTGGGATACTGACTTGTCTGGATCCTGAGCGGATGCTTCCTTTTCATCTGAGCACCTGGACCAGAGCTTCGCGTGTTCGTATCTCATTATCCTGCATGTAGCTCCCCACTGGGATGCTGTCTGGTTTGGTCACACTTCGCTGCACCGACCTGCATCTGCACAGCGGATACCACCGCCTCTGCATGCCACACATTTATAGACACAGCTTATATACTTTTTAGATAAACTATCTGTTGCTTTCCAGGTTTTCAGAGCGCAGGCAGCTGGGCGGCCAAGTCCAGGGCAGACCCACGAATTGGATTATATGTTCTGATTGGCTTAAAAACAGCTGGAAATCCTTCCTGAAGAGATGGGAAAGTTTGAGCATCTCTGCTCCACCTGACAGAAAGTGGTTAGTCTGACGGATGGATAAAGTTTTCACCTCTAGCTGCTGGTGGAACTGCTGAGTTTCAGGCTTGAACATTCACCAAAAATTAAAGAAAACTTATTTTGATGTTAACAGAACCCAAATAAAATTCAAAAAACAAAAGATCCATGTTAAAGGGGAAATTCTTTTGTTTCAATCTGGTCCCATTTTCTAGCATGAAATATGTTCATTTCCTCCCCCAGACAGTTTTGGAGTAACCTGAATTCCTTCAGGAGATATTTAGATCGGTGAATCGGTTCTTCACTCTGGTCCAGCAAAGAGTTGGTGATGAGAGACAGGAGCCGGAGTCTGGGGGGTGGGAAGCTAAAGAAATGTTTTCTTCAAATCAGCTCAGTAGATGGGGGACGTGAGTACCGTACAGCGGTTTCTGTTGTCGCAAGTTCTGTGTCGGGTCGGCTCAGGCAGACTCGCAAGTGCTGCTTGCAGGCCAGAGACACCGGCGGGAAGGGGGGGCTTCGAATCGCTCCGTAAACACTTTGTTTAGCCCCACAGGGATTCCGAAAAGACTTTGAGGTAAAAAAGTTACTGAGTTCTCCTTTAAGTGGCCGCACATACCACCTCTGCTGGCGACGAGACCTCTTTTTCTTCCGCAGCAGCAAAAGTAAAATGATCGTTTCTTCTTCCACGAGAGCAAAAACGTCAATTTTCCACAGACACCTGGTTTGTTCTCGTATGCCCCAGAAATACAATCTGACCGGCAGATTGACCTTTTCACATTCCGTGTACTGCCCCTAGCGGTGGCCTCCGGTATTGAGCGTTTTGGCCGCGACGTGCAGCAGCAAGTATATTCCCAGATGATGCAGACCTCTTGCATGAACGTTTGCATCCACAGCAAGTACACCCCAGGCCTGACTCGCGGGTGTTCACAGTGCAGCACACCAGCTGATTGGACACAGTGCTGCGCGACATCACTATCTCTTAAAGGGGCCGCGCTGTTTTGTTTTTTTACCAGCGCTGTATACAGCAGCATGTGTCTGCTCAATGAAACATAATTTATAATTAACTTTTAAAAACAAATGTCGACTTTGTCCGCTGTTTCCACCAAATAATTAATCGATTAGTTGTGCACATCCCGAATTGCACTTCTGTCTATTTTCTCTCTATTTTCTGGTCAATGGAACGCAGCATTACTTGCTGTCGCATAACAGTGATGTCATCAAAGCTGCCGCAGTAAGAATGTCTGTAAATAAGGACGGATCACCATAAAAAAAAGCCACTTCAAGCTGCTTCGAGCTCACAGGAGGGTCCGACTAATGTTTGGTAACAAAACATTGGTGAAATGAAGGAGTTTGTAGATAATGCCGTGCTCGCATCATTTACATTATATTGGACATACGCTGATCTGGAGTGGATCTAAATACCTCCTGAAGGAATTTAAGTTACACCAAAATCATCAGTAAATGAATGTATTTCATGCTAGAAAATAGGTCAAGGTTGAAAAAAACAAACTTCCCCTTTAAGATTGAGGCGTAAATCTAGGCTGAGCTTAAAAGGAAACATAAACAGAGATGTAATTGTAATGCTGATGCACATTTTGGTCATTTATTTGTTGTGTAAATGACAAAAGAGGAAAAAAATAGAATCTACTGGAGAACTTCAGGTTGTTGTTGTGTTTTCTGGTAAAAGTTTAACCTGTTTGATGTATCTGCCCTCAGGAGTTTTCCCATTACATCCTGAGTGAGGTGGCAGTTTTATTGCTCAGTGCTGAGAAAACAAGGGCAAGATCAACATCCTTACGGGGACTCACTTCCTGGACACGCACACAAAAACATCATGTGACGGTTCAGTAAAGACTTCATCAATATTCAGCTGTCGGAAACACTCAAACATGCTATTAAGGCAAAACATGAACTCTTATTGTTCATACTTTTATTCTGAAATCAAAATTAAAAGACTGAAACTCAACAGGTTGAAAGATTTACTCCATTTTTCTGCCCCTTTTAAATTAAAAACTAAGACATTCAGTGTGACAGAAAAATGTGGAAGTGCAGCAGACAGAGTGATTAATGGGAAAGAACTGCAGCAGTATATGATGTTAAATGTCTTCTGCAGGAGAAAATCTGCTGCTTGTCAAGAGAACATCTCATTTAACCCATCAAAGTGAAGGAAAACCTGCTGAAGGCCCTCAGTATATGTCCTCCATAAATGAAGTCTGTATTTAGATAATATTGCTAAATTGACAAGGTCTCTTTCTTTATTTTTTTATGGTGGAAAAACCTTTTTAGATGTGAATGTTATTTCAAGTAAAAGTGTCATTAATTTAAAGCAGAACTATGTGAATTCCTGGAGCCCTTCAGCGTCCTGAGGCCGACAAACTGCACTAAAACTATTTTATTGGGACGCAATCAGCCCAAGAGGACGTTACTGGAGGAAAAAGAGGAAAAGAAAGAGAAAGTGACAGAAAATCAACACTGGACTGACTTTTACTGGCTGGGGAGATCTTAGAAGAGCAGAATGCAAGATGTATGCAGATTTAGTTGTCGTCAGGGGGCTCGCTGAGGACGTTACTGTAGCTATAATTATAGGAAACAACTGGATTGGAAATTATTTTAGCTGTTTTTGAGTTAAAATTTATTTACATATTTTCATCCAATCGGGTTATATCATCTCTGGCATCAGCACAGATATGTTTTTTATATATATTAAAACACATTTCCTTCTGCAGCTTATTTGTGCCTCTTGAAAAATGGTACAAACTTAAATTTCTTTTTAGTCTGAAGGGCAATTCCTGAAACGTCGCTCTTGTTTGTTGCTTCCAAACCAACTTGGAGCTATAACTGGTGTGTGGATCCATCCCTCCTCTCATCTCAAACTCAAATTTCCCAACTTTTCTGGATTGCAGATGAGGTTCAGTAAGATTTTAAAAAGCTAAATTAAGTGTAAAGAATCAAATGTGGAATTTCTATAGCTGGATTAGAAAAAAAGCTGAGAAGGAAGATAAGATATCTAAAGTCATTATTTATTTAGACATTTTAAAATGTGAATAGAAAATGATTAAAGCCAGTAAAAATATCAATATTTCACTTACATCTAGTATTTCATTTGTACAGTCGTCCTCAAAATTATTCAGTAGTAAAACAAAAATCAGGTAAAGTAATGATAAATAAAATTTCAATGAAAATCACCACATTAAATTCTGTTTCAACCGAAATATTAAAAACAAACACATGAAAAATAAAATAAGCAAACAAGCATGATGGGGCTCCAAAGCTAGAATGTTGTTGAGCAACACTTTGAGGCAATCAGGTGTTTCTGTTACGTCCAATCGGATGTCTGCACCTGTTGACAAGTATGTTGGTCCACTGTTCATTCAAGGTGCTCTAATGTGTCTTTTTTTTTTTTAAATAATCATTTTTAGCCACAATTCAAAAGCAATATTTTATTTCACTAAATTATAATTTTGAAAATTTTTATTTATTATTAGTTTCTTTTGTTTCTTGTTATTTGAATTACTATTGTGAATTTAGCCTTTTCTTTAATTAGACGGTATAATTTTTGAGGGACGACCGTTTACACTGCATATTATTTATTTATGTTTAATTGATCTATATTTCACAATATTTATATTATATTATTTTATATTATATTATCTGTCATTTATTTGAACATATTTAGAAAAAACAATCTTTGTCTAATTCAAACTTCAAATAATCACAATTATTTTAAGCTATAGAAGTAAAATTCATTTATTTTTTTTGTGTTTATGGATGAAATTTTCTAATTTACTTCTTTGTTTATTTCATGTGACCAGTCAGAGAGGAGTTTTCTTCCAGCAGTTTCTGAGTCTCTTCAGTTTTCAGCGAGAAGGGTGGGAGAGAAAATCTGTGCGCGTGTGAGAGCGCACGTGTGCGGGTTTGTGTATGTGTGCAGTGAGTGGGTCCGGGGGGGGGGGGGCTGATCGTCGGGGCAGGAGTCTTTAAAAGAGACCGGATCTGCAGCAGTGCGGCTCAGATAAGAATCGGAACCAGAGAAACTGTGATTGTTTTTCTCTCTCGGCTTTCTGCTGTTTGTGGTCCAAACCAGCGGCGCAAACGGTTACGCACAGGCGGGCAGGCACCTCCGTGCGTCCGGAGGAGAGGCGGCCACCATGCTCTTCACCTCGGAGAGCTCCTGCAACGTCTCGGGCAGCAACTTCTCCGAAGCGTCCGGCGTGTATCAGCAGCTGGAGAGCGGCAACATCACCAGGAGGAGAAACGACACCGACCCGTTCGGACGGAACGAGGAGGTGGCCAAGATCGAGATCACCGTCCTGAGCCTCGCCTTCCTCGCAGCAGTGGTCGGGAACGTCAGCGTGCTCCTGGCCATGTACAGGACCTGCCGAAGCTGTCGCGGATGCACCTGTTCATGAAGCACCTGAGCCTGGCGGACCTGGTGGTCGCCTTCTTCCAGGTGCTGCCGCAGCTCTGCTGGGAGATCACCTTCCGCTTCTACGGCCCGGACTTCTTGTGCCGCATCGTGAAGCACCTGCAGGTCCTGGGCATGTTCGCCTCCACCTACATGATGGTGATGATGACCCTGGACCGCTACATCGCCATCTGCCACCCTCTGCAGACGCTCCAGCAGCCCACGCAGCGCGCATACCTCATGATCGGCTCCACGTGGGCGTGCAGCCTGGTCCTCAGCACCCCGCAGTACTTCATCTTCTCCCTGAGCGAGGTGCGCCCCGGCTCGGCCGTCTACGACTGCTGGGGACACTTCGTGGAGCCGTGGGGGCTGCGCGCATACATCACCTGGATCACAGCGGGGATCTTCTTGGTGCCCGTGGTCGTGCTCGTGTTCTGTTACGGATTTATCTGTCGCACCATCTGGAGGAACCTCAAATACAAGACCAGGAGGAAGAGAGCGGAGGCGGTGGCGGAGGCCACCAAGAACGCGATCCTGGGGAGGAACTCCGTCAGCAGCGTCAGCTCCATCTCCCGCGCCAAATTACGCACGGTCAAGATGACTTTCGTGATCGTGGTGGCCTACGTGGTGTGCTGGGCGCCTTTCTTCACCGTGCAGATGTGGTCTGTGTGGGACGAGACTTTCTCCTGGGACGGTGAGTCATTTTTTATTTAAAGTGATACCGTGTAACTTTTAAACCCAATGTTAGCCAAATATTATGATATATTAATAATAATGTTAGAATATAATGTAAGTAACTATAGCTGATTTTGCGGTCAACACAGAGCACTTGACGCATGTCGTTGATCAAGGGGGCTGTCATTCTCAAAAACCAGGCATTGCAACTTCTCAGGAGCGGGCCGTCTCTCATTGCTTTGATTAATAGCCTGATGACTTAAAAAGTCCAGCTTTTCAAAGTGGTCTGCAACACTTTCTCCAAAACACAGACTGAGACTGTTTAATTTTTACAGTTGTGGCACCTGTGGAAAGTTACAGGTTTAGTGCCCAAAGTGGCCAAAAGTTACACGGTATAACTTTAACTACAAACTAAAAACTCCTGGGTCAAACTTCTGGGTTAAAAGGGGACCGACTAATTTCTGGGTTATTTCAACCAAAATATTTGTGTTGGGTTGTTGCTCTAACTTCTGGGTTATAATAATCCAACATTCACTGTAAAAAATTAGTATCTGGGCTGTAGTTGATGTAAAGGAATTATTTACACTGATCTAACAAAAAAAAATTAGTTTTGTGATGAAATTTTATGTTTGAGTTACATCAACTTAAAAATCCCACTCTTTAGTCTGAAATAAGTTTTTATTTTCACTCAAAGTACATTTATTAAAAGGTACAATATGTAAAAATCAAAGGTCAATGGCAGAAAAATGTGATATATAATTCTAAACTGTGTTTCTATTGATGTAATCGCTGCACTAGAATAGCTGTTATATGTTTATTTTCTTAGAATGAGTCATTTATATCTACTTACTGGGTGGTGCACATATGGAGGCTGCCATATTTGCTCCACCATTTTTACTTTGGTGTTCCTGAATGGACAAAACAGTGTGTGTGAGAACCCTCCTGAACTTTAAAAATGCTGTACCAGCTTTGTTTAACGGGAGTTAGAGATTGTTTTGGGATCAGAAATGCCTTGAAAGACATTAAAATAGTTACTCATATCTACACCTGAGACCACTGATCCACTTACAGATATAAACATCTTTATATCTGGGAGAATTTTGGCCACTAACGGCCACCATACATTCACAACAGTGCTTGGAATATGAAGTCATTTCTAGATGTCAGTTATTCTTACAAACTGTACCTTTAAGTTGTTTTAGCTTCAGAGTGCATGAACGATAAAGGGGGCGGGGCATATTTTCAAAACTCAACATATCCAGACCACAAAGGCTCATGGGAAATACAGATTCAGCAGGATTTGACCTTTTATGATTGTCATCCTATAAATTTAAGTTATGTGTTTGCTGCCTTTGTTATGTTCACATTCAGAAGAAGTTTAGAAATTCTTTTCAGTTTGGACGTTAAAGTTGCACCATGAGCGTGAAAGACAGTACAAAGAGATAAACTCCCAACCCATTAATAATGTTGTTTTAAGTGTTGCTTAAAACCTACAGGACAAATGCTGTTTACGTTGCTGTTTAGTAACAAACTCCTACATTACACATCACCCAGGCTTGGTACTAAATGTAATGTATTGTGCAAGATCGAAGTGAAATCTTACTTTGTCCATAATCAGAAATTTAACTTGAGAAAAAAAAAATTAAAAAGGCATGTTACAGAATTACAGCAATCTATTTAAATTGTTCCAAGATAAAAAATCAAGTTGCAACAAAGTAAAAAAAGTTTGTTATGAATTATATATCTACTTTGTATCAAAGCAATTTATTTGTTTCAATGTGAAAAAAATAGATTTCAAGTAAATCAAAATTTATAGTTTCAACCAAATCATAAATTTAGTTTGAGAAACACACAAAAAAAATAAAATAAAATAAAAAAAATATATGTGACAAGTTAGAGCAATTTTTAAAAAATTTGATCCAAAGTAATTTTTACAGTGTTGTAGAGCTAAATATAACCTAACTCCTGGTTCAAATATTCAACCCAAAAGTTGGGTAAAAAAAAAAAAAAAAAACACCCAATTTTCTCAGTTGGTCCCTTTTTAACCCAGCAACAGGTTAAAAAAAAAAAAAATTACATACATACATACATACATATATATATATATATATATATACTTTACTTGCAGCTGACTGCATCCCATGGAAATCACATTTGTGGGTAAAAGACTAAAAACAAAAAGACGACCAAGTTGTCAGCAGTTCAAATGTTTACACTTTATTTCATCACCAAATTTCAATATTTCATATTGAAAGTTCCCTTTGGAGGTTGATGTATTTTTCTCATTTCATTAAAGGTGTGAAGGAAAATAATCCAGTAATTTAATTTTTCTTTTTAAATAAACTGTCAGTTGTATGTTTCCACCCTTATATTTTAAAATTGCATTGACTGAAGGCATGAAGTTTATTTGTTGCATGTATTGAAAGTTTTGGTGATCCTGTAAAAACTATCCATTTTCTGCACCACTTAGCAAATATATCTTTTACTGCAGTTGCTGAGATATTGCAGTTCATGTTTGAACATAGACTCTCTCTGTTATTGTAATGAGGGCAACTGTAACTGTTATATTCAACAGTTTTCAAAGTAACAGTTTTGACATAAAATACTGGCGTTACTAATACCATCATTATGCTTTTTAAAGACAGAACCCTGACTAATGTTATTAGTTTCTGCTTTTAGTTACATTCTCAGTGGTAATTCTACCTGTTCAACTGCTTGTTAACACAAATCAACCAATCACATAACAGCAACTTTGTGTGTTTAGTCATGTAGACGTGGTCAAGACGACTTGCTGGTGTTGAATCTGAGCATCAGAATGAGGAGGAAGGAGATTTAAGTGACTTTGAATGTAACATGGTTGTTGGTAACACTTTCATCCACTCCCCTCTCCTCCGCCCTCTATAGTAAAGTATCTACATGTTCACCTCTACGCTGTGTGAGGACCATTTCTCTCTTAATAAAGGAGCACCCACTATTAAAGATGCAGCGTGTAAGAGTTACTGACATCTTGTGGTAAAGATGGGTATTTAAAAGAAAAATGTTTTCTCTAAAATTACTTTATATTCTAAGCACTGTTGTGAATTTATGGTCGCTGTTAGTGGCCAAAATTGTCCCAGACATAAAGATGTTTTCATCTGTGAGTCGATGCAGTGGTTTCAGGTTTAGCTATGACTGTACTATGAGTAACTACTGTTTTTATGTCTTTAAAGCCATTACTTATCCCAAACAGTGTTTAATTCCCATTAAACAAAGCTGGTACAGCAGCTTTAAAGTTCAGAGGGTTCTCAGTTCACACACATTCTTTTGTCCATTCAGGGACACCGTAGTAAAAATATGGCAGCCTCCATATGTGCACCCCCCAGGAAGTAGATATAAATTATTTATTCTAAGAAAATAAACATATAACAGCTATTCTAGTGCAGCAATTACACATCAATAGAAACAGTTTTGAATTATGACATTTTTCTGCCATTGACCTGATTTTTTTTACACACTGTACCTTTAATATCAGCTCTGCTGAATGTGTTCATGAATTCTGTAACAGGTAACCATCCCATTACAGCATCACAGTGTAAATATGACACAAGATATGATAACTAAATAATTTAAAACATCTGACGGCTAATCTGCCATTAAAAATGAGTGAGAATTAATTTTCAGTGTGGTTCATAGAGCAGAGGTGCACATTTCCTACTGCGACTGCAGCTAGCAAAGTTGAGTGCTGCTGTGTTAAGACCGACTGTTATTACAGGAGAATCCGCTGTTAAAGAAGAGTAAACATGCTTTCACGTCAGCTCCCACCAGAAAGTCATTAGTTTTGTCACCATAGGGGTCTGATAACGTGTTAAATATAGCGACAAAGTCGCTAAGTTAGCAACGCTGTAAGAAAATTCTCCAGGAAGGGAAATTTGCACCTCCTTTCTTCTTCTTTGGCAGCCACTTCTGGTGCATGCTTGTTGATACAGCGCCACCACATTAGCACGCAATGCTGCAACTGCGGTTGAAATGGGATCTGTCCATCACAACGCTTGACAGAAAATTACACTTTTCCTGACGTCTGAGTTTTGGGATCCGGTGGCGGCACGAAATTAGGCGAAATTAACCCTGCTAAGCATCGGTCTAACATGCAGAAAAGACCCTGTTATTCTGGAAGAACTTCATATCCCAACATTCCATTCAAAGTTGTCAGAAACTGATAATTAGCTACATGTTAGCTAACACCTGCCAGTATCTGATATCTGGCAGCCAGATGTCCAAAATGAACACAGAGGAGAATATAGTTGTATCACTCAAAATATGAGACACAACCATACAGTTGTCTGCATAGATCAGTATTGGTTGATACTGGAAATGAAGAGATGGACAATATCGGTATATCGGATATCGGTAAAGAAGCTAATGTCAAACATTCCTCATGAATACTTAATCTTTGTTACATTTTTTTTTTTTAAATGACTGTTTCTGTGTTTCATAGGAGTTTTAATCAGTAAACACTTGAGTTTGAAAAGGTTTAAGGTTCAGTTTTTGTCTAAATGTATCCATCATGTTCAAGAGGCACCAAATAACAACAAATAGACCCTCATGAGCCGAGAGCAGAAATTCTGTAATGAAATTCTTCATGTGGGTGAGCAGCTTACTCAGCCAGACCGAGGCAGGTCTTAACTTGTTTATTTACCCCTGAGGTTTTGTTATCAACTTATATTTCCTTGAACTTCCTTAAACATCTCAACTAGACCACTCAAAGAATTTTAATACTTCTCTTCTGGATTTGATACCACAGGCTGCTGTAACCACAGCTTTAGTTCAAAAACTGCATTTGATGATCAGGATGTGAATCACAAGTTTGAAAAAAAACTGAGAAACAAATAGATGTTTGTCGATGTCACAAATGTATCTATTATATGATTGTAGTTGGATTTGATTGATTGATTACTTCCATTAAGTCAAAACAAAACTAAATGTATATTTTTTCCTGAGTTCAGTCGAATATACTGTATAAAAAATGGTGATGTGTTATTCGTGAATGAGCTGGCTCTAAGAGCCGATTCTTTGGAGAGAGATGAATCTTTAGATGGTTTTTATTTTGATTGATGCACAACGTGAAAAATGACATACAAGGAACGACAAAGATCACATAATTATTTAATGAAAGAAGGGGGCAGCCTCTCAGAAGACAGAGTGTAGTGGTACAGACCAGGTAAGCGATGGGAGCAAGATTCAAATTAGTGTCAGAAAAAATGGAGAAATTAGAAAATTTAAAGCATCATAATGTTCAGAGTTTAGCCTTTGTTTACTTAATTTGCTTGGCGTGGTTCCATGTTTAGTTCATTTAAAGGTACAGTATGTAAGAATTACTGACATCTAGTGGTAAAGATGGGTATTGCAAGAAAAGGTGTTTTCTTTCAAATGACTTCATATTCTGAGCACTGTAGTGAATGTACGGTGGCTGTTAGTGGCCAAAATTCTCCCAGACATAAATGTTTTCATGTGTGAGTGGATCCAGTGGTCTCAGGTGTAGCAATGACTGTAGGATGAATAACTGTTTTTAATGTCTTTCAAGACATTTCTGATCCCAAACATTCTAACTCCTGTTAAACAAAGCTGGTACAGCACAGTTTTAAAGTTCAGAGGGTTCTCACTTCACACGCATTGTTTTGTCCATTCAAGGACACCGTAGTAAAAATGGTGGAACAAATATGGCAGCCTCCATATGTGCACCACCCCGCAAATAGATATAAATGACTCATTCAAAGAAAATAAACATAAAACAGCTATTCTAATGCAGCGATTACATATCAATAGAAACACGGTTTTGAAATATATATCACATTTTTCTGCCATTGACCTTTGATTTTTTACATACTGTATCTTTAAAGGTTTATTTTTAAAAATTGTAAAAAAAAAAAAAAAATACATCCACAGAATATTTAGAGGGATGCAGAGTAAAATTATTAATTTTACCCATGTTTATAGCATATAATTGTTTTTATCAATTTTGACGGGTCTAAAAAATAAATATTTACATCCGATTACCATGACTATGGTGGAATCCTTCAGCTTTAGCATTAGCTCGATAGAAATAGCATCTTCTCTGCCTTACATTTCTTAAATTCAAGTGGACAACAAACGAAGCGGGATGAGGGTGAAAGTTGTAAAGGAGCTCAAAAGCCCTGCGGAGGTTGCTGCATTCCTCCTGGACATCTTGGTTAAACATTTGCTAATGCTAATTAACGGTAAGAGCAAGATGCTCTAATGCGTCTGGGACAGTTTTGTTTGTTTGTTTTTTTAAATTATTGTTTCCAACCACAATTCAAAAGGAATGTTATATTTCACAAATTTATAATTTTATAATTTTTCATTTATTATTAGTTTCATTAGTTTGTTATTTAAATTACTTTTGTGAAATTAGTCTTTTCTTTAATAAGAGGGTATGAATAATTTTGAGGACGACTGTATTTACATATTTAAGGCAAATGGGGTAGTCAATCCAATTTTATTGAATATTGCAAAAATTATTGAAACATTCTATATAAAATTTTAATTAAAATATTAAACAACCATATTTTCAATGGAAAAAGGCACAAAATATGTCTTTTATGATACAAAATTTAAATTAAAAAATTGTTTACGAAAACACAAACCACTCACAATTGACCTATGGCTAAACCACGCCCCCAAACGCGATGAGCCAATCACAGTGCGCACAGCTTTCCCATACACTCGGACATTCTCTGCTTAGACGTCCATTGAAATGCATTGAAGTTAGTCCGTTTTTGTTCGTTTTTATGTGTTGTTTTTAGTTTAAAATGGTCAAACGTGTGCATGGGGTACATGCAACTCCGATACTAGGTATCCTGAGAGGCTGGGTGACAGGGCGTATTTTTTTGCCTTTTACCAAGTCACATCAAGCCAAAGTTATGCGGCAGACCACAACATCAACTGAACGTGGATAAAATGAACAAGGATGTCTACATCTGTTCTGAGGTAAGGGAACATCGTATTCGAGGCACATGTCACTTTGCTTGAAAGAAATATGAAGTTACCTTCCCTAACGTTAGTTTAAGTTGGCTAACGCTAGCTAAACATGCTAGTTTTGGTACGTGGTAACGGTACATAAGACGCTGTCGTGTAGTACAGGTGTGGTGTAGTAACGTCGATAACGACACGCCTCTGGCTTCCAAGCTGCAGCCAGATTGCTCCGCTTCCGTGGCTGTTTGATCAGTTTTTGTCAGATGATCACTTTTTGGCACAACAACAGCAGCCGTGCAGTAGTTTGTGCAAGACACTGAGGGAGCGACACGAGTCACATTCAGAGATTCACAGGCTGGTTTCTACTCCCAGTTTAAGACTTCTGAACAATTTCTTTTTGTTTGTTTGTATTGTTTTTATGTTTTTTAATTTATCTCGTCATGATCACTCTGTCTGATCACGCGTCTGTTGTCCGTGTTGACAGCTGTCATCTCCCGAAATGTCACATAGCGCCTGTCACCGAATGTTTGTTTGTCCGAGTGAGTGGAGGGGGCGGGGCTTAGCCATAGGTCAATTGCTAGATTAGACTAAAATAGAAATTTTGAGTGATACTAAATAGAGCAGAGTCTTCTAAGGGAGCCTAATTTCTGTAAAGAAACAAACTTCCCATCACTAATTGAATAGACATTATTGTGTCAATAATCCCTATATCTATTTGTTGTTACACCTCTATCTGACACCACTGGTAACATTGTGCTACACAGGCTTGAGCTGGTTTGAATCACATTTTATCTGATAGATTCCAGTTTATCCACTTGCCATCGGGAGTCATGGAGTTCCTCGTGGTTCTGTACTTTCAGGGTCATGATTTATCCGTCTGAAAGGTCTCATCAAACTCAATCCACTTCAGATGCCATCAATAAACAGGGAATACCTGATATATACGTTACTGTTTGAATAAAATTTCAGACCAGTTACTCTTCATTTTTTAATTAATGGAAGTGTCCTGGATTATTTATTTATATTCCATTTAAGCAGATAGTTATTTAATTAACAGATAAACTCCCAGACTTCCGGTGGCGTGCGAGACAGCATGGCTGCGTAAAGAGTGAGCTCTGACACTAGCCTCTTTTTCCCCGAACTCGAGAGCTGTACTTTGACTAAAACCGAGTTATTCAGATAAAATAATGAGTGGGGACAAATCTAAAAAAGGAGGATACGGTTTACGAAGCGTTCTTGAAAGTGAAATGGAAAAAGAAGACGCAGCGACTGGAGGACTAACACTGGGACAAGATGGCGAACAAAACACTGGACTGGACCTGATCCGCGGAGCCGTAAGCGACGTCCTGTCGACTGAAATGTCAACTCTGCGGGCCGAGCTGAAAAGCAGCCTCCTGGAGTTCCGCGCAGGATTTCGGGAGGACATAAAGAAACAGATGGATGAGTTTGCCAAAGAAATAAACCAGAGATTACAGGACACTACAGGTCGGGTGGAAGAGCTGACCGGGCGGATTAAACAGGTGGAGGACGATATGGCGGAATCAGAACGTTGGGACAGCGGAGTTAAGGAAACGCTTGTGCAGCTGTTGAAGAACCAGCGGACGCTGCAAGACAAAGTGGCTGACCTGGAAGGCCGTTCAAGACGAAAAAACATCCGGATATATGGTGTGCCCGAAGATCTGGAAGGCACGTCGGTAACGGCCTTTGTGGAAAATCTTATCAAGAACGAGCTGGGTCAGGAACTGGGCCCGGACCGGGTCATCAACATCGAACGCGCCCACCGAGCATTAGGACCTAAGCCACCCACAAGCGCCCCTCCGCGTTCGATCATAGTCCGTTTTCTCCGGTTCATCGATAAGGAAGAGATCCTTCGAGCGGCTTGGAAAAAGAGAGTGAGCATTAAAAACAAACAGGTATACTTTGATCATGACTACGCTCTGGAAGTTCAAAAAAAGAGACGAGAATATATCCCAGTCAAGAAAGCTCTGAAAGAGAACGGAATCCGCTTTCAGACCCCACTCAGCAAGATGCGAGTTTTCTTTCCATCAGGCAGCGTCCTCTACAACAACGCCACCCAGGCCTCCGAAGACCTGCGAAAACGGGGAATAGCGGTGGGGGAAATTACCACGGCGGCCCGGACCAGCGAGATGACTGAGGAGACGCTGAAGCAGTTACTGCCGTGGGAAACTCAAACGGAAAACAATGGGAACGATTTCCAACAGCAGGTCCGGGAGAAACTTAAAAGATACCGGAGGGAACGGGGAAAACCACCGGCGAATGAATGAAGGGACAATCGCTGCACCATGGTGAGACGGTTTCAATTTCACTTCAAAGAAGACTGTTTCTGCTTCAGTCCCTGAGATTTTTGTATTCTTTTTAATTCATATTGCTTCAAAGGCTAGTGGCTGGGTCATAGATAATGGACCACCAAGCCTTTCCTAGTGCTGGAGAGCTCCTTTTTTGTTTTTCTTCTTCTTCGTTTTTTTTCTTACCTACTTGGATGAGGGGCCCCACCTTGTGGCCAGTCCCCTCACAACTAAAGGATGACGTTATATCCTTACCAGTGGAAGCCCTTGTTAATGTTATGTGTTTTTACTGTTCAGAGAGTTTTGATGTTGTTTTGAGGTCTGGGATGATACATGTGTATAACTTACAAAACCAAACTCATGACTAATAAACTGTATAATATCCTGTCACTAAACGTAAATGGACTAAATAATCCAATAAAAAGAAGTAAGCTAATTGTCAAAATGAAAAAAGAAAAGATTGATATTTGTTATTGGCAAGAAACTCACCTCTCTATGGCAGAACATGAGAAATTTAAGAAAATGGGGTTTAAACATACATATTATTCATCACATGGAAGTGGGAAAAAACGAGGAGTGGCTATCCTAATTCCAAACAAAATTAGATTTGAATTTACATCTGAAATAAATGACAAGGAAGGAAGATTTATCTTGGTAAAAGGTAAAATTGATGGAAGTGATGTCACATTATTAAATGTCTACGCCCCCAGGTAGTAAGATAGAATTCTTTAAAAAAATATTTGATTTGATATCTACAGAAACACAGGGAGCCCTTATTTGCGCAGGAGATTTTAATTTGTTGTTAAACCCCCAATTAGATTCAAATAATACTCGCAGAAAAAGCACTCCAATAGAGAAACGCGTAAGAAGAATACTGTCAGACTTAGGACTTATTGACATGTGGCGGTCATTTCATGGATCAGCACCAGGCTTTACCTTCTACTCTGCCCGTCACTCAGTGCACTCCAGAATCGATTACTGTTTTATGTATAGCAGAGACCTAAATAGGGTTCAAAATTGCAGAATTGGCCAACGAGATTTCTCAGATCACGCTGGAATTTATTTAACACTACATCTGGATGGAAAGCAAAGGAAAACCTTGTGGAGATTAAATACTGGCATGTTGAATGACCCTACTTTTGTCAAGGAAATAACTGCAGATTTCAGTCTGTATCTGCAGGAAAACAATAACGGCGAGACAACCCCCAGTATCATATGGGATGCAGCCAAAGCTGTCCTTAGGGGGAAAATAATTGCCAAGCAAACTATGCTTAAAAAGAAAAAGGCGCTTGACTTGCTACAATTACAGGATAGATTAAAGACCTTGGAAAAATCACATTTTAGAAATAAAAATGAAGACATAACTCACCAAATTAGACAGACTAAACAGGAGATTGACAAGATATTAAGTGAAGAAGTAGAAAAAAATATACGGTACATGAGACAGAAATATTACGAGACAGGACCAAAAGCAAGTAAACTTTTAGCATGGCGGACTAGAAAACAACAAGCTGAAAATACTATACATAAGATCAAAGATCCTACCAACAATAAACTGGTAACTGATTTGGATAAAATTCAAAAGATTTTTTGAAACATACTACAAAGCCTTATACAGCCAAACTAAACACACGGATAAAAAAGAGATAACTAAATTTTTGAATTCATTAGATCTGCCCTCAATTGGCACAGAGGCAAATAATAGGCTGACTTCATTAATAACCAAGGAGGAAATAGATAAAGCTATATCTAATCTTAACTCAAATAAATCCCCCGGCACTGATGGGTACCCACCCGAATGGTATAAGACCATGAGGGGAAGTCTTTTACCTGTATTGGAAACAACTTTTAATTATATTTTTAAAGGGGGATCTGTACCTCCCTCCTGGAAGGAGGCCTTTATATCTGTAATACCGAAGGAAGGAAAGGATAAAACGGATTGTAAAAACTATCGGCCGATAAGTGTTTTGAATTCAGATTATAAATTATACACAACTGTTGTGGTACAGAGAATGAATGCTGTAATGCCCTTATTAATTGATGAAGACCAGAGTGGTTTCTTGAAAAATAGACAAACGCATGATAATATTAGGAGAGCCCTTCATGTCATTGAACAAATAAATAAAAGAAAAGACAGATCAGTTATCCTCAGCTTAGATGCGGAAAAAGCATATGATTCAGTCTGTTGGGACTTTCTCTATCTAACAATGGAAAGATTTGGTTTTTGTAGCAATTTTATAAGATGTTTTCAAGCTCTGTATTCATCTCCTACTGCCAGGATCAAGATTAATGGCAGTCTTTCCAATCCGATAACCTTAGAACGGGGCTGCAGGCAGGGGTGCCCCGCAAGCCCAAATCTTTTTAATTTGTTTATTGAACCCCTAGCCCAGGCCATACGGCAGGAATCAGCCTTAAGGGGGATCCTTATAGGCAAGGAGGAACATAAAATAAGTTTATATGCAGATGATGTTCTAGTTACAATAACGGACCCTGACTCAGGTTTACCAGTGTTAATGAGAATGTTGGAAACATATGGTCTATATTCAGGTTATGCCCTTAATGTCAATAAAACACAGGTCCTAACTTTTAATTTTCATCCAGAACAAACCCTACTATCTTCATACAAGTTTAATTGGAATTCAACCAGCATTAAATACTTAGGAATATATTTACCCAAAGATTTGTCACAAATATATGATATCAATTATACCCGTATTAATAAAGAAATTTACAGTGACCTTACGTCCTGGAGCCTACTCCCCCTCAACTTTGGTGAGAGAATACAGATAATAAAAATGAAAATCCTCCCCAAACTATTGTACCTTTTTCTTGCTCTACCTGTACCTATTCCTGAGCGGCAGTTCAGGGAATATAATAAACACATTTCAAGATTCATCTGGCTCAATAAAAGACCGAGAGTAAAGCTCTCCACCCTCCAGTTACCAAAGGAGAAAGGGGGAATGGCCCTACCCTCCTTTAGAAATTATTACATTGCTGCCCAGCTGAAACCATTGGTGTGCTGGTGCAATCCATCTAATAGTGCGAAATGGAAAAACATTGAAATGACACTCTCAGAAACTCCAATCCAGTCTAGACTCGGTCACGTAGCACAGGAGAAGGACTCATGTCTGACAGCCAGCCAGTGGGTTAATTTGGGACTGAAAATTTGGAAGGAATTAGTGGGGCAGCATTTACTCCAACGAAAGATAGAACTCCTTAGGTGGCCAGCTTATGACCCAAATTTTTTACCTTCATCCCAAGATATTAAATTTAAACACTGGGCATCTCGAGGCCTTACTGCAGTGTGTACTGCCATTGAAAAATCCAAACCTATGTCCTTTGACACATTAGGTAAAAAGTATGGACTGGAGAGACAAGATTTTTTTAGATATTTGCAGCTTCGCAATTATATTTGGAAGAGAATAGATAACTGCATCCCAGGAGACTTCTCAATTATTAACATTTTCATTGATGCATATAACTCCAGAAGCAATAAAGCCCTTGTAAGCAAATTGTACCAATGTCTGACCACTCTTAAAAGGGACTCAACAAACTACATAAAACAAAAATGGGAAAAGGAAATGAATATTGGGATTACAGAGGAAATGTGGACTAGCATCTGGAAAACACAATTTACATCAACCAACTCTAATGGCTGGCGGGACTTTGGTTGGAAGGCCATCATCCGCTTTTTCATAACACCGAAACAAAAATCTAAATTCAGTGCCACATCTGCATCCTGCTGGAGAAATTGTGGGGAAGTTAAGGCAGATCATGGACACATATTCTGGACCTGCCCATTGATACAACCTTTTTGGACAGAAGTCAAGAAACTAGCCTCAAAAACACTGGGCTTTAACATCACCTATTCACCCACTTTAATGTTTCTGGGATACCCTATGGACGACCTTACATCAGATGATGCTTACCTCCTGAAGATTCTGCTGGTATCTGCTAAAAAGGCCATAACAAAATGCTGGCTGTGCAAAGACCCCCCCACCATGAGCCTCTTTATCTCCATAGTTGAAAACATTAAGCAGATGGAATGGATGACTTTCAACCTACGGCTGCAGGGAGAATTGGGTAGGAGGCGTTGGAAGAAGTGGCAGGACCCTACACACAGTGGCAATGTACAATAAACAATATGGAACTGATGTAATGCTTTCAGTAATCTCATATCTTTGTGAATTATTTTATTTTTGTCATCCCCAGACCTCACAATGTTTGTGTTAATGTATACTGTTCAAAAATGTATAAATAAAAAGTTAAAAAAAAAAAAAAAAACAGATAAACTCCCTATATGGATGAATACATGACTGTCTCAAGCACGTTTTTCATATTAGAGCTGCAACTTTTTCTCTTTTTTGGGTAGTTCTCTAGAGGTGTTGTCAAGAATTGTCTGTCAGACAATCTGTCAGGTGTGCAAAGTACATTAAATCCCCTGGTTCCTTCGCTGAAGAGGCTCCAACTGGGCGAGAATTAACATTCAGCAGGAGTGTCTGCTTCCAAGAGCTACAGTCCAACTCCCTCTCCAGAAAGAATAAACACTTCAGATTAGCCGACATTTCAGAGTGCGCTTCATAAATCTTTCTCCCTGTTACCCTGCAGACTCTGAGAACACCATCGTCACGCTTTCTGCGCTGCTGGCGAGCCTCAACAGCTGCTGCAACCCCTGGATTTATATGATCTTCAGTGGGCATCTGCTGTCTGACTTTGTGGGCAGCTTGCCGTGTTGCCACCGGCTGAGGAACAAGTTCCACCCGCAGGATTCTGACAGCAGCATCCGCCGGACCACGTTGCTGTCGCGCCTGCAGGGTCCACGGCTCTCTGAGCCCTTCAGGGACCTCAACCTCACCATCAAAAACTGCCAGCAGGTCCCAGCTGCATCCTGACTACCGCAAACACAATATGTGTGTTTGACTTTGGTTCAAGACAACAAAGAAAACTAAGATGGAGCTGCTGGTTTGTCGCAGGGCAGGAAGGTATGATCTCAACCTTCCATTCGTTTTCTTTCATAATCTAAAGTGGGAAAGTTACCCAGTGGCAAGAAAAGGTCTAATGTTGCTGAGATGTTGGAACAAATCCAGTCACTTTTTATCCATGCGTGATTGTCCTGTCTGCACACCTGTAACCAAGTTTCTTCATGACAAATGACTGAATATGAACATTCGTCAACTCTGCTGTCCATTTGGAGCTTATGGCAACTTAAAAAAGATTTTATAATCGTTCATGGAACTGCAGTGTGTTTAAAAATAAAATAAACAGCAGTTATGAATGTCTTATTTTGAATGCATAATTATGTGTATTTTCAAGGAGAATGGTTGGATATTTTTACTTTTAAAGCGTGTACAAGGTTAATTTTTCTTAGATTAAAGCAAAATTGTGATGATAGAAGTTAAAAAAAACAAATATGAAGATAATTTGTATTTTTTTTTGGGGGGGGGGGGTAAATGAAGAATGTACAGTCAGCAGGTTTGATCTGTCATTTTACAGTGTAAAACTGACAGCTGCAGTTGACAGTTTTTTAACTGTAAAAATTACAGTAAAAAGTGCTGTATCCCAAATCGTCTACTTCCAAACTCAATACTCAAAATTGTGATTGAGTAATACTATGCATAATACTATGCATACTGTGAAAAACAGTATGCATAGTATGTGAAAAATGAGTATGTAAACGTTCCCGGATGATGTACTCCAACCTGTCAAGATTTTGAGTCGGTGACTGTGGACACTTACTGCACTCTCTCGTCCCGAATTCGGTTCAGTAGTTGGTGGTAATGCTCCCTGAAATGGGTAACAAACTGCCATGAAATTCAAAACAACAAGAAGAAGAAGAATACACTCGCTGCACTCATCACGAGCGGAGAAATGGCAGCTTGCGCAGCTTCAGCCAATAGCAGTGATGAGAAATAACACTCAAAGGTGAAAAGCGCCGACAGAAGATGGCGGCAGTGCGCTATGGCTGTAAGCCAATCAAAAAGTTTTGTAGAAGAAGTAGTCAATATCACGCTTTCATTTTTTGGTGAGTACTCCGCACGATTTGGGACAGCACTGGGAACTGGAATATCATGTACTGAGCCACTGAGTACATAGTATGATTAGTGTACTCAATTTGGGAGTATTGACTATGGAAGTAGGCGATTTGAGACACAGCAAAGGTGTCAAATGCACCTGCCAGTTTCCAGTATTTAACTGTTATTTTTGCTGTAAACTACCATGAATAAATAACAGTTGTGTACCACTAAAGTTAAGATTACCAAAACGGCATACCATAATAACTTATACGTTGCCACCGTAGGGTGACAATCTGTCAGTTTTTCACTGTAAATTTTCCCAAAAAACTTTTGTACTGTTTTAACTATTATTGCCAGAAAATACCGTAAATAAATAATAGCTGTGTACTACAAAATTTACTGTAATATCCTCTACATTCTCACTGTAAATTTTACGGTGAAAAAAATGGCAGCAACAGCTGCCAGTTTTTCACCGTAAATTATACAATTTTTTTTACAGTGTATTGCAGAATATTGCCTGCTAATCATTAATGATTTATTGTTATATTTTATCACTATTTTTATTACTCATATAAAACATTACTTTATGAGGAGGATGTAGTTTTGATTTTATTTGGAGTTTCCTGGCAAAACTGTCAGTGATATTTTTTTGTTTTTCACCTGTATGACAAACTCAGACAGCTGAAATGAACATGAATTGGACAAACAGCTATAAATAACCGTAATTTCCTTTGTTCCCAACCAGTTAGAGGAGGTCTGTGATGAGAGAGGAGCACCTGCCTGAAAGGTTGGATCAGCTTTATCCTGCCATACATGTAATATGTCTGTAGATAACTTAATCTCGTCATTTTCAGCAGTTGTATTTTGCTTTTCCCCAGAATCAAATGCCAAAAACCTGAAATTTGAAGAAATATTGTTGTAAATTTGGCCAATTTTGGCCACTTTGGTGCATCAGGAACCAAACACAAAGGCCAAATGCAGGGATGCTTTGGGTTTTTCTTATGGGAGCGTTAAATGGGACCAAAAGAGCAGCATTCAAGCACATTTTTCTGGCAGCTTGTTTTGCAAAGTGTAATCTATTGAGCTGTGTCCTTTTCTGTGTATCTGTTAATGCAAAATGAATAAGGAGGAAGCATTCTGTAACATGCACCGTGTGTGCTTTAAGTATTTCATTAAGCGGTCTTTATGAGGCAGAAAAAAGCAAAAGTCCAGGACATGAAGCAGGAGGGACATACAAATACCATCCAGAGGACCTGAATTCTTTTATATTTAATTCAGTAGTTTTTTTACATTTAGTTATTTTGAAAAAACTGTTTTGGCTCTACTGTTTAAACTAATGTGACCAAGTTGGTTTGGTTTAGGTATTAAAAGTAAGGGTTAGGAAAACTTTATGGCAAATACATTGACCTGTTTTAAATGTGCACACACAAACAAAGATTAAAAACTTTAAACACGTTTAAAGTCATGATGTGCCAAAGCAAAAAATGAAAAGTGGTGTCCATTATCAGAATCAAAACATATACACATATATATATATATATATATATATATATATATGTATGTACCACCACATATGTATACATTAGGGGTGCAACAATACATGTATTCATATCGGACCGTTACATACAGGTGTGTATCGAACGGTGAGCAAGGCGTATCGAATATTAAACAAAACAGAGTTTCTAATTTATTTTATCGACTTGTGTTCTGACGATGAGCTCTGTGTTGAAAACTCAGTGGATTTGCGTTCGACGGCAATCCGATCTGGCATTTGGAATTGCTTCGGTTTTCATGTTGAGCATGACACCGATGGCAAGACGTGAACAAAAGGACATTGGGTTAAAAAAAGCCATAATAAAGTAAAATCTGGTTTCTAAAAAAGTCAAACCGTGAAACTAATGTATCGAACTGAACTGAGTTTTTGGTATTGCTGCAGCCCTAATTATATATATATATATATATACACATATATTGGGGATGCATGATATAATTGGCCCCTATGACCTATATTGGCCTTAGAATATGAGTATCGGACATCTGCCACCCCACCGATATCTGATATTTAAGAGATCAGCCCACTGTTTCTAGAGTCTATAAAAAAAATTCTCCTCTTCTTCTTCTTTTTCTTCTTCAAAACATCTTTTTTACAGACTTTAAAACTTCTAAAGACCCACACTTTAAAAATAGGGGTGGGGGAAAAATTTTGATACACTGAAATATCGCGATATTTCCATATGCCTGAATATCATATTGACATTTAAAAATTCTGGTATCAATCTGTTCCTAACTAACAAAATCTCACAATATTTCATTGTCTGTTATGAAATCTCGTGATATTTTTGAAACAGTACGATAAAATCTTGCAAGATTTTGTACGTTGTTCATATCAGCATATGAAAATATCGGAATATTTGTGAATTCTTGCGAGATTTTTGTAACAGAACGATGAAATATTGCAAGATTTCATTAGCAAAATAGATTAATAATGCATTTTGAAATTTCAATATAATATCAGCATATAAAAATATTGCAATATTTCAGTGTCTCAATATTTTATCCCAGACCTATTTTTTTTAAAATTGTTCGAAAAGGATTAAAAAAAACTGCTATTTGCAATGATTACTTACTTTTTCAGCTTTAATATCAGCATTGATATTTTTGATTTATCGACCATATGAGTTTTAAAATAGACATATTGGATATTTACCAAATTCCAATATTGTGCATCCTAACATATATACATGTATAAACAGAGAGAAATTTTATTATAGATATAGATATATAGAGAGATATAGCTCTGTGCCTGAATAAAGTTACCATATTTTGTAGGAAACAAACCGTTGGGCTCTTGAAAGTATTTTGATTTTATATTTGAGATGTAATTTCAAGTGTTTTTCACAGTTTTATGCTGACCTCCTTACACAGAATTCAGTAAAACCTTTGCCCTTTATTATTGTTGCTTCATAACTTCTCATCAAATGTCACAGAGTTACAACAGCTTAAAGTCAGGGTGATCCTTAACATTTATTCTTCATTCATATTTATTCTGAAAATGCAATGTATTTGAAAAAAAAAACATTTCACTGGCATCTTTTCTTGTCTCTGCCATAAAACCATGTAAATGATGTTTATAATGATCACAGCACTTGTCTTTAGAGGGTAAAGGCTTTGTTTCAGTCAGATGTAATATTTACACTTGCATCCAAACATTGGAAGTGCTGTAAGAGTTGTACTGCACCTTTTAAGAGAATTACTTCATTTGTTGTTTGTTTTTATAAAATAATAAAATGGTGGAACTGTATATTAAGTTTATGCAAACATTTCTGTTCATTCCTCAGAGTTAGTGCAGATCATGTCTGTACAATCAGTTCTGT